>OX333077.1:7678506-7760766 GCA_946863875.1 Alloplasta piceator | reverse complement strand
CCTGATAAAATTCATAAAAGAGGAGCATTTTTTCATTTGTCGGTTTTTTTTTTATTGAAAAGGGGAAGCTCCAAGCCCATTGAAATTGAAATTAGCGATCATGTCACTCATCTTATCACTGTGAGAAGAAATTTCAAAGACGTTTTCATTTCTCTGGGTTGTAAACAGGGATGGGCGGACTCGAATCAAAAAGTATTTAAATACATGCTTTAAATGATAAATCATTTTTGACTCGTGATTTAAACGGGCTCGGAGTATCAAGTACTTTCGGACTTGTGATTTAAACGGGCTTGGAGTATCAAGCCTTTTTTGACTTGGGATTTAAACGGGCTCGGAGTATCAAGTCTTTTTTGATTGGTGATTTGAACGGGCTCGGAGTATCAAGTACTTTTGGACTTGTGATTTAAACGGGCTTGGAGTATCAAGCCTTTTTTGACTTGGGATTTAAACGGGCTCGGAGTATCAAGTCTTTTTTGATTCGTGATTTGAACGGGCTCGGAGTATCAAGTACTTTTGGACCTGTGATTTAAACGGGCTTGGAGTATCAAGCCTTTTTTGATGTGGGATTTAAACGGGCTCGGAGTATCAAGTCTTTTTTGATTCTTGATTTGAACGGGCTCGGAGTATCAAGTACTTTTTTACTCGTCACTCCTTTCGATTAAGAGTGACAAATTCTTTTTAATTCTGAGTATATTTAAGCTTTAAATTCATTTTAATTCCTTTTTTAATCGAATTAAACGACAAAATTCATATTAATTCCTGAATATTTTTTAATTGTACCATGGTCAAATCGATCCCGGTACAACAAATTATAACTCCGCATACGGAGAATAATAATTAGTGACAAATAAATAAATAAATAAATAAATAAATAAATAAATAAATAAATAAATAAATAAATAAATAAATAAATAAATAAATAATTTTTTTTTTTTAATTTTTTTTTTTTTTTTTTTTTTTTTTTTTTTTTTTTTTTTTTTTTTAAATACGGGCCAGTATCGACCAAATCCGGATTTGGTTTGGTTGAGTCTACGCGCGAGCATACTGGCCCGTATTTAAAAAAAAAAAAAAAAAAAAAAAAAAAAAAAAAAAAAAAAAAAAAAAAAAAATTAAAAAAAAAAAATTAAAAAAAAAAAATTATTTATTTATTTATTTATTTATTTATTTATTTATTTATTTATTTATTTATTTATTTATTTATTTATTTATTTATTTATTTGTCACTAATTATTATTCTCCGTATGCGGAGTTATAATTTGTTGTACCGGGATCGATTTGACCATGGTACAATTAAAAAATATTCAGGAATTAATATGAATTTCGTCGTTTAATTCGATTAAAAAAGGAATTAAAATGAATTTAAAGCTTAAATATACTCAGAATTAAAAAGAATTTGTCACTCTTAATCGAAAGGAGTGACGAGTAAAAAAGTACTTGATACTCCGAGCCCGTTCAAATCACGAATCAAAAAAGACTTGATACTCCGAGCCCGTTTAAATCCCACATCAAAAAAGGCTTGATACTCCAAGCCCGTTTAAATCACAGGTCCAAAAGTACTTGATACTCCGAGCCCGTTCAAATCACGAATCAAAAAAGACTTGATACTCCGAGCCCGTTTAAATCCCAAGTCAAAAAAGGCTTGATACTCCAAGCCCGTTTAAATCACAAGTCCAAAAGTACTTGATACTCCGAGCCCGTTCAAATCACCAATCAAAAAAGACTTGATACTCCGAGCCCGTTTAAATCCCAAGTCAAAAAAGGCTTGATACTCCAAGCCCGTTTAAATCACAAGTCCGAAAGTACTTGATACTCCGAGCCCGTTTAAATCACGAGTCAAAAATGATTTATCACTTATTTTTTTTTTAAGTTCTTTATGCCCATCCCTGGTTGTAAACTTGTATCTTGCGATTGCTGGATGCAGTTATAAAATTCAGAAAAGAGTGAGGTTTTCTTTTTTTTTTCTTTTTTTTTTTAATTTCTCAGTTAAGGGGGTATCTGGCCAAAAGGTTGGAAACACTCGCCCCGATTCCACGCCGCACAAAAAGTTTAACTGCTCTTTTAAGAATGAAGATATTTTTGATTCGCGAATCGGCATTTTAGAGGGGATGTATTCAGGTTCATTTCGCTTTTTCCAAAAAATTTTTGCGATTTTTTTTTAAACCCGGTACGTTCTGTGAAATATGGTCGTTTTCAGTTTTTTTTTGGCATTGTAATTTTGGCGCAAGACCCATAAAAAAAATGTTGACCGTTTTTCGCATGAAGAACTAGTGGCGGGGAGTATTAGCTTCAATTTCGTTTTTTAAAAAGTTTCGTAAGATTTTTTTTCGCAAAAATATTCAATTTTTCGCAAAAAACGACCATATCTATAAAATGTAACGTAACTATAAAACTACTGGGTTTTCGTGAAATCACTAAGAGGGTAAAAAGTTGCATACAATCATTCTGGATTCAATGAAATTTGTTTAGAATTTTTTTTTAGATTTTTTTTTCGACAATTTTTCCTGTCAACTAGATATTTTTTTTACCTTAAACAATCGAGTCTCTTACCTCATCGACACGGGGTTTTCGATGAAAAAGCCATGTAGATTCAGTTTTTCGATGAAAAAGCCGTTTAGATGAGGTAAGAGACCCGATTGTTTGAGATAAAAAAATATCTCGCTTACAGAAAAAATAAAAATTTTGAAAAAAAATCTGAAAAAATTTCACTGAATACAGAATGATTGTATGCAACTTTTTACCCTCTTAGTGATTTCACGAAAACCCAGTAGTTTTAGAGTTACGCTAAATTTTATAAATATGATCGTTTTTTGTGAACAATTGAATATTTTTGCGAAAACAAATCGTACGAAACTTTGTAAAAAACGAATTTAAAGCTTATACTCCCCGCCACAAGTTTTTCATGCGAAAAACGGTCGAAACAAATTTTCATGTGTCGTGCGCCAAAATTACAATGCCAAAAAAAAACCGAAAAACGACAATTTTTCAAAAGGCGTACCGGGTTAAAAAAAAAAATCGCAAAAATTTGTTAAAAAAAGCGAAGTGAACCTGAATATGTCCCCTTTAAAACGCCGCTTCGCGAATTAAAATATCTTCATTTTTTTAAGAGCAGTGAAACTTTTTGTGCGACGTGGAATCGGGGCGAGTTTTTCCAAATTTTTGGTCGGCAATGATGTACATTTTCAGCGTTTTGTCGAGCTCGATAAGAAAAATATATATTTTTACCATCCGTTTTTTTACAACATAATTGTTAATATTTTGACAATAAACAAAAGCATTAAAAAAAAATGAAAATTAAATAAGTTATAAGCTGGTAAAGTTGGAGGTAAAAAAGGAACGTGGAAAAAGATTCTTTATTTCTAAATTTTGTTCTTTTTTGTTCGGTCTTCGAGTTAAAGTGAGAAGTTCACAGTCCATTAAAATGGAAATTCATGATTCACGAAAAGAAATGTTAAGGAGGATTCATTCTCTCTTTTTATTATAAACTGTCTTCTTATACACTTATAAGAGTGATAAAATGACGATAAAATTCTACTCTCTTTCTTTGGTATTTTAAGCTAAAGTCAGAAGCTCTCGCAGCCCATTAAAACTGGAATTTGCAATTATGGTATTTGCCATTTGACGAACGAAAAAACTCAAAAGGATTTATTTTCTCTTTTTTATCGTATCAGCTCGAAGCTCGGCGATGCTCGATGCACTCAAATCTTCCCGGGGGTCGTACACGAGTGTGTAATTTTAATTCCTTTGTCATTTATTAACCGTGCACATTCGGACGTCTTTGCGAGTCATTAATTTTGACGAATTCGCGGAAAGGAGAAAAACAAGGATCGGAGACACTCGCGAAACTCTCGAGACGAGTGCACACTTATTCGAGAATTTGCGTAGTACAACGAGCTTCTGGAGGTAATACGAGCCTATAAGATATATATGGGGCATTCAAATTTTTAGAAATTTTTATTTTATTTTTTAGGGGTTGCCCGAGCTAAGAAATCATTAAATTGAGGGGAAACATAAAGAGGGGCCTTTTTTTTAAATTAATGAAATTTTTTCACAGAAACTAGGGCCCAAAACAGATATTTTCGTCATAGTTCGATAACGGGCCAAAAATAAATACTATTTTTTTTTGGTATTTTAATTTAATTTTTTTATAATTTCATATTTTGATTGTTTCTTGTAGTGAGAATAACAGAAGAAAAATATTTTTCTAGTGAAACTTGATTTCTTTTTCTTGCTTTAAAAGTGAAACGACATCATTTTCCGGAAATTTATTAGCCTCGACGACCTGAAATAAAACGCATGATTCAAACACAATTAAAAAACTAAAATAAAAAAATATATATTTTTGGCCCATTATCGAACTATGACGAAAATATCTGTTTTGGGCCCTAGTATCTGTGAAAAAAATTTCATTAATTTGAAAAAGACTCCTCTTTAGATTTTCCCTCAATTTAATGATTTTTTAGCAACCCCTAAAAAATGAAATAAAAATTTCTATAA
The DNA here is from genome assembly GCA_946863875.1 of Alloplasta piceator. Classification (NCBI taxonomy): domain Eukaryota; kingdom Metazoa; phylum Arthropoda; class Insecta; order Hymenoptera; family Ichneumonidae; genus Alloplasta; species Alloplasta piceator. The sequence goes on along the minus strand of OX333077.1, from coordinate 7,756,272 downwards.
ATTTGAGGTCATGTTTTGGGCCAAACGAAACCAAAGATTTATTGGACATCAAAATCCGGGAGGGTCAGGCCGATGACCGCGCGATTTGACGTGGAATGCCCGATATGTAGTTTTCAGTGAGAGAGTTCGAACGCTAATTAGCATCCATGAGGAAGAGAGAAAAAGAAAAGGAGAGAGGGGGACTTACTCGTATCTCCTTGGAGCTCTATATATACAAACTCAAGAGTTATAACCTACGGGGGTGGAGATCCTTGAATGTTAATGGCTTCTCTTGTCTGCCCCTCTTTTTTTCCCATTTTGCCTTTTCTTCTTTCGTCCTTTTTCCACGATGTCGAGATATGCGCGCCACCGGAAGTGACTCTCGTATTGCGTTGCAGCTTCCGGCTTTTTCGAGCTCGACAAGATTAGCCATCTCACGCGTTCGCTCATTTTTGTTAATGAAATCTTCGAGGTCATGAATATAGTGATGAAATGTGGAGAAAATACGAAATTACGTGACGCGAATGAAATTATAGAAGACCGGAGGCACTTGAAACGACATCTAGTTTGTTAAATGACCTTGAAAAAAATTTGGAATTGATTAATTAAGGATGTTGAGTCCCAAATCGCAAATGATGAGAAAATTCTGAAAATTTGCTATGTTTTTGGATGAATTATTTAAGAGGTCGTGTAAAAATTTCACGACCAATTAGGAAGCTCGTTATCGAACAATTAACATTAACAAATTAAATTAAATTAAATGTAGTCTCATGGAAACTGATATAACTTTGCGATAAGTCTTTTTATTGACCTCTCAATTTTTTAATATCTATACTATTTCAAAACAAACTGACACAAAACGAAGTTTATTGATAAATATTTTTTTTATTTGTTTACAAAATTGTTCTTAACAAAATCTTAATATTTTAATAACGAGCTTCCTAATCGTCGTAAAATTTTTACACGACCTCTTTGATACTTCATACAAAAACATACCAAATTTTCAGAATTTTCTCATCATTTTTCATATTAACCCTTAAGGAGGTTGAAGTAATGATGATAGAATTCTGAAAATTTAATATGTTCTTACATGAAGTATTCCGGAAGTCGTGTAAAAATTTCACGACGATTAAGAAGCTATTTATTGAACAATTAACATTAGAAGATTTCATAGGGACTCAACATCCTTAAAAGAAGACTGCGGCTGTAGAAAAAGGATTTCTTTTATCGTCTTGATCATCAAGACGCTTTTGTCTTATGATAAAGAAAAATTGTTTTGTAAATCATGGTCCTGTCAACAAAAAATTCTATGGAGGCCATTTGAATAATATTTATTAAATAATATTTATAGCCTCCGCGATGATGATTTACTTAATCCTTAAAATAGTTAAAATATAAGAATGATATTCCTCAAACCTCAGAAAAGTGTACTAATATTTTATTAAGCCTCATTTCTTTTCCAATCTTAAATTTTCTATCTTGAAAAAAAAAAAAATTTTATCCTGAATCCCAAGATCCTCAAGATATGATAAAATACAGCCCCATTAATAAAAATTATGCTAAAATAAAAAATATTAAATTTTTCGCAATATTTATTGGTAATCTTTCACTGATCGTATTAATAAAGCTAAAAAAATCGTGAAATTCGCCATTTTGGTCGCGAAAAACTGTGTCACTTTGTTCGTTGTTACTGAACAATATTTGAATATCGAGAGAGGAAGGGAGAGGGCATAGAAAGTGTCCCGTTAGGACATACAAGAAAAAACGAAAAAAAAATCGTTCGCGACTATCGACCGTAACGATCTATATATAGTCCTTGATCCTTGATCCTTGCAACGGTGACCGGTGTTGCGTTAGATTTGCGCAAAGTGCTCTTTTATTATAACTATATTCCAAGATAGACATACACGTGACTCTTTAGCAATGAAAAGGGTGCAATTTACATTACATTCGATGATAAATCGTTCATCATTTAGGCCATTCTGTTATTCCTTCGGATTCTTGTCCAGCAATATAATGTAAACATATGTTGAGAGGCGATGTGAACATTCAACTCGTAGACGAATGGTAAAGAAGGTGACGAGAAAAAGGAGATAGAAAAAAACGAAATAGCGAGAAAAATTGCTGACCTCACAAGCACGAATGACTAATGACGGAGGATCGCGAAGAATTTTCGTCGAAATCGAACGAGTGGGAAACCAAGAATGATTGGTAATTACTCATCGATGACTCTGAGACATTTTGATCCATCGAGAAGAAACAAATTGATCTACGGAATTTGCGAAAACAAAATTAGTAGGGGAAAGTTGTCCAAAATGGCCTTCTTAAGGTGGAAAAAGGGTCGGAAAATCGTTTTTTTTCTGATACTACAACTTATAAGAAGTATTGATAGAAAATTTTATGGAGCTGGAATCAACGATTCTATAAAAGTAAAAAAAATAATTCTCTATTTTATTCATGCATCAAACTTTAATCACGTTTTTCTCAAAACTTTTTTTTTAAGTCGGTAGTCAAAATTTCTCGAAAACCTTTGGACCGATTTCGCCTAAGCTTTGCACACTTCTTTTACATATTCAATACTCGGTTCTGAGCGAAAGATTTTTTTTTCAATTACAACTTATTTTTTAATTGAACAAAAAGAGCAATTTTTTGTAAAAAACAGTTTTTTATTGCACCTTTACCAAAAATCCAAAAATGAATATTTCGTTAATTCCTTCGTTCAAATCCAAGATAAACTTATGTACTAAAGAAATCTTTTTGGTTTTTTAATTTCAGATGAAGGAATCATGAGTTATCCTGAATACCGCATGGAAACTTTTTTTTGAGGTGACTCGGTTCTCACCACTACCACTGGCTTATTTTTCAATATTGTTTAATGAAAATTTAGCAGAATATTCTTAGAATAAAGCTTAATAATGTAAATTTAAAAAAAAAATTAATAAGTAAGGTACTCTGAAAAAAAAATCACAAAAATATGCTTTTTTTGTATCTCAGACCCTTTTCCCCCCTTGAAGGAAAGATGCTTTTTCAATATGAAGAATCGAGGTATGATTTTTTCCATCAATATCTAGGAAATATTTGACTAATAATGTGAAAAAAATGGATAAAGGATTTTTTTCAATTCTAACTTTAAGGATGTTGAGTCCCAAATCGCAAATGATGAGCAAATTCTGAAAATTTGGTATGTTTTTGGATGAATTATTTAAGAGGTCGTGTAAAAATTTCACGACGATTAGGAAGCTCGTTATCGAACAATGAACATTCACGAATTAAATTAAATTAAAGGTAGTCTTATGGAAACTGATATAACTTTGCGATAAGTTCTTTTTTTGACCTCTCAATTTTTTTATATCTACAATATATTGAAAGCAACGTTAACAAAACGAAGTTTATTGATAAATTTATTTAAAAATTTATTTAAAAAATTGTTTTTAACAAAATGTTAATTATTTAATAACGAGCTTCTTAATCGTCGTGAAATTCTTACACGACCTCTTAAATACTTCATACAAAAACATACCAAATTTTCAGAATTTTCTCATGATTTTTCATTTTAACCCTTAAGAAGGTTGAAATAATGATGATAGAATTCTGAAAATTTGGTATGTTCTTACATGAAGTATTCAGGAGGTCGTGTAAAAATTTCACGACGATTAAGAAGCTATTTATTGAGCAATCAACATTAACAAGTTTCATAGGGACTCGACATCCTTAAGCTGATCCTTCCTTGTATTTTATTTAGCCCATGCTTCATAAACAATCCAGCTTCAAAAAATTTTTTTTGTCTCAAAATTTGCTCACTTCGCGTGGTTTTTTTTTCATATAACATGTCTGTTCGATGCATTATACATTGTTCAGACTAATCTTCTTAGTTTTTTGTTTTTTTTTGACGAAAAAAATCGTTTTCATCGAGACCTCACGATTGTTCGATACGAGGCCGCAAGTTTTGTGAGTCAACAATCCGAACGGCTGTGGGTACTAAAAATTTCACAATCGACCTTTCTCTCGCGCATATATTTGTGTGTGAGAGCACCCCGTACGTTTATTACACTTCGTTTCTCATCAGACTTTTACGAACTCGCAAACCGATCCGATTTCCTTTCAGCAGCTAAAAGCGCATATCTCTACCGCAATGCATAAATTGTTGTTATTATTATTATTATTATTTTTGTTATATATATATATATATTGTCGTGTGACGCGAAAGAGTGACGCACACGATTTGTATGCGTCACGCACGTGTTCACTTGAATTACTCGTGGAATGCACGCGTATCGATCTCATCCGCATGGAAATTTGAGTGATCTATAAATTTATCAAGCATTATCGTGATCATTTTATGGACACGGTAGGATCAATATTTGCGAAACTCACGATTTTAATCGTAGGAGTGAGGCAAGATCTAGAGCGAAGGATAAATGCCCTTTAGCGGAAAAATTGAGATCAAAGGAATAAAAATAAATGTTAATAAATTCATAATTTAATTATGGTGATGTAATTATTTAATGATTATGTACCATCATAATGTGGTAATTTTATGTGTAAAACCATTCGATAAATTGATCTTGGAAAAGTTTAATTATTTGATAATTTAATAATAGAGAACTGGAATGAACTTTATAGATCTCGGCGCTAATAAAAATAGGGCTGTTTTAAAAATTCTTTTCACAAAAATATGGCTTCGATTATTAATAACAAATGGAATTTCCGGATTGCAAATTCCAGAGTGGTCTATCATAGTTCAGTTTTTTAAAAAAATGAGCCCTATTATTTATTCCATTTCGGTAACTCAGGTTTCATTGTGAGAATTGAAAGTATCTCCATCAATTCATAGATATTGGATTTAATTATCTAATTTATATCCGAAAGTTGTAATGAAAGATTACAATGATTTTTTTATCCAGAAACAAAATTTGAGTAGGTTAGAATGTTTCAACGACAATAATGAACGAGAATCTCATTAATTAGTTATAGTCGTCGCCCAGAATTACCGAAATTGGAAACGATTATTAATTATTCTTGAAAAAATCTTAACAAAAATTTTTCTGGTGGGAAATTGGTCTTGATCAGTTTCGAGATAGCGCAAACCGCATTTGCCTATTCACTGACATATTTTTAATAAACCGATACAACAAATTTATCGAAGAAATTTCTGAAATTTAGCACTGGTCCAATTATTGTGAAGCAATAATTGGATTAATCAATACTTTAATCCCATCATAATTAGATAATTCAACGTTTGAATACCAGAAAAGATTCTGATTGAGAGAGAATTTCAAAGATCGGTGAAAAGAAGCAGATAGTTCTCGCAAACCCGTTCAAATTTGTACGAAAACTTTAAGGATGCTTTTAACCGTCTCAGTCAAAAATTTTATCCGATTGAAATTTCCGTACTTCGTGATACAATAAAAATCTGAAAAAATTTAGCAACATTTGGCATGTCATAAACAGCAATTATCGATAATAATATTGCCCAAAAGTTATTAATAAATTGTTTAAACAAATAATTATTCGACAATCTTTCGGTAAGTTCTATTTTTTAAAACAAATTGAGTGCGTTAATTTTTTAGAACGCATATATGAATTTTTTCAGAATTTTCCCTCTATTTTGAAATTCCCGTTATAAAATTTTCAGAATGGCTGTATTTATGTATTCTTTGGTCTAGTGTCTTTGAAACATTTCAAAGCTGTCGCAAACTAAATCTGTGCGCAAAACCATAAACAAAATTGCCAATTTTTTGTTTGTATATCAGAATGTTTTTTGTAATATTCCAAAATAAAGAGAAAATTACGAAAAAATTCATACGCGTTCAGAAGAATTAACACATTCGATTTGTTTAAGAAAAGAAAGAACTCACCGAAAAATTGTTGAATAATTGATAAATATTAATAAATATTGATAAATAATCGTTGAATATTAATGAATTGTTTAAACAATTCATTAATAACTTTTGGGCAATATTATTATTGCTAATTGTTGTTTATGGCATGCCAAATGTTTCTGATTTTTTCAGATTTTAATGTATCACAAGATATCGAAAATTCAATCGAATAAAATTACTGGCTGGAAGCTGGAACTGTGAGGGCATTCTTAAGGATGTTGGGTCCCAAATCGCAAATCATGAGAAAATTTTGAAAATTTGGTATGTTTTTGGATGAATTATTTAAGAGGTCGTGTAAAAATTTCACGACGATTAGGAAGCTCGTTATCGAACAATTAACATTAACGAATTAAATTAAATTAAATGTAGTCTTATGAAAACTGATACAACTTTGTGATAAGTTTTTTTTTGACCTCTCAATTTTTTAATATCTACACTATATTGAAAGCAACGGAAACAAAACGAAGTTTATTGATAAATATTTTTTTTTTTTGTTTAAAAAATTGTTCTTAACAAAATGTTAATATTTTAATAACGAGCTTCCCAATCGTCGTGAAATTTTTACACGACCTCTCAAATACTTCATACAAAAACATACCAAATTTTCAGAATTTTCTCATCATTTTTCATTCTAACCCTTAAGGAGGTTGAAGTAATGATGATAGAATTCTGAAAATTTAATATGTTCTTACATGAAGTATTCAGGGAGGTCGTGTAAAAATTTCACGACGATTAAGGAGGTTCATCTGGTACCGAGTCAGTCAAAAGAAAAATGGCAATGCTTAACCTCAAAATAAGCGGTGACTAGCGTAGTCATTAACAATGCTTAACCTCAAAATAATCAGCATTTTCGAGAAAAATTAATTTACTATGAATCTCACAAGTACCTAATCGATTTTATGAAGCTCTAAAAATGTTCCTTCGATACTTTTTCATTAATTCTTAAATCTTCGTCAAAATCTGTATTGTAATGATTGTGAATTTAATATTTATAGACGGAAAGCCCACAAGGGCCCATGTTATTTAGGAATTACATTTTTTTTCTCACGAACAACGTATCCTCAGGTCTTGAAATTTTAACAGATTACTTTTTAGATACTAATAACTATTTTCTGATTTTTTTTCAATATCTGTATTGAAAATCGTGTACCAGATGAATCTCCTTAAGAAGCTATTTATTGAACAATTAACATTAAAAGATTTCATAGGGACTCAACATCCTTAAGCAAGCTGTTCAATTTCGATGACTCATCATTGGCCTACCCATAGAAATTCCCACAGATTGGTTTACCGCAATTCCTTCGCCTCTGACATGGCTAACTGTAACTCGATCTATTGTATCACACACGGATGAACTCTCCGGCAAAAAAAAATAAAAGGAAACTCGAACGGTACAATTCATTCTCCCTCTATTTTATTCGCGGATTGGTTCGGGTGTCCATGGGTCCGTAATAAACTGCTCTCAACAATACACACGTATATACATATATATAAATCGTTCATTCGATATCTCGACATATCGGTAGAACTGGGGTACAATAGATTTTCCTTGTGCAACAAACACACAATGAACGATCGAGCGAAATTCATGCAACAACCCCGTGACTGGATCTCCGTAACGAGAAAATAAGGAGAGAGAATGGATCAAGCATATAAGTATTGAGACACACACAAATAGGGAAATGTGGGGCAAAATGGCCACTCCGGGGTAAAATGAAATCCGCGAAACAGATTGCAAATTCCAATATTTAGAAAATACGGTAATTGTTATTATAATAAGCGTAAATATTCCAAAATAGAACCCAGGCGAAATCAGATCTTGACGTTTTCATGACAACTGCCTATCAAGAGTGGAAAAATAAATAAAAAATTGTCATTTACATCACATTAGAAAAAAATAAAATAGCTCAATATACTCTAATAATATTATGGTGACCCAAGTTTACGAAAATCCTTCATTATTCCGAGAATTAAAGCAAAATAAGGTTAAACAAATTATGGAAGTGGCCATTTTGCCCCACATTCCCCTATACATAGTTATAAAGGAAACTCTGGCCTAACGACTTGAAAAACGGAGCAAGACTAGTTATTATTGCAAATAGGGAACACAAGTAGAGTATTAATATAATGAATTCTCGATAAACTCGACCAACGATTATTTGAGAGCTCCTCGAATGATAAATTAATTCCTGGCATTGTAAATTCACTTTCTGGTGATATCATTATTTTAAATCGAAAAAAAAAAGTTACTGAAAGCGCTTAAATTCGGGACAATCTAGATTAGAAATCGCAACATCGGAGTTGGGATTTTTTGCGACAGCTGATCAATATTTTTTCATGATCTTCGCTAAATCCACAAATACGAGGGATGCTGAAAAGGAGTTGACCAGATCATGAAAAAATCCTTGATACATCGAAATATCAGCGAACAAAAGAGCAATATTGCGAGATTAATTTTGCTGGTATTCGATTTTTAATAGACAGTCTCGAAAAGAACCTCGACTCGTATAATGCGACGTGGATATGAAAAGATCAAACTGAAGTAGGCTATTAATCCTGGTGGGAAAAGTAATTCATGAACGCCATAAAAACCATAAAATTCTCGATCATGTACGAGCGAGTGAACGTTTAATTCACGCCGCGCATGCAAATTAAACGCGGGGATAAATACAATTTTGCATCTCGGTACACAAACACGATGCCATGAAAAAAAAAGAACAAGCGCTGTGGAAATAATGTAGACCGCGAGAGTCAAATAAAGCGCTGGCGAATTTCTCACGAGGATTTCAAGATCTCACTGATTTATTCTCGCGCCTTCTAATCGCTGCAGGATGCACTTTTCCTTGCGATTGGTAATGTCACAATGGGAAATGGTACCGAGATAGAGTAAAAAAACCCTGATGAGTCGTTCTCGAACGATTCGTATCCGGCGAAACTGCAAATATATATAGATGACGTTGAGAGACAATAAAAAGATCAGATCCGGCATTTGCGTGTGTACAAAGCTCTGACGAGATCTCATTGAGTATATCTATTGCCTATATATCGAATATATGTTAGTCATTTGAGAGATTCGAGATAAGAGTTTATTGCCGATTCGATCGATCGTCAGTGGGGCGAAGCGACTTTTTTATTATGCGCCTTCATGTCAATTAGTTATGTGTGTTTTGCTCGTTAAATGCTATTTTCATCTGTTCGTTCACGGTTTTGCCACGTGCGCGCACGATAAATTGCAACCGGAACCCAGTGAAAGAAAACGCGGGCAAAGCGAGCAATCGAGCACGCGCGCTTTAACCGATCGTCGCGCGCTCTGGCGGAGGCGTCACTGCAACTCGCGCGTGGCGCGCTCCGCAGCGCCCCGTACGGAGATCATTTCGTAATTTTATGGCGAATTACCTCTCGTTACCTAACGCTCAAGCGGCTATGATTCACGCGCGAAAAATCGCGTGGAAAATTATACAAGAATTTTCTATTATTGAAATTATTTAATTGGGCTATGTAAACATGGAGGTTAGATCGATTGACACTAGTTAATTTGTAGAGGGATTTTCAAAAATCATTGTTTGATTATTTTACCGATATCGTTTCATTTATGATTTGATTAAAAAAATCATAACAATTATAATAATTCAGGAAAGTAATTTGGAAAATACTTAAGGAAGTATCACAGTCTAGAATTTTGAAAAAATACATTTTTTTTCGCACATTCTCAAAGTTTAGACCCTTAAGAATATATCCTTGAAAGGAAATTTTTGAATTTCAATAATTATAGCTATAATTATAGCAATATGTTGTAAAAAAAGAGTGATAGAAATATTTTTTGTTGTTTTTATTTTATCGAGCTCGAGAAAACACTCAAAATGTATGTCTCTAGACCAGAATACCACCTTAACTAATTAATTATTAATTTCTCGATTTTTTCATACATTCCAAGATATCATTTTGGCACTTTGAACAGAAAGATAAATGGGCTAGAAATTTGAAAAAAATTGTAAGCACAACAGAATCATTACTAAAAAAGATATCGATACAATTTTAAAAATTATTGTTCAATTATTTCACCAATATCGTTTAAACCATGGTTTGATTTGTGAAATCATAAAAATTCTAGTAACTCCAAGAAGTAATTTAAAAAATAGTCAACTTATTAACTGTTAGTTAACTAGTAGTTAGCTATTAGTTAGCAGCAATAACAATAGATATTAGTCTCCTAGATTTTTAACAGTTTCTACAGTTATTATTTTGGGACTTTATCTTAGGTAGAGCGATTATAGTTGCGAATTCGAAAAAAAATTGTAAACACAGCAAAATTATTATTAAAAGAGATATCGGTAAATCAGAGTCTAATTTTCAAAAGTACATTAACATGCCTATTTCTGATAGGATTCGTGAAATGAATAATAAGATATTTGAGAAAAGTGACTTTTGTAAATTAATGAAAAAGTCAATCGCTCCAAATGCTACGGCAATGAATGATGACTCACGGAAACGCATTAAATTCATTCCTGAATACGAAAGAGCGAATGTGTGAGTTAGTTCGAAACCTTCTGTGCAGCACCTTGACGCAATTCCGGGATAGGATATCGACCGGTGGACAGCTGTCTTTGAAAAAAAAAAACATTTTTCAATCAACGTCGTTCTGTCACTTTTACCAATACACATGTGCCGCGACAAATTGACTGACATCAAAAGCTCGACAGCGCTGTCACTGTCTTTTGATTTTTTTCCGCACGAAGGACGAGAATTTAACGCGAGAATTTCGGATCTCTATGCGGAACATTTGTGCCACGGATAAAAAAATTGCTCGTTATAGTATCAGGATATATAGATTAGGGCGGATTTTTTTTCGACTTTTTTTATTTCTTTCACTCTCTACCCGGAATTTTGTTGCACATGTCTGAAAGAAAATTCCCTGAAAGTTACAGCTCTCAATATTAATATTAAGTACTTTCCCATCACGCGATAAGTTTTTCCATCTAAAATACACGTAAATCAAAAACTTTTTTTTTCAAAATTTTACCACTTCGCGGTTTTTTATGCTATCGCATTGATTTTGGTCGCAATTTACGCAGAATCGAACGATCTTTGAAAGTGTCTACAACAGCGTAAGTGTAACTTAAACTGGTGAGATAGTACGAGGTCACTAAAGTTGATTTTTACCCAGAATTCTAATTTTTTCGCTGTTATCTCCGAAATGATTAACTTTACCGAAAAAATGTAAAAGAAAATTTTTCTGGAAATTTAATTTCCTACAAAAAAGGTCCTCTAGACCTAATTGCTAAAATCGATATTTCTTGAGATATTGAAACTTAACTTACTTGTGATATGAAAATTTGTATGGATTATCGAACCAAAAGTTTCAAAATATTGATATTCTATATCATATCACCACTGGGAATATGATATATGATACGGTGATATGATATAGAATATCAACAATCTAAAACAATTTTATACCATAAATAAGTTAAGGTTCAATATCTCAAGAAATATTAATTTTAGCAGTTAAGTCTAGAGGACCTTTTTTGCAGGAAATTAAATTTTCAACAAAATTTCTTTTTACGATTTCTCGGTTAAGTTAATCATTTGGGAGATAGAAGCAAAAAAATCGAGAATTTTGGGGAAAAATCAACTTTAGGGACCTGTACCATCTCACCAGTGTAAGTTACACTTACGCTGTTCAGGACACTTTTAAAGATCGTTCGATTCTACGTAAATTGGGACCAAAATCATTGTGATAGCATAAAAAACCGCAGAGTGGTAAGATTTTGACGAAAAAAGTTTTTCATTTACGCGTATTTTAAATGGAAAAAATTATCACGCGAAGGGAAAGTACTTAATATTAATATTAGGGCTGTAACTTTAAGGAAGTTTTCTTTCAGACACAACAAAATTTCGGGTGGGTTGTGGAAGAAAAAAAAAAGTTAAAAAAAAATCGCCCTACTATAGATATGCCAATAATTATAACAATATCGGTATTAATAATTTTGAAAAAATCATTATTTTTCCGATGTGTTTGATATCCTGGTGCGACCCTGAGGACCAGGACACACTATTGAAATAATAAAGGACGCACGGAGTTATTTATTTAATATGAATATTGTTTCCAGCTCAATTGTCAATCGTTATATTGTCTCGGGATCGAAGATTGATTTATCGATCGCACAGCGATCGAGAGAAGAAAAAAATCAATCGATTTTTCTCCCTATCGGTTTGGCACATCGCTTGTGGTTTGCCCTCGGTTCGTCGAGTATGATAATTCGCGAATTCTGCCGATCTCTCGACGATTTTGTTGCGCGCCTTATTATCCCTCCGGCTTAATAATCCTTTATCGTTATAATGCCGGGCACGAACGATCGACGACGCGTAAATTCATTTTATATGGGCGTTAAACTCGTAAATGATTTCACATAGTTGCAGTTTACGAGTTCTTTGGATAAGGAAAATCGTTTTTTAAAAAAAGTCCATAAACTCACGATCGATACACGAGAATATCTAATGTCAGTAAAAATTGGATACAAACAGGGTTGCGAAATTTTTAATGAAAAAGTAATGCATTAACCATTACTTTTATAATGGTTAATAGAAATTATTTTCATTGACCATTAAAATTTAATGGTTAATGGAAATTATTTTCATTAACCATTAAAATTTAATGGTTAATGGAGATTATTTTCATTAACCATTAAAATTTAATGGTTAATGGAAATTATTTTCATTAACCATTAAAATTTAATGGTTAATGGATATTATTTTCATTAACCATTAAAATTGTTTCCATTAACCGTTAAATGTTAATGGTTAATGAAAATGCAATTGCATTAAATTTCCATTACCCATTGCACTGTAATGTGTAATGCACAAAACTGTTATTGCAATTTTGGGAATGGAAAAATATAGATCAATAAATTATTGCAATTTTGCATTACATTTTATTGACTTAGGACTTAATTTCCATTAACCATTAAATTTCAATGGTAAATGAAAATAATTTCCACTAACCATCAAATTTTAATGGTTAATGAAAATGCAAATGCATTAAAAAAAAAGTAATGCATTATTTGCAACCCTGAATACAAATAAAATTATTTTTACGTTTTCATACGCCCTTTTGCTTGTCAACTATCAATATGCATCGATTTAACGCTTTTCAACGTGATTATTAAAAAATTTTTCACGCCCTTTTGTCTATCGACACACTACCTACTCCTACATTAATTTTCTGCAATCATTTTGACATAACCCACATAAAATTGTGCCTATTTATTAGTCCTTTTCTTTATTAACAGTCGATATGTATAGAATTCTTAAAAAAAAGGACTTAGTCCACACAATCATGTATGTAAACGTCAGATATAGATTCATGTCCATTTTATACGAGTAAAGTTCGTTCTGTAGTTACAAGTGTTTACATAAAGCAGGGAGAGATATATTAAGATGGCCCATTTTGACTTTTGGTTTTATTTCGAGTCTTACCCCCAAAAAATATTTTTTCTGACGAGAAAAAAAATATCTCAAATAATCTGACTGCACAAAAGATATTTAGGTGTTACTCCAAATGTTCAGGATTTGCGTTCTCTATTTTATAATGAAATTTATGAAAATGGGAAGGAATAAAAAAAAAAAATTCTGCCCATGGTAAGAATTTACCTAATAAAAAACGTTACTGAGTGAGAGCAAAAAAAATTGCAAAATTAGCGTTTGACAAAAATATCAATTTTTTAATGCTCACGGTGAATTTTAAATATTTTTTAATCAGCCGGATTTTTGGGCAGGATTATTTTTCTAATATAAAAAAAAATGGAGGTTGGAATAGAGCCACTCTTATATGTGTACGTATGAATTTTCGGATGAATTGAAGGTGTCTAGAAAAATGTTTGGATAACAGCCCACTCAATTCCGGTTTCTCCTTCTATTTTTTTTTTTTACTTTTTTTTCGAAAAAGTTTGTTATATATACAGGAGGAAACTCCTGCCCACTTTGGCTCAACGCTTGAAATGTTTCATATAAAAAATGGGATTTTTGTGATATTTTTCAGATTTTCAAATTTGGGTTCACATTTGTTTATAAAATTATAATTAAATCGGATTACCCCAAAAAAATCTGAAAAAAATCCTGAGTGCTTTTCAGAGGTACTACTAAACCACAGAAAATTGCGGACAAAATCCGAGAGGTGAAGGGTCAGACCAAGGTCGAATCGATGTGGAATGCCCCATATGCATGTATGCTTTTCATGTAACTATTATATGAACAGCAAATGCGTTTCAACCACGCCCTGATCTCATGTTCGTTCTGATCACGAGATCTCATGCATTTCTCTCTCTCTCTCTCTCTTTCTCTCTCTCTCTCTCTCTCTCTCTCTCTCTCTCTCTCTCTCTCTCTCTCTCTCTCCCTCTCTGCTGACTCTCTTTCTCTCTCGCCTTTTTGTGACTTTTGCGACCCAAAGTGTCACGCAGCTCGAGAACAATGGACTTTTGCATGTGCGGTCTCGTTAAATCGATTTTTTTTCTCGTATTTCGCGACACAAATTGTCCCTCAAAGTTCCCAGGCAGAGATTTGAGATATGGAATAGCGGGAACAATTAGAAAAATTCACGTAGGTGTATTTCCGGTTTGGAGGGAAGAGAATAAAAACGAGATCTCGCGCCCACTTGGTTGAATATTCTACAATGCTGACCAGTAGCTTGACCTGCGAGTCTTACACTCGAGACTGGATGTATTTGAATTATGCTAAATTTTAGATTTTTTTTAAATCAAGCAAAACATTTCTAGCTTCAAAATTGAGAAAACTTCGGCAAGGCGTCCAAAACGATCCCCTTAAGGAAAAAATGCTTCTCCCATGTGAAGGATCAGGATATAATTTTTTTCAATATTTCATGGCACTGCATTCATTAACTAATACTTTTACCGTCCTATTAGGTATGAAAACTATCAATTTTAAGAATATGAATATTTTTTGAGAATTTTGCAATTTTTTAGACTCTTCCAAAAAATTATTTTTTACACAGATATGGACAAAACGATCCCCTCATCTGAGGTAAAATGGTTTCCCAATACCTGGTATTAATAAATATTATTTAATATATTTTTATTCCATTTATAAAAAATACAAACAGCCTTTTGGACCTGAACACAAAAAAGTAAAATTCATTGGGTTAGATCCAGGGATCATTTTGGACACCTTTCCTCTAATTACTTTTTCCCAATTATCTGATATTTAAATGAATTTTCAAAAATAATCTCGAGCAATTAGTCCCACATATTTATAAGCAAAGAATTATGATCCTCAAATCATTCAAATGTGATCATTTGGATTTTATATTAGAATTAAAGAATTTGTATTTGATGGCAACAAATTTCATTCGGGCTATCTTTAATTTGGCATCGAATGGTCGAGACAGATTGAGAACCAAATAAATTCCTTTCATTCCTATAAACACGATTTTCTATTCGAATGCGATCTGTTTTCTCGTAAGAGACGTCGTGACAAGTCAATTTCGTTAGTTTTTTTTTTTATATTGGCGCCATTGGCACTAAATTATTTCTCAACCCGGCCTATACATGCATGAAATCCGAAAACCCAACACAGACTATAGGCAAACAGCTCGTGGACCATAAAAGCTAAAAACAAACTTTAAGAAATAGAATTTGGCAATATGGAAATGTGACGCGCGCGTTCGACATTGAAATTCCTAATTCCCTGTCCGTCAAAAATTCGTGGGTGATATAAGAAAAGGAAAAAAAATCCCCTTCAACGACGATAATTCCTTAGGATGTGTATGGGCTATTCCATGTAAACTCAAACCAACGTATGGACAACGTATGGAATTTTAGTCACGATTGTATGAAAATTAATGAGCAATTCAATTTCTATTCGTTAATTTTTTATATGATTTCTTGTAGTTTCTTCCATTATGCTTTCAACTTATGCAGGTGCCAAACTATTAAAATATCAGAAAATGCGAAAAATCGGGAAATTTGGTAGAAAAAGCGAAGAGTCATGGCGGTAATATTCAGTATTTTTAAAAGAATAGACAAAAAACTTTTATGGTAATTTTTTTTTCTATTTTGGCATTATAATTTACAGAATTCTTTTTTTTTTTATAAGTAGCGCGGACATTTGTATCTAAAGCTTTAATTGATGGAGCTTTTCACAATTTAATTATTTGTACAGAATAAGGTAATTAATTTTCATTAATTCTGTCGAATCTCGATTCATTTTAATTGATCTCCCCAATAAATATAGATTTGCATTATAGATTAGCATTATTTATAATTTGCAGTAATATTAATTAATTCTCTAATTAATTTCTAGTTTTGCATTATTTTTTCGTTTTTGAGAATTTATGAAGATCTTTACATTTTTGCCAATAGAAAAAAATTAGTCAAAAATCAGGAACTAATTTTGAGAAGTTAAAGGAACTGATGGTGTGTGAATTTGCACGAAATAGCCCATACACAAATCGCCCGCCACGATCTGTAAAGATCTGGGCGATATGGGACGAGGAAGAAGAAAGAGGTAAAAAAAAGTCTCACCTCTCACTTTGTCTCTCTCAGGGGCGAGATATTTTTCGAAATAAAAGGTATAACGTATGTGAGTGGTATACAAAACCAAGTCGGGGAATCCGCGCATAAACGCGTTTATACATATAAAACAGTCTATAGGAAGTGTTTTACTTTTTTCAGCAATCACCTCAGATATTATTCAGATCGATGCATGCCGTTGTCAAAAAAAATCCATCCAATATAAAATCTTCCAAATTAGAGTTTACCTGACTTGAAAAATTAAATATTAAATTTGAAAACGTTTAATTAACGTCGGGATTTTCAAAAAATCGATTTTTTTTTAAATTTCATGTCAATCCGACAAATATTTTCGTATAGGCATATTTGTAAACCCATAATTAATATGCGTAAAGTGCTTTTGAAACTTTGATCGCTTTTTTCTCAAAACTGCGTTTTTAAAGTCGGTGAGCAAAATTTCTCAGAAACGCCATAACCCATCATTCTCAGATTTCTACACAAACTTTATCGATATATTTGTTAGTAATTGGTCGAAGGTTTTTTTTACCGATAAATATTGTCGATTTTATAAACAATTTAAGGCAAAAATTTTACATAAAAAATCGATTTTGTTTGCGAAGCCGCCATTTTGTTAAAAATTGATATTTTGCTTATTCCTTCGATTAGATACCAGATTACACCTTGTCTTAACGAAATCTTTTTTATTTTTTTATTTTGGATCATCCAATCCTTTTTCAGAGGACCTCCAGGAGATGACAGCTTCAAAAATCATGATTTTTTAGAAGAAAAATTTTAAACTAAAGTTCCAAGTTACTAAAATATGTATATAAATTTTAACGTTAATAAATTAAAGTGTCTTTCCAGATTTTTTTTTTGGAAAATCTCTTTTTTCGACTTCCTGACTGCGTATAACCCCTTAATTTTGACGAAGTCGGGAAAACCTACAAATGAAGGGGCTGTCTTCAGCATCGAGTCAAGATCCTATCCAGATCACGTCGTCCTTGACGACGTGATCTGGATAGGATAATACATGAACAAAAAAAAAATACCACAGCAAATCCCCTCGTGAATTCATCGATCGATCGCTTATGAGTTCCCTGAAAGTTCGACAAAATTCTTCCGGGATCTTTCAGAGTGATCCTAGATTTTCATCTAAAAGTATTATAATTGGATACGCTGTCCAGTGGAATATAATGATCATGCTAATAAGAACTTAGAAAAATATATTGAACGAATGAAGACGATGCAAATAATATCGGAGTAAATAAAAAAAAATTTTGATCACTATCTGAAGAATGCTTCATACAAAAATGAACCTGACGACTATTTTCGAATGTAGAATCGAAAAATAGTCATTCAATTTTAAATAAAAAGAAGTGAGACAGTGAGAGAGAAATCAAGAAGCTCTTTTTCACACGTCTTCATCAAAATAGTTATTCTTTAGTGGCCGTTGAATGAAAAAAAAAAAAAACTAATTCGTGCCAGTCGACGACAAAGCTGTGACTGTCATTTTGCATTTTTCGTCTTTTTTCTTTTTCTTCCATGTCCTTCTTTCTTTTTCGTTTGAAATTACATAAGAGAGAGGAACAGGCGCCTTGTACCGGATTTCTCTAATATATAATATGCAAATTAACGTGCGCGGTTAGCACTGTTATACATCGGCTTTTATATGTCTTGTACCATTATATATGTATATATGTGGACAGTATCACTGGACATTCGTCGTGCGTGTAACAGCAAATGAAGTGCGTCACGATATTTGTAGTTAACGACCTCAAAAGAGTTTTTCGTGATTTCGTATGTGACGATATAATTGCTATAACGGTTTATCAAGCACATAAAATTAACAAACGTTACCGTGCAATTCCCACAAGAAACGGAGAAAAGAGATCCCCTCAAACAATCGTCAATTTTTCGACAATGAAAAAAAAAAAATAAAACAAGCCACGAGACTTTCTCCTCGTATTCAGAGAATTAAACTGGAAGGGGAAAATTTTTGAATTTTTTCATTGTTTTTTCTTTTATTCTGTTTGCATAATCTCTCCCAAATATTTTGGCGCAAGGAAAACCAAAAAATTCGCAAAATTGAGCTCGGGAAAACGATAAAACTCAGTCACTTCGCTAACGATAGCTCAGGTCGAGATTATCTGCTTTTTTTTTTTTTTTTTAAATTTAAGCCGATGCTTTTTCAATTTTGACGTTCTATCAAAAAGTTTAGGTTCAATCTGTAGAGAAATGTGCTCTGGAGATAATGAAATTTGAAAATTGCTGAAAACTCAAACTGGCCACTCCCTTGAATAAAATTAAAAAACTAAAAATTTTAATTAAATTTTTAATTTACTTTAATTTTTATTCTAATTCAATTTTAAATTTACTTTCGCTTTTATTTTAATTTAATTTTTAATTAAATTTAGAAATTTAAAATTAAAAAAAGTGCATTGTTTGAGTTCTTGGCAAATGGCACTCCAATTTTATCCCATTTTCGGTCTGTTTTTGTTTCCTAGTCTAGCCTCAAACTGTTTTGGTAAACGTAAACTACTTTCGAAATCACTTCGATCTACTCGAGGGTTTCGTTGCCTCCGTTTATCTCGTTATGCCTCAACTCGACTAAAATACTCTGCTCGAATCCACAAACATACACACATATGTCCATATAAATATATATGAGATATTCCGTGTCAACTCCACCAACTAACCCCGGGCTCCTTGGACAAAGTTCAAAATTTTGGGTTCAATCTCACTGATTTTGCAATTTTTTCGATTCTTTCAATCTCAGCTGATATTTTTTTGAATCTACGATTTCAACGAAAAAAAAATTATTTAGTTTGAAAGTCTGGATGAGTTGTCAAAAAATGACAATTTGTTAGCTTTAATTTTTCCTTTCCATATAGATTGCATACTTTTTTAACACGGTTTTTGTACAACACGAGACTGCATTCGAATAATTGTCACTTCAAAAGTGATAGGGGCGATAGAAAGTTATACATTGAAGATTAGTAAAAAATTTCAAGTAAATCGGTTGAGTAGAATTTGAGATGTGTTGAGAAAAGTAGTTTTGGAAAACGTCTATAGCCCGATTTACTCCGACTCGACGAGCGCAGTTGCTGCGTCACTAAAATCGCTATAATTCCGTAAATTATTGATATTAAAAAATGTCGTTTCGAGGATATATTCTTAAAGGTCTAAACTTGAAGAATATGCCATAAAAAATTGATTTTTTCAAATTTCTAGACGCGAAGACGCTACTTGGATTGACGCGGAACACCCCATAGATATCGATCCAGATCCATAGATCACGAGAGAGTCAACGAAAAGTTGCCTTCTCGCCGGACTCGAGTGAGCCGTAAAAGAACACATTTACAAAAAGAAATCGTTAATCGTTTGCTAATTGTTCGTCGAACTGACTCTCATTTTACAGCTCTTGATGGGAAAAAAATTAAATGGAATTTTTCTCAATAAGCCTTTACACAGATGTATTCTTTTGTCGGGGGAGTTGTAACGACTCCATCAGGGTTTTTACTTCTTCTCGACGAATACACACACACATATAAATATATATATCTATATATGTTGAATAATCGGCTGTCGAAATTGAGAGCGAAAGAGATCTGGTTGAAAATACGAGAGAATGCAATTCGACGAAAAAACAAATTATCTTGATCGTTTCGCGAACTCGTTATAATTAACGACAGATCGAGGGACAAGAGTTTTAAATGCGAATATTTTGATGATAAATTTGCAGCACTCATCATGACGTTCTATTTTCTCGGTAAATTTTCGTGGATTTTTTATTTAGCGTTGCCAATAATTGAAATGTCAAGATGAATTTTTAATTTATGACACGTGGTATCAATTAGAAAAAATTTCCTCGTCTGAGAAGAGAAAAACGGAGTTATAGACTCAGGCCCGAATTTTAAGTTCTTAAGATCGAACTTTCCATTGAACTCAAGTTGGAACTTAAGATCGAACTTAAGTTCTAATTTAAGATGAATCTCAAGTTTGAACTTAAGTATCATTATAAGTTCATGCTTAAGTTCAAACTTTAGTACGAACTTCACATCGTTCTTAAGTTCGAACTTAGATTTGGTTTGAAGTTTGATCTTAAGATCCATCTTGAGCTTGAACTTAAGTTCGATCAAACTTCTTGCATCGCCTCTCTCGACCGTGTTTTTTGACATTAGTTGTCAAAATAATGAAATTCAATCGAACTTAAGTTTGAGCTCAAAATGGACCTTAAGTGCAAACTTCAACCCAAATTTAAGTTTGAACTTAAGATCGATCTGAAGTTCGCACTAAAGTTTGAACTTAAGTATGAAATTATAATGACACTTAAATTCAAACTTAAGATTCATCTTAAATTGGAACTTAAGTTCGATCTTAAGTTTCAACTTGAGTTGAATGGAAAGTTTAATCTGAAGTTCGATCTTAAGATTGATCCTAAGATAGATCTCAAGATCTTAAAATTCGGGCCTTATATTCGTTGTTTCGTTGACATTCGATGTTTTTATAAAAACAGTTTTTTCCTCGAATAATCAAAAATATAAGAAAAATCATGCGAACGAAAAAAAAATTGTCGAATCAGAGGAGAACGGCCCATATATAAAAATCGTTGAATATATATTATTAAATGCTCTACTCACATAACACATCGTTGTTCATTATGCTCGTCCATCTCGCCTTACACATATAGATTAGGATGGCAACAAAAAAAAAACGTTTTTTTTATTCCAATTGCATTCCCTGGTGAGATTTCTTCACCATTTCTCCAAAAACATTTCCTTGCACGTGTGGAAGATTGCACTATTTTTTTACCAACTGCACCATCAAAATAAAAATTTAGCATATATTGTGCATTTCTTGATTTTCTAAATTTCAATATCACAAAATTTTTTGACATGAATATTCGATCTACGAAAATCGAAGATCTTGCCAATTCTGAACTGTAATTTTTTTTTCAAACGAGTTATGTGGCAATTTCGAATATTTAATTTTTGAACATAAAATATTTTTTAAATTTTGCTTTTATTCTGTTTTATTCCCAGCAATCGATATTTCACACGAAAAATAAGGAACGTCTTCTGATATTTGCAGATTTAAACTCTAATTGCAAAATTATATTGACAACCAAAATTTGAATATTGTTGCATATTCCTAGAGTTTAGCAATCAATGAAATAGCAGAAGAAAAATTGGCAAAAAATATATAATCGAAAAACAAAAAAAAATCGATGCAGCAAAAATTTCGATGGTTTGAACAAAAAAACAAATAAAAACTTTTGTTTTTGCACAAATTCATCAACTTTGTAATTTTTGAGATTAAGAAAAAAAGTTTAGGCAAAATTTCAATTTTCACGAGACAGTAGTGAAAAAAATAGAGCATATCTGAATCCGTGCTGGATCTATTTTTGAGGGAAAAGGGACCGTATGTCTCGATGGAAAGGTTGATCGGAAAAAATGGTTTTTTTTTTCGGACCTCCCTAATATATGTTCCAGGTGAGAGGATAATCGTAACACACTGTGAACTCGGCATCGATAACGGTTTCTCGTCGCTAGAGCGAGGGTATTTGATGTTCTCAGCTTGATGTTCCTCGTGTTCTCGTGTTCGACGACGAGCGTCAACGTGATTCGCCTTTCGAGGAAAGGGAAAGGAAACAATCCTTAATGGTTGCGCCGAGCAAACATCTCGCTCGGGAATATACGGAGCGAAATCCCACGACGACGACGACGACGACGACCAAAACGAGTTCGGCAAAACGTTACACGTACATCAGGATGCGATTCGAAAAAAAGTGCCTTCCTCAGATGACCCATTTTTGCAAAATAAAATGAGAATCTAAAACAAAAAAAAAGAAACAGAATTAAAATTATATTTTAGCAATTATCCTGAAATGAGAAAAAGTAATCGTCAATAAGAAATACAGAGAAAAAGAAGAAATCATATTGGAAATTTAAAGACTTTTAAATAGCGATAAGCAATCCTAAAAATGTATAAAAGAATTGAAATAATATAATATTCATTATTTTGTAATTAAAAACCCTGCAAATTGGACATTTGCACATTGCTTCCTCATCTTATTAACATGCATAGCTTCCTTTATCACAAAGTATGGTAATCAAATTTGGCTTCCTCATAAAGGAGGCTTTGTCAACTATCAAAAAACATGAGTAATCAACGTGCAAATTTGCCAAATTCTTTCAATTTTACTTCTTGTTAAATTTGATTTTTACCAAATTCAATAGCGAACAACTTTGATCACTATTTTGAATGTGTACAAAATTTCAGTACAATATTTCGCAAATAGCCGAAGTTGAAGTACGCTATTTAAAAAAAAAAAAACAAAATTTGATAAAATTTTAATCATTCGATCGATTTTCGCCAAATTTAATAACGAACATCTTCGATAGATATTAGCTCTGTGTAAAGTTTCAGTGCAATATCTTAAAAATTGCATAAGTTGGAGCGTTTGAGTTGTTTTTAAAAAAATTAAAAATTTCATAAAATTTTAATCCCACGATGGATTTTTGCCAAATTCAATACCTTAATAGCTATACTAATTCTGTACAAAGTTTGAGTGCAATATCTTTAAAATTGCAGAAGTTAGAGCTTTTACGTCATTCTTGCAAAAATGAAAAAAGTTGATGAAATCTGAAGACCCGTTAGAATTGAAACAAAATTTTTTCATAATGAAGAGCAATTTGTGCTCGATGTTTGAGGACAATATGAACACATTGACATAAAAATCTCGAACAAAAAAATTTTCACGAAAGCAAAGCTTCCTTTGTGAGGAAGCAAAAAAATTCATAAACAATGAAATATTACATTAAATTATATTTAAAAAATTAATGAAAATTTAAGCGGGTTAATTTGTTAATTGCAATTATAGTCACGAATTTCGTACATCAAAGAAACATTCTTTATTGACGCGAAGTTTCGTTTTCTTTTTTTTTTTGTTGTCCTCGTACAGAGAGACGCGAAAGATTCCATATAGAAAAAATAAATATACATGCGACATATACTGTCCTCCATTCGTCATACATTTCATTAAAAATCTAACGCTCGTCTCCCTAATTTTTATTCACTCGAACACTTCTCGGATTCACTAATAAATTTCACAAATATCGCTCGTTTTACTGTAGAATTTGCCACCCAAAAAATTAACACCTTTTATTAATTATCTTTTCCCTTTTAATTTATCAATATTATCGGTATGTTTCTTCACGTTTTTTTTCTTTTGACAAAAATGTCTAATTCTCTCGTTCATCTCTAATACTGACTCTCTAATCGCTTTCATCACACTCTATTTTCACACAGAGTAACACGAAAAGTATAATATTGTTTCGTGCATCAACATCGATGTTCGATAATTGTGATTTCTGACGTCGAAATAAATGAACTTTTCATTAAAGGGCAAAATATAAATACGTTGTTTGATGATTCGTAAAAAGTTCCATTCAACAATTTAGGGAAGTTCAAATCATGAAAATCGAATTAGTAAGCAAATTCGAAACTCTTTTTTAAATTGATTCAATATGTTATTTAAAGATCTGTGCAATTGAAGCAAAATGCATCGTGCCAAAGTTGAGATATTTACAATTAAAATTGGCATGATCAACGTTTGTTTCTTATAGCAAGTCTCCATAAACGAGAGGCCAATTCTATCGTCACAAAGACATTTTCTAATCGAACCACAAATGAGATAAATCAATGACACTAAACGCTGGTGCTCGAAATTTTTTAAAATGCTTCACTGTTTATTTTTGAGAATATTTTCGGTGAATAATGTAGCTAATTCGTGAGCAACTCGAGATTTTAGGATTATTAGGTACTAATTATTTTGAAAAATTGCCAAACAGCGCAAGACGAACAGCAAGAATGCAATTTTCTACTTCCCTACGAAAAATGTATCATTAAAATTTATGAAAAACTTTGCTTGGCTAACAAATAGCAAATCTATTCGAAGAAAAACATCAAGTAATTGAGTAGAGAGTCTCAGTATTATTTATCAACATTGGCGGAAGAGTATTCGAGAAAATTTGCCAGTTTCAAGCGTCGGTTTGATTAGAATCACAATTAAATTTCATTTCCGGTGGAAAACTATGACAATGGATTTTTCAAAAATTCTGTCGCAGACAGTCAAAAAGTTTTCGCGGTTTCACCTCGAAGATTTTCCCTCCGACCTATTTTCCCATATAACAAATGACGATCGTTGAGAGGGAATAAAGTTGAAAGAGTATCGTAGTTTTCGAAAGCATCCACTCTAATCTCGCGAGAGTCGAAGAAGGAGAGAAAAGTGTGCGAAAAAAAGACCTCAGGCAATATTCACGCACCGTAAAAAGGCTGATTAAAGGGAGAGTCTTTTTTCTTCTTCTTGCGTTTATCGTCCCGCAAACCCTCGTAAAAACATCGCAAGAACGCTTATTACGAACTTTCGGGAGAACTTGCGAAATGCGGAACGAAATCTTCACCATCGTTTTCCATTCCGCAGATTCGAGCACTTTCTACCAAAATTCACACGACGCGCACTTCAAAAAAATTCTTTTAGAGAAAGCAATGCGCAAATTCCAATTTCTTTCATCCTGGAATTACATTCTACGATCAGGGAGAAAATGTCACTGGAAATTTTCATGATAAATTCAGAATTATTTCAACTCGAGGTTACGTAAAATAGGCACAAATCGTAGAAAAAATGTTGTGTACAAAATTTGAAAATCAATCGGATGGAAAATTTATAGAAACATGACTCAGTTTGCAGTAAACTTACTTATATATTCACGTTTTTTTTTTCAAGTTAAATTTGTAACTTCTATTTTGATTCAGAGCGAAAAAAAAATTAAAAATTAGTAAAAAGTCGGACAAAATTTCGAGATCTCGTCAAGATCGAAATAAAATTCGAAATTTGTCTTTTAAAATAACTAAATAAAAATAAATAAGTAAAAAATGAATAAATTTTCAAGTATTTTGAAACAAAATTTACTTTGTCGACCCAGATAAAAGTATGTTTGGCAGCAAATTAGAATAATAAATTCAAGATTCATAGAAGATATCATGAAATTTCCAGGACGTTTCCATTATGTAAAAAACCCAAATTTGAGGAAATAACGGACACCATTCTTATCCGCCAGACAAAGAGTGCGAATATTTCATTTACGCATGAAAAACGATGACGGAATGATATCAACGATTATTTACAACACTTTCAAGGACCTAGAATTAACAACGGAAGATCATCGCAATTATACGAAAACAGCGAGTAAAAAACTATTACTTTCTAGTCTCAGTTTCTCTCGACAATGAACAACCCGAATCCGGTCTGTCCAATATTTTTCAAGCATTTCTAACTGAATTTCCAAAATATTCCGTTCTCCAAATCGTATGCTTCAAGAAAAACGAAGAATAAATTCGAAAATACGCAAAAAAAAGCGCCTGAAAAATACGACAGGTATGATAGATATGACCTTGAGGTCAAACATTAAGCTTTCTCAAAAAAGCCACTTTTTAAAGCAACTTTTAAAAAAGCTCTCTGGAATCACTCTCTAAAAACGCCTCAAAAATGGGACAGGCATTCCCCTGCAACGGATATGGCCTCAAAACTATTGAGATTAAAAAAAAAAAAACGAGTCTGCCACTTTTTGTCACAATTTGCAGGCGAATTGTTCTAAAAACGATGAAGGTCTCCGTTGCCGTAAATCTCATAGTGGAATCTTTAATCGCGAGATTCTTCGGTATCGCTTTCCTGATGTTCACGCGATTCGTCAATTCTCGGCTGTTGCTGTTGTTCACCGTTCATCGTCGAAACGGTTGGATTTCTATCGTTGTTTTGGCTCTGCGAGCCCCACGATGGGAGCCATCTGTTAACGAACCACCAATGAAGGGAGACTCGTCCATTGTGACAATCCTGACGTTCGCTGCGTCCCAAAAATTGGCAAACACCGGTGACGTTGCCCGGATGACTTCTGATGCAAGAATCGTCGCAGACGTGTTGTCGTTCGGCGTTTCCACCGGCGATTTGACATACGGAGGAAGGACCAGCGGATGTTGCACCGACTCGTTGATTACTCGTCGAATCGCCGTTATTCGTCGTGCCGGAAGTCGATGGTATCGGCGCAGCCGTTGACGATTGACCGCTCGATTCGGTCGCGTTCGACGGATTTCCAGCGGGGAACGACGTGGAAGCGTTGCTCAGACCGGAAGTGCAAGATCTGTCGATTCTGCCGATGTAAATCGTTGGACTCGAGTACAACGGATTATTGACCGTTTGCACGAGTCCAACGCGGTCCAAGCGACCGATGTATATCGCCGAATTCGAGCTTGACATCAGTCTTCCGCGACATGTACATCCGCCATTGCGACATTGACAGTCACGACGAAAGGTATCGGTGATGCGACTCGAACCGATCGGAAATCTCGCGTAATGATAATCACCGCGACAGAACGGACAACGGCAGCTTCTCGATACTTGATATATGTAATGTCGTGCATTGCCCAATGTATTCGACGAATCAACGTTCTCGTAATATCGCATTCGGTCGTGAAAATTATTGCAATAATGACAGACGTAACGTCCGTCGCGATAATTGAACGGAAATCTTGCGCATGATTGACACATTCGAGCGTGTCCAAGCTGATAAACGTAACGTCGAGGTGTGTTCGTCGCAGATGCGATATTCTCGCTCGAGAAGCAATTTCTTCCAAGACGTCCGAGACGATTGAGACACGACGTTTGGCCGTCTAGCGCGCGCGAACGTAAATTCGAATAACGCGAATTATCGTAGGGATTTCCGGTATTCGGAGATTCGTAGAAATTCCAAAAATTCGCTGACGGTAAATTGTGCGACGACGATTGTTCGGGATTCGAACGATTGTGCAATGTGCCACGATACCAAGGTCGATTGTCGATTCTCTCGTAAGTATGATTATCAGCGATATTATTAAATTCCATCTGTTGATTACCTGAATTATCGTTTCTCGGACAGTCGTCACGATTCTCATCGTCGTTCGTCTCGTTCGCGTTGTCATTCGATACTTCATCGACGTCGTCGTTGTCTTCGTCGTCGTCGTCTTCGTAATCGTCCAATCTCTCGTATATATTCTCCTCGGGCTCGTTGATTCTTCCGTTGCGATTGTAATTTCTCAACAAGTCCACCGGATTCTGATAATGAGGATTCAAAAAATTTGGATTTATCGGCACTGGTTGATGCGGTGCACGATGATTAAATATTCTCTGCTGCTGGTTTACCCTCGCTCCGACGTTTTCATAAAATTCTTCGTTGTTTCCCATATTTCTGTTTCGATTCATCACGACTACCGCCAATTCGCCGTTCTCGTATCTCTGACACGGACAACGCGAACCATCGCATACGTGACCGATTCGCTGTTGTTGTTGTTGTTGTTGTTGTTGCTGTTGTTGCAATTGGAGGGAATTTTGATCGTAATTGTGTGCTCCACCGCTGGGCGCGGATTCTCGCTGGGACTCGGATGTTACGTCACCAGCTTCCTGATCCGTTTTTTGCTGTTCTGCCGTTTGCCCAGCGGTTTGCGTGCCTCACATTGACGATGTCGGAGCTTGTGGCTTGTCGATTATCGCGACACCGGCGTAACTACGGCCGATACCCATCGAACTAGGCAGTGTCGTCCATGTGTCGTTGCGAGGTGCGTATACCTCGACCGAGGCGAGATTCGAAGAACCGTCGTCACCTCCGACGACGTAGAGCATACCATTCAGAGCTACGACACCTGTAGAGAAAGAGAGTGAGAGAAAAAATTGAATTGTTGATAATATAAACGACCACGATCGCAATCGCTCGCGATTCGACGGCAATTCCGTCAAAGAAGATAGTTGTCAGATCAAGGGATAATTTTATAACCAGAGTTGTAAATAATGTATTATTTTGATAATGCATTCGTTAGCCATTAAACTGCATAATGTGAAATGGACAAGTGTACCATTACAAAATACAGGAGTAATGTGTAACGAATGCGTGTCCCATTACAAATAAAAAATTAATGTGTAGTGGATGCATGTGCCATTACAAAGAAAAAGCTATGTGTAATGGATAAGTGCTCCATTACAAATTACAATTGAAAAAAAAGTAATTGGTAGTAGAGAATATTCCGTTACAAATTAGTGTTTCTACGACAATTTGGAGCAGGTACTGTTTTGTTCAAAGGTATTAATTTTTCAATGAAAATAATGAAATGAAATAAAATGAAAATAAGTGCTCCATTACAAATTACAATTGAAAAAAAAGTAATTGGTAGTAGAGAATATTCCGTTCAAATTAGTGTTTCTACGACAATTTGGAGCAGGTACTATTTTGTTCAAAGCTATTAATTTTTCAATGAAAATAATTTGTGCGTATCGAGTTTTTGTTAACTTTACTATCGTAGTGATAAATGTATGAAAAGTGATTTTTTGGAGCAATTTTACTCCATTCTTGTAAAAATTACAATTCAAGAAAAAATTATAGGTGTCAGTGGTTATTAACTGAATATACACTGACACTTATGAACAGTTATTTGGGTTTCTAATAATTAGTAATTTTTTAAGTAATTTTCGATCCATTGTTGCAAAAATTACAATTCAAGAATGGAGTAAAAATTACTCCGAACAATCACTGTTCATACATTTATCACTACGATAGTAAAGTTAACAAAAACTTGATGGACACAAATTATTTGAATTGAAAAATTAATAGACTTACCTTTGAGCAAAATAGTACCTGCTCCAAATTGTCGTAGAAACACACTAATTTGTAATGGAATATTCTCCACTACAAAATTACTTTTTTTTCAATTGTAATTTGTAATGGAGCTTTCATTCATATCACATTATTTTTTTTATTTGTAATGGAACACGCATCCATTACACATTACTATTTTTATTTGTAATGGAACATTCATTCATTACACGTTACTTTTGTAATTTATAACGGAAAACTTATCCAATACACATTGTGTAAAGTGATGGGTAATGCATTACTTGTACATCACTATTTTCAGAACTCTGATTATGACCCTCAATATTTTTGCATTTGTATTTTTCAAATTTGGTTCAGTAAAACTTGTTAACTATGGCAAGGAGAAAAAACCTCTCAACCTTTGCTGAGCCAAAATCGAAAATGCAGATGCAGAAATCATCATAATTTTTTATGTCCATTCTCCTGTTTTTATATTTCGATCCCGATTGGGATCATCTTCAGAAATTTTATTTATATCTCAATTATTATTTATAATTTTGTTTGAAACTGCTTATTCGTGTCTCGAACAGCAGAGGTGACAACACAACCCAAATTTTTCGTCCCCTCGATAATATACTCAACGTTCGATTTTTAAAAAATTTGAATTTGCAAATTTTGTGACACAAAATTGAAAGATCCAAATATCGGATGTGAAAGTAAAATGCCATAAATCGTACCAGCGTTTCTTCGACAAAGTGCCATATCGCTGACAGAGCTCCACTGATTCGTTTCCGGATTGAAAGCCTCGACGCTTTTTCTCACGAGTGGACCGTCGTGTCCACCAACGGCGTACAAAATTCCATCGAGCACACCGACGCCAGCGCCGCTGCGTCTTGCCGACATTTCCGGAACTGGTTTCCATTTGTCCTTTTCAGGATTGTAACATTCGACGCTGGACAAGCACTGTCTCGAAGCGCCATCGTAACCACCAACCTTAAAAAAGATTTTCAAAAAGTCATGTTAAATTCTCGAAACAACAATTAAACACTTGAATAATAAAGTTACTTTGATCTGTGGCGTCCGGCATAATTAAAAAACTTTTTAAATATACTCCTACAATTTTCCGGGTAGTGCATTCAGAATGAGTAGAAAAAATTATATGCGAATAATAATAATGCCTCAGAGTTAATAGATTTTTTGCACCTTCACAGATTTTGTTAAAATTCTTAAAATCTCTCTAAAATTCAATTCGAAACCTAAATTGCTCTATTTGAAAGATTTTTTTTTTTAGTGGTTATTTAATTAGTACGATTATTTTTAATTACAGAGCCAGTCCAATGTAACATTACGATATCTTGAGATTTATCATCCATATGGAAAAAATCGTACTTATTTTCAAAAAATGAAGGAAAGTTATCAGTTATATTTTTTGTTTCGCAGCAAAAATTTCTTCAAAGGGTATTTTTATTGAGAATATAAATTCAAGTAGAAAAAAACGCCAATGGCTCATAAAAGTGTGATCCTCTTTTTTTTTGTTCGATTTGCACTTATCTTTTCAATGGATGGAGGACTTTTCAAGGATAAGCAAAGTTCAAGGACTTTCGAGGCTGGCTGAACATCGCGTATTGGGGTCAAGTTTCAAAATGGTTATTACCGCGTATAAAAGTCCTTTTACGACACCGACTCCCACGCTACTGCGTCTCGTGGACATTGGCGAAATATCCCGCCATTCGTGAGTACGTGGATCGTAAACTTCGGCAGAATTTAGTCCCGTTGAGCCGTCAAATCCACCGACCTGCGTGGAATTGCGAAATTTCAACGTTATTCGCACGAGTTTCGTGAAAAATTACTTTGGCTTTCGATTTAAAAAAAATTATTTCAATACGGTTGAGTAACGGATTTTCATAAAAAGTTTGAAAAAATTATCTGATCGCAATTTTGCAGTTGAAAAAAAAAAAACGTACGGCATAAATGCAATTTCCAAGAACCGCAACGCCAAGAGTCGATCTTCTCGCTGCCATTCCAGAGCAAGCTGACCACTGGTCAGCCGATGCATCGTAAACGTCCACGGTTCGCACTCTGAGAGATCCGTTGAAACCACCGACGGCGTAAACTCGACCACCAAGAACCGACAATCCTGCAAAATAGAGAAAAAATTAGAAATTTGCACATAGCTTCCTCATTTTTTTCCGTCGTTCGTCAACCCTCTTTTATGAGGATCTCCTTGACCATCTTTATGACATGTATGTTTATTATCATGGCTTCCTCATAAAGGAAGCTTCACGAACGACGAAAACAAATGAAGAAGCTATGTGCAAATTTCTAATTTGCATGATTTTTTAGCAATTTCTGTTCAATTACATTATTAATTGTTTTTGTCGTCCAGTGTATTGGTGCTAGAGAAATAAACTCGATAGCTGCTAAATTAGGAAACTCAGTGTTAACAAGTATTTTTCGAAAATTTCAATTTTTTTTTTTCGAACGAACATCTTGAGCGTTTTTCACCAAATTCAACCCTAACTATACTTATCATCTAGTGTATTTGTGCAAAAAGTTTTAGCTCGATACTTCAAAAAATGCGGATGTTAGAGCGTTAACAAAAATTTTTATGGAAATTTCAAAATTTTTTTTTAACCGAACCCCTAACGCGATTTTTATGAAATTCGGTATTATTTTTCATTGTCATTGAGTGTATCGTCACAAAGAAATTAAGCTCGGTAGATGGAAAATTACAAAAGTTAGAGAACTTACAAATTTTTTGTGAACAATTAAAATTTGTTTCAAACCGAACCTCTTGTGCGATTTTTCCTAAATTCAATCCCAACCGTCCTTATTATAAAGTGTATCTGCACATAAAATTTCAGGGTGGTAACTGCAAAATTACGAAAGTTAGACGACTAACAAACAATTTACAGAAAATACAAAATCCAGCCAAATAGACAATTATTTAGCAATATCAAAAAAAATGCACTTAGAACAGGGACATACGTATTCTACTTGTATACCAAATTTCAAGTCGATCGCCCAAAGCGTTCTCCAGACATATTCATTTTAAGGAAAGCACAAAGCGCGCGCGCGCGCGCAGACACACACACACACACACACGTCCGGACATTTTTTCTAAATGTGATTTCTCGACGTTTTGGGGCATTTTGAATATACTGACATGAAAATTGCGATTTTTTTTTCTCTAGAAAACAAAGCTTCCTTTATGAGGAAGCAAAAATCAAGCGAATTTAATTTTTTTCGGTGATGTCACGAATTTTAGGAAAATTCGCATAATTTTTCAAAAATTCGTCAAGATTGAGATTTTTTTTTGCAAGATAATTCTTACCTGCTCTGCAACGTCGAGTCGGTAATTCGGAGACCTGATACCATTGTTCCTCCTTAAAGTCGTAACACTCCACGCTTCTGATAGCTTTTGGCGCTTGACCACCAACGACGAGTAAAACTTTTGGCAAACCACGTGGCTGTCGCGGTTTAGTTCTCGGCGATTTGAACAACGATTTTTGTTCGCCCTTGAGCAAGTGATATTTGAGCGCCTCGATGAGAAAATCTTTACCTGTAACGAACAACGGTTACTCTGTTAAAAGAAAGCTGTTTAGTTATTTTTTCAAGGTCAAAGATTCGAGACCAATTGAAATTGAAAAAAAAAACCGATTTTCGTTCATTGCTCGTTATTTTTCCCCAAAATAATCTGCGTAGATGCTCAACAAATATTTGAAGGAAAAAAAAAATGATTAGAGATTAAAATTATTATTACTATTAGAATTAGAATTTTTGGAACTAATATAAAAAATTGATAACGATTTATTGATTTTAGAAACAAGAGTTAAACAGAATAAGAGCGCTCAGAAAATGTACTCTTGAAAAAGCAAAAAGTTTACTTTGAAAATTTCACCAAACTGAACAGTTCTGATTATTTTCGATTGTTAACTGGGCAATTCTGACGGAACCTTTTCTATTTTTTTACGTTTTAATTTGAAGAATTGTGATTTGCAGATTATGATAATGCATTGATATTTGAAATAATGAGTAGCCAAAAATAATAAAAATAAAAATTCCTAATATTACCTACTTCTCTATCCGTCCACTAATATATTTACATTGCCATTTGACAAGATTTAAAAATCATTATTTCAATCTTTGGTCACGCACATTGTAAATTCGCTTTGAGCAGAGGTTCCTCCTCGACTCGTTGAACGAGATAATCCTGCGAGAGAAGAGGAAGTCTCACGTGTTCCATCAATTGAGCCAAAAAACTCTGTCGTTTTTCCAGATCCGAGTGTACCCACGATATAACGCATTCGAAGACTTTTTCTTCTGACGGAACGGTGAGGCGATCGCTGCATATGAGAGTAGCGACTTGTTGAGGCGCGAGAGTCAAAAATTCCTCACCTTCGACTACTTCACTGTAAAAAAAACCAAAAAATAGATAAGTTGCCGATTGGCCAACTGACAATATGAAAATTTTCATGTACTTGAAGCAGAATTGCCGAAATTATAATGTAAAAATAATTCATTATTTATTTTAGAAATAATGAAAATTCTATGATAGAAACATTAAGTATTATTTTTGTAATAAAAAATGTGAAACCCAACGATTATGCGTTAAATTAATAATGAATAATGCAAAAAACGTAACATTATTCATTACACCAGTAATGGATAATGCTAAACGCTGCCATTGTTCATTATTACAGTAATTCGAAGTAGAACAAAAATTTCATTACTATAGTAATGAATGGTACAAAACCGAAGAATAATGCATTACTTTGAGTAATGCATTACATTCAGCAATGCATTACTTTTAGTAATACATTACATTGAGCAATTCATTATTTTGAGTAACACATTACATCGAGCAGTGCGTTACTTCAAATAACGCATTACATCTATAAATATGTATTACTTTGAGTAATGGTTAAAAGGAATAAAAATAATTTCTGTACGTAGAGAGCAATGTCAATGAAATCTTCCTTTTCGTATGATTTTCTATAATCATAATGCGTAAGAATAATACATCTCAGACCGTATGTGTTTTTCCCTCAAATTTTTTACAGGGAAATTCGTTCGTTTAGATTCCTAATTTTTGACTTCGAAAATATAATTCGGTACTTTGTTTTGTTTTTTTATTTGTTAGATTAGATTTGAACCTACAGCATGAACCGGTTTCATCAATCCATATTTTCCACTTTTGTAAATAAAAGGAAGTTTTTATCGCACTGTCCTATTGAACTACGAATGCATAAAATATTTTTATTCCGAATAATGCATTATTCAAAATATTCAGTATTACAGTAATGAAAAATTAACGCTACTTTGCAATATCTATAACTTTAATAATGGATCATGGAATATTTTTGCATTATTCATTATTTCAGTAATGAGTAATGTAACTCTTCCCACATTATCCATTACTTCAGCAACGGATAATGTAATGCTTTTCCAAGTGCTCATTAATAACGTAATGCATAATGTTTCATTTTTTCATTTTCCAGTACTAATGTAATGCTTAATGGTCTGACATTTGCATTATTAACTAAACAAATAATGCGATATTTTTTTTATCACATTATTCATTGAATGAATAATGTATAATGGAAGTTAAGTCCCATTATTAAGTGAAAAAATAATCATCAATGAAATCGATAATGCATTTTTTGCAACTCTGACTTGAAGTATCGAACGTTCGGTTGAACAAAAAATCGACAAATTTATTCGTTTAACAAAAAAATTAGAGCTAGGTAAATACTTGGTATATAATAATTTTTTAACTTTAAAGATGTTTTAAGAATTATTTTCAAAGTGTTCAACGGTCTTTTCAAATAATGAGTTATTCAATTTTCCGTTCATTTGAACGTTCAGAACTTAAAGTCCCTAAATTTTCGTCACTGAAAATTTCACGAATGGAAAAAAAAATTCTCACGAGAAATGTTGTTCGATGTAACTGTCAGCGTGTGACAATAATTCGAGACAGCCATGAAGATCTGCGAAAGCACGTATTCCCAAACAGTTTGACGGGTGTAATTGAGCTTGAAGAAAATCACAACAAGCATCGCGAACGTCCGTCAACTGAAGAAGATTCGCGGCTGGCAACAAAACTTGAACGTTTTCTTCGGTAACGTGAACCTCCGCCGAGTAAACGTAATCGACGAGCAATTCGAGCGCGGAATGATCGACGCCCTGAAGCTTTATTCGCTGTTGATCGCGTTCTTCGAAATTCGTGAACATGGCGTAAAAGTAAGGACTGCAGGCGGCGAGTACCATCTTGTGAGCCGGAACGTCGCTTCCTCCGTCCGCTACCAGTGTTACGTCACAAAGGAAATTTTGTCTAGAGGAAAAATATCTTCTATCAATATCAGAGTTCTTGTAAAATTTTGTTTGGCAATAGTCTGTTTCATTTTTTTTTTAAATAGCACAGTAATGTGATTTGGGTGACTCTTTGCAGAAGTCTGTGTCTAAAATAAGGCCCTTTTTTATTATTACAAGCTTTTATTTAGTTTCACCTGTCCCGTTGTCTGCCTTACAAAAAATTTTTTGCAAAAAAGTTGTTTTAAAGAATTTTTATAAAAAATTTGCTTGTAAATTGTTTTGCAACAAAAAATGTTTCTCATACTTCTTTGTAAAAAAAACGTTTTGCAAAATTTTTTGCAAAAAATTATGCGAAACTAGATATAACTTACTAAACTAGTTATTTAACGTCATAAATACTAAAAAGTAAAAAATAAATAAACGAAATAATTTTTTTTTAAACAAGCTTTTATTAGTTGTTAATAAAAAATAACTAAAAAGTTAAAAATAATTTTATTCCGATTGGAAATAAGTTTTCAAATAAAAGCGCGTTACATTTTCAACAGAAGAGGTAAAAAAGAGGATGTAATGCACGCTTTTATTTGAAAACTTATTACCAATCGGAATAAAATTATTCTTAACTTTTTAGTTATTTGTTATTAACGAATAATAAAAGCCTGTTTAAAAAAAAAATTTCTTTCATTTATTTTTAAGAAATGTTCAGCATTTTAGCACTTTGATATCAATTTCTCATTGAATTCATCAGATTGGAGGATAAAATCGATGGTGGTGTGGAATCTATCTCAAATTGTGCTAGAGAACTTGCTATCTAAAATTATGAGAGAAGAACACATTGTCTCAAATTGTGATAGAACTGTAAAAAATTACTGTTAAAACTTCATAAAAAAATATGAAGTTTTTATGCATATACAGTATATTAAATTTCATTTACAATATATTAAATTTCATGTACAATTTATTGAATTTCATATACGTGTGCAGTAATTTTCCAATCTAAATTTTAATTTTAAGAGTTTATTCTCTTAATTTTACCATACAAACATTGTCAAAAATTTAAGTTAAAATTGTTAATTTTCCGATCCATGTCTATTAATTTCGATTTCGTATACTTGTTATTGAAATTTAATATACAAAAGAATATGAAATTTCAATAACAAGTATATTAAATTTAATAACATTTTTTACAGTGCGCTATCTCAAATTGTGATAGAAGATTGTACTATCTCAAATTGTGATAGAAGATTGTACTATCTCAAATTATGATAGAAGTTCGTGTTATCTCAAATTGTGATAGAAGATTGTACTATCTCAAATTGTGATAGAAGATCGTGTTATCTCAAATTGTAATAAAAGAGAATATGCTATCACAACTTGAGATAGCACATTCTTTTATCACAATTTGGGATAGCACGATCTTCTATCACAATTTGAGATCACACGATCTTCTATCACTATTTGAGATGGCGTGTTCTTCCATCACAATTTGAGATAGCACGTTCTTCTTATCTAATTTTAGATAGCACGATCTTTTATCGCAATTTGAGAAAACATGTTCTATTCTCTTCATTTGAGATAATACATCGAATACAGACGTCGAAATACAATTTTGCTTATCGACTCACTTTCTCATTGCGTTCATGACATCGAAGGCTCTGTTGGTATGATGATGATTTCTGTACGGCGGCTTGTCCTTGCCGTTTTCCCTCGGAACGTGTTTTTGGGAACTCTCGTCGAGAGAATTTTGACTGGCATAACGGAGCAGCAGGCAACTACGAAACAAGAGGCTAACGATCATCGAAACGACGATGACTTAAAAAATCCGACCAATCAGGACTCTGAGATGGATTATCCAGATCGGTCGAGACATTTTGCGCATTTATTATCCGAAAGGTAAGATAATCTGTCAATATATTAACCTGCCAACGTTGTCACCAGAATCAGCGACGCCGTTCAGATTCTGACCTTGAATCCCTCCACTCGGCTCCATCTTCTTGTTTCTTCGATTTTTTTTTTTTTTCACACTTTCTCGTGATTCTCTCTCGACGACAAGTTGTCAACAGCCCCAAGCTTCTGCATACATCTATGTATATACATATATGTGTAAACACCGCTGAAACAGCTGACGGAGAATACAGAGATATTCGATGAAATTCGCGAAAACAATGATCTTCGCATTCGGGAATCAAGAATTTTCGTCATCGTGAAAGATTCAATGAAGTTTTTTAAATCGGAAACACCGACGCCGACGACTTCATGTTTGACGATTCGCGAAAACGATGAAAACAAAAATATTTTTATCCGCGCGAGAGCGCCACAAAGTGCGTTTTTCCTGCGCATCCACGAAAAAGAATGTCAATTTGTCAGGCGAATATTTCGCCGACTGGATAATCGTGAAGTTGCGATTAATCAATCATGAGACATTGATCATGTTTGGATATTTAAGATTAAAATAATACGGATACGAACCCTTCGAGAAACGACGCAGCGACGACAACAACAAAACACGTCCGATGGCGGCGGTGGGGAGGACGCGTTCGTCGCGTTCCTTTCTATCGTTCTCTCTCTCTCTTTCTGGCTCTCACTGCGCAGTATCCGCCTGTGGCGCCTGTTGACTGTCGCGCGCGCACCTCTCGGCAGGCTTCGGGTATGCTCGGCGTCGTTCGGATTTTCGCCCAAAAAGGACGCGTGGCGGCGCTCTCGTCACTTGTTGCGCTCGTCAGTCGTCGTACGAACTACGAATCGTTGCAGAATCCCGTGGTGATATCTTAAGTCGTTTTATTTTTTGTAAGTGAAAACAACATTTGTGCATATTTATTTGGCTGATTGAATCGACGAGCAGTTTGCAAGGATTCAATGGCTTCGACCGAACATCGACGATGCGAGAGTCCCGACGAGGAATCTTGGAAAAAACAAAGAGGGACGCCGCCGTTTCGCGTGAGTTGAACAAATCTTTTGCATAATTTTTTTTCACTCGTTTCGGCGGAAGTCACGCGAGTATAGAATCGCCAAGGTCAAAAGCCGAGTCGAATGAGATCTAATTCATTCTGAGGCGATAAAATGAGATGTAATTCATTCTGTATCGATTAAATGAGAGCAAAAATGGAAAATAGTTGTTGCGTGAAAATATATCCGCCATATTTTTCGAACTTCGGTCATTCTCGCCGCGCGCTCGGTTTTCGTTAGTGCGCGAATTCGATGCTGGCAGCGCGCGTGACGCCATGTTGAATATCGGCGAGTGTTGCCGTTGCGGATTAATTGATATTCGTAATCATCGAGCATCATCGTCGTGTTAATTGAATCGTGATGCGAAATACGCGCTTTCGGTTATTTAGATTACAATGAAACGACACGAGGTTCTATTTTCGTTGAAAAAATCGAGCTGATGGGAATTCAATAGTGCGAAAAATTCAGCACTCTTCGTCGACGTTTTCTGGTGACTAAAAAATTGTTTCTCTTTTTCCTTTTGACGGTTGTTTCGTTTAATTATATTAATTAAGCGATCTGTTGGGGGAATTTATGCATTTGTGACAATTTCGGGAATGGGAAAATTAAGAATGAGGTTAATTAAGATCTAATCATTGATATACATATAAATGTATATATAATATACATATATAGACGTACGAGTTTTTAATTTATTTTCAAACATCAATTTTCTTTCGACGTCTAGACGTCCTTACTCGCTCGCTCTCTTTAATTCTCTCTCGTTTACATTTTCAACGGTAAAATTACCATTTTAGATTAAATCGACAACTCCAAAAAGCATCGTTAGGAAAGGCCGAGCGTTTTTTTTCTTCAGTTTTTCCGTATAGAATTTGAGAGTCAGTCGAGCATTTCTCGATGCACGATTAAGCACGAAAAGGAAAGAAAAATAAATATATATATATTTATATAAAATAAAACGCGCGTATATAGCTTTCTCGCTCTCTTTCTCTCTTTGAATATATCCTCGATAAAATTTCATTCTCTCGATCACAAAAATCATGCAAAGCCCAAATCCTTTCACGTTTTACATTAGATATGATACATTTTAACGCTTTTTTTTCGTTTTCTCTCGTCGCACAATTATACATTCATTCGTAAAATTACCAGTACAGCGCGGATCTACGAAAACAAAAAATTCCTTTTTTTACATGCATTTAGCTCGCAGCGTCGATATTCTCTTTTTTCTCACCCAACGCACATATATGCAAACATAAAGGGGGTTTCAATAATTACAAAGAAGAGGGTACTTATTTTTTTTGTGGGTAAAAAAAACGTCGTGGAATTTTGAAATGAATTTTTTTATACCCTAATGGCAGTGTGAAAAAAATATTCAGCTTTGTCTTTTTTGAAAAATGTATTCAGGATTTTTTCAATCCTGATCGAAATTTTCATTCATGTCGATTATGGAGACGGTTTGGAGAATTTCACCCTTGAAATTTCTATCGCAATTTTCCACCCCCTTAATATAAACGCCGTTGAAATAATTGCCTCCATCTTTCTTCGTCAATCATTCTCATTATTATTATTATTAATATTATTATCATTATCATTACAATAGAAGTTTTTTTTCAACTGAGCATTTTATTAATTGATGAAAAGAAAATGGGCTTTTTCTAACCCATTTATTAAAAGGGAAACTCGAATTAGAACGCGCCAAAAGTGTTATTCGCGCAATATTTTTTTAAAATATTTTCAATTTCATATTTTAAAAAAGTTGTACAATTAACATTTCTTAAATAAATCTTTTACCTTCAATAAAAGATAATTATATGAAAATAGAAAAATCCTCGGGTCATTTTGCATCAGGAAATAATTCTTTCGTGTTCAAAAATTGTTTTTTAATGTCGGTTCGTGTAAAAAATTATCCCAAAAATAAAAATAAAAAATTCGTTCATAGACGGTGAGAAAAATAATAGCAAAAATCATATTTTTCACAGTTCCAATTCAATTTCTCACCTTCGAGGAATTTGGGAGATCCCAAAATTCTTCAGACTCGATTGTTTTCATTTCACAGCGCGAAAATTCTCTTTTTCACTCGTTTGATCGAATTTTCACGTTTTTCTTTATTTTTCACCAAAATTCGCCATCGCATTTTGAACAACGACGAATCTGTAGAAGATATTATTTTAGCGGGAAAGAAATGAGTTTTTCCACAATTTGTCCTTGGGGAAACTGTGTCGTTTGATTTCACACACGAATTGCAAAAATTCACACACAAACACTCGCGCGCCATATTAGAGTGATATATGAAAGGATTTTTTTTTTTTCGTAACAAATTTTTTTTTTCCACGTTATTTTATCACTTGACGTAGATTGGGGGAAAAATGCACACACACACACACTCACACACACATACAGAGGTCACAGTGTCTTTGAGCGAGACTCCTCAGGATCTAAAATTTCGACTCTCTCTCTCTCTCTCTCTCTCTCTCTCTCTCTCTCTCTCATCAGGAAGCCCTTTTCTGGCTGGCTCCATTGTTAATTATCATTAATTACAGCACGCGTATGATATGAAAAAATTTCTTCGGATATGTCTACGAGGCGAGAGCTGAGGATTTTGGGGTATTTTCATTTTTTTTTTTTTTAAAATTTATGCACGATTAAAATTTTTTGGGGGATGATCTCGAGCTTTGAGATCGCGAGAGGGGATTGAACGACGATATGACGATGACGAGATGATAGATAGTGTACTATATAGATAAATAGCCCGTAGTGGCTTCGTTTTTTCGTTTTTTTTTTCGAGAGAGAGGATTTTTGTCACACGAAACAGCCCTCTCGAATCGCTATCGAATTTTTTCTCTCTTCCTTTTTGGCACAAAATTATTTGGTTTTTATTATTCTCTTTACTCGGCAAACGTCGATCGGAATGATCGCGGCCTTCGGCGTCGTCGATAATACTATATATATACATATATATATTTATATTTATCTATAGATATAAATATATATATGTATGTATGGATATTTAGCTTTTCCACTCGGGAAAGTCTCTTCGTATAGATGTATATCCGTATATATACAGATATATACATTTAGGCGCACGTTCACCGTGAACATAAAGTTCGTAGAAGCAGCAAAATCGCTCCAAAGGCGTAAGCCATTTTCGCCCCGGACGAATTTTCAAAAAGACGACCACTCGAAACGGCTCTCCCTCTTGCAGCTTCCGCCAAACCTGCGTTAGAAAAAAAAGACATAACGAACAGTTTAATTCAATTTGATAATAATTTAATTTAATTTAATAATTTTGTAGCGTAGACATAATTTTGCTTCCTCATAAGGGAAGCTTTGTTTTCGTGAAAAAAAAATTTTTCGCGATTTTTATGCCAACATGTTCAAAATGTCCTAAAACATCGAGAAATCATATTTAGAAAAAATGTCCGGATGTGTGTGTGTGTGTGTGTGTGTCCTGAGTTTCAGATGGAAATAATTAACTCGAAAACGCTTCGAGATATCGAGCTAAAATTTGGCACACTTATCGAGCACGAATTGCTCTTCAGTATGAAAAAAATTTTGTTTTAATTATAACGGGTGTTCAGATTTTATCGATTTTTTTCGTTTTTGCAAGAATGGCGTAAACGCTCTAACCTCTGCAATTTTCAAGATATTGCACTCAAACTTTGTGCAGAATTAGTATAGTTATTAAGATTGTTTGGTATTGAATTGGGCAAAAATCCATCGAGGGATTAAAATTTTATGAAATTTTGAATTTTTTGAAAAATAGCCTAAGCGCTCTAACTTGTGCAATTTTTAAGATATTGTACTGAAACTGTGCACAGAGGTAATATAGCTATCGAGGTTGTTCGCTATTAAATTTGGGAAAAATCCATCGAGGGATTACAATTTTATGAAATTTTTAATTTTTTGAAAAATAGCGTAAACGCTCTGACTTGTGCAATTTTTAAGATATTGCACTGAAACTTTACACAGAGCTAACATAGCTATCGAGGATGTTCGTTATTAAATTTGGCGAAAATCGATCGAATGATTAAATTTTTATCAAATTTTTAATTTTTATAAAAGAAGCGTAAACGCTATAACTTTTGAAATTTTTTAGATATTGCAATGAAATTTTGTGAAGAGCCAGTGTAGCTATCAATATGTTATTCGCTATCAAATTCTGTGAAAATCGATCGAATTTGCACATTGATTACTAATATTTTTCAATAGTTAACAAAGCTTCCTTTTCGTCGTTTCAAGGTTTGTAGCGTGTGTTTTGAATCGAAAATTCCATTCCATTCCAATCCATTCCATTCCATTCGGTTCCACGAAAACGTTTTTTTTCGTCATTTCAAGATTTGAAGCCTGTGATTTGAATCGAAAATTTTATTCCATTCCATTCCACGAAAAAGTTTTTTCTCGTCGTTTCAAGATTTGAAGCCTGTGTTTTGAATAGAAAATTCCATTCTATTCCAATCCATTCCATTCCACGAAAAAGTATTTTTTCGTCGTTTCAAGGTTTGAAGCCTGTGTTTTGAATCGAAAATTCCATTCCATTCCATTCTTTGAACAAGTTTTTTTTCGTCGTTTCAAGGTTTGATGAAGCCTGTGTTTTGAATTAAAAATTCCATTCCATTCTATTCCACGAAAAAATATTTTGGATCTGGACATTAAAAATCTAGACGAAGTCGACCTGAACTTTGATAACAGCAGCATGGTCGACCTGGATACTAAAATTTAAAGAAATTTATGAATACCACGTCATCATGGACCCGTCGAGCTCCATACAAATCTATGCATACAAATAAAAATATGTATGTTTCATTCCGACAGTAGCGTATAACCGCACGCGTATACGCGCAACTGTCAAACTGACAGCGGAACTCGGATAATTCGGAATTCTCGTGTATAAGAGCCAATTTCACAGCACGAATAAAGAGGCTTCAAAGATTCGATATTTCGATGTATCGATCCCATGAACTTTTTATTAGAAGAACAAATTTCTAAGGCGTGTATCATCGCTTTATGAATTTGCTCTATAAATATAAAATTGCTTTATCAATTTTCCTCCCAAATTTCTGCTTTTTGAGAATTATTTCAAATTTTTTTATTTAGATGTTTGTGTTCATAGATGTTTTTGTTTTGACATAAACACTGATTAAAAAAAATTTCAAAAAAAATTTGAGTGCCATCAGCCTTATCAGTCCAATTGTAAAAAAAATTAAATCCGGGAAGATTTGCTGCGTCGATTATTAGTATTTAATCCAAGGGTTGGTTGAGTTGAGATTGAATGCCCTCTATACAATATTATAGAGATGCACGAGGGTGGGTATGAAATGTCCATGAGTTGCGAAACTATTTTTTTTTTTTTTCAAAAATACCTGAGCGATGGGTGTCCCAATTGTGAGAGAAGGTATTGTGAATAATATGTAGGGGAGGGGTGGAGTTGCGAAGGGTGGTCAATCATGACCCACACGAGCTACATATAATTCGGGGGTGAAAAAGAGAGATGTGGGCAGGAAAAAACTCACCGCCAATGATCGACACTTGATCTTTCCCACGGGATGTTCGCGCCGAATTGTCCAAGTTGAGCTCTGCAAATAATTTGTCTGTTACATTTTTTTCCCAAATTTTATTTACCAAATCACTCAAGAATGATCTCAGTTATTTTTTCGTTAATTTATTTATTCGCCCTTTTTTCTATAAATAAAAATATATGAATAAATTTTTTCTATAAATCAAGATATATAAATAATTTTTTTTCTATAAATAAAAATATGTAAATAAATTTTTTTATATTTTTCTTTGGAGGAAATTA
Source organism: Alloplasta piceator (assembly GCA_946863875.1). Taxonomy (NCBI): domain Eukaryota; kingdom Metazoa; phylum Arthropoda; class Insecta; order Hymenoptera; family Ichneumonidae; genus Alloplasta; species Alloplasta piceator. Next base: position 7,712,156 of record OX333077.1, on the reverse strand, counting down.
CTCACCGTATAATCTGAGAACACCATCCGCTTTCCCAAGACTATTCGTCGAGACGCATTTGTAGCCGGCGCAATCGGACTTGGCAAATTCCTTTATGAGAAGCGTCATGATTATCTGATATCCCGTTACAACCTCGCTTATCGTGTATTTCGGCCTGAAATTTCAGCAAAATTTACTCGTCGAGAAATTTTTGAAAATTGTAAAAATTGAAAATTTGCTCATATCCTCTTTCTTTCCTATCAGCTGAATTTCCCATCAACTTTGGGTTCGTTATAAAGGAATTTTGACGAATACTGGAAACAAATTAGAAAGCAATTTGCAAGCTGTTTAATTTGCCCCATTTTTTCATAATTTTCTAGTCATTCCATTTTTTTTAGAAATTTCGAAATTTTTATTAAATCTTCATCTCCGAAAGGATTCTTTCCAAAATCAACACCAATCATTATCATTACATCTTCTATGCGTATAATAAGTTTCAGCGCTTTGAGTTTTGTTTTTCCTAATTCCAAGATTTTGTCAAATTCGAACTTCTCCATCGGGTTGTTCAAAATTTAATGGCAACCATCTTTGTCGCTGCATTTATTCGTCTAAAAAGATGGAGATGAAAGCTCAGTTGCTTCCAAATTACAAAAGCTAAACATTTCCGGAGAATGAATTGGGAATTAAAAATTTTCTGCAAACCATTCAAGCTATTTTCTTCAAATGAATTTGAAGATTCCGATAGCTGAAAAATTATAAATTGCTAGAAAATTCCTGAAAATTTAAAAAACTTTCCCCAGCTGAACCCCTTAAGCAATTCGTTTGAAATTCAAAATCCACCTTACAAATATCCTGAGAATATTTATACAAAAAATGCATTTTGATTCCTTTAAAATGACGGAGATTAGCTCAGACATTTTTCATAAAATTGAAAATCAGACGTTTTTGAAAATTCATGGCAATCTTTGACAAATTCATTTTTCCTGAACCAAAATATTTCTTTTTAAAAATTCATGACAATCGTGTTTTTTCTCTTACCAGCGATAAAATCATTTTTCCGGTACCAAAATCTTTCGAGCTTAACCCTCGCTGGTCACACCTCAAAATAAATTCCAAGCTGGTCATATTGGGTCAATCCGACCCGAACGACGTTTTACACGGTTGTCAAAATAAAGTACCTACCCGATTGACTAAAAAAAATATAGGAATTATCTTTGAACATTGTAGTATATAAAACAATTGTGCGTTTTAAAAAAAATCATGAAAAAAGTGTCAAAAATTCGGGTTTTACTTAAACAATAGTAACTCTCAGTTTAAAAGATTTTTGAAACAATTTCTACACGATACTCTCAATATATGGTACTTTAAGAAAAAAAAATACTACTCTCAATAAATGGTACTTTAGAAAAAAAAAATACTTCGAGTGCATGCGTTCCAAAAAAGTTATTAATTCCACTACGTGAAAATATCGAAAATACCTGTAATAAATACTTCAAACTTCCACCAGGGGCCAGGAAAAACCCACGAGGGTCCGGATAGTTAGAGATATTTGAGCTCAAAGTGAGAGCTCGGGTCAATTTGACCCGCGGTGACTAGCGGGGGTTAACAAACAATAGCGCGAGGACGCCTAACTTTCAGTCGATGTTAACAATTAAAAATGCAATTTTCAATGCTGCTTTGAAAACTTCAAAGTTCAACTGGCATTAATTTAACGACGGAAAGTTGCAACTTACTTTCGGTCGGATCGTAAACGGTCAATAAAACACGAGTAATTATCATCTCACCCATCGAGAAGCATTTCGTTGCCGTTTTTCATCCAGTAGTTTATCGTCTTTGGGAACGCCTCGACGTAACACCTGAGCGTGACGTTTGTCCCCAATGGCGTTCCCAGCAGCTGGATTGAAGCTTTTACGGCTGGTGGAACTGTGCAAGGACCAGGCGTCGATGTGTGCGAAAATTCGAAGGCGAGACGACGACGACGACGACGACGACGACGACGACGATGATCGTATAAGGAAAAGAAACGAGGGTGTCAGAACAAGCGAGACCTCTCTCCCACTTCTTCTCTGCCAAGCTACGCTACCACTATTACCCCTGATATATAGTCCTGGTCCCGGCCACCCCCAACCCTCCCCCTCTATCCGCTCCATTTTCGAATATAGGATCGTTCCCTATATATCCTTCGAACTTAATATACGTTCGTTCCAAGCCATTCCACCAAATCTGGTGACCATTTTCTACACGCGAATCGTATACTTTTGCCAAAAAGCTCCACTCGTATCGAACCGAGTTCACGAGTTTTCCAAGTAGACATATATGTGTAGTATGTATAGATGGATTTACACGAAAGGACATTATTCAGGACCTTCGGCCGAAGTAATTGCAGTTTTTGGAAACTTTACTCGTATTTAGGAGAGTTCGGGAATCCGAATGTCTCAATTAGTGTTGAATTTCCCTCGATACCGATTTTCGGTCCTGGAATTTTCCAACCTGTGACTAGCACTGACGACTCTTTTACAGAGAATCTTGATGCGACATTATTTATTTATTGCATGTTTTTAGCAGTACGAAGCTTGAATTTATAATTTATTAACTTTATTGACAACATGTGGATTTTTATGCAAAATTATTTTAGACTTTCAAGCCCAGTGATTAGAAAATGGTCTGTTGTGTTTAAATGGCTAGATCTTGAATTTCCATGAGGACATTATTTATATATTGGCTTTTTAGCAGTAAAGTTTCCATCTGATTAATTTATAAGTTATGCACTTTATTGACAACATGTGGAACTTTTTGGAAAATTATTTTAGACTTTCAAACCCAGCGATTAGAAAATGGTCTGTTATGCTTAATTTGCTAGATCTTGCATCTGGATACGGACATTATTTATTTATTGGCTTCTTTGAGCAGTAAAGTTTCCACGTGAAGCACGCTTTTTTGAGCAGTAAAGTTTCCATGTGAAGCACGAATTTATAATTTATGAGCTTTTTTGACAATATGTGGAATTTTTTCGAAAAATATTTTAGACTTTCAAGCCCAATAATTAGAAAATAGTCTGTTATGCTTAAATTGCTAGATCTTGAATCTGGATACGGACATTATTTATTTATTGGCTTTTTTGAGCAGTAAAGTTTCCATGCGAAGCACGAATTTATAATTTATGAGATTTTTTAACAATATGTGGATTTTTTTGGAAAAATATTTTGGACTTTCAAGCCCAATAATTAGAAAATAGTCTGTTATGCTTAAATTGCTAGATCTTGAATCTGGATACGGACATTATTTATTTATTGGCTTTTTTGAGCAGTAAAGTTTCCATGTGGAGCACGAATTTATGATTCATGAGCTTTGTTTGACAATATGTGGAATTTTTTGGAAAAATATTTTAGACTTTTAAGCCCAGTAAATAGAAAATGGTCCGTTATGCTTAAATTTTCAAAAATCTCTTCCATTTTTAAATTGAACTTTGATCGATCTCACTTGAAATAATTGTAAATGGAGCTTCTTATTTGGATTATCACGATGAATGAATAAATAAATGGATGAATGCAAAATTTTGAAAAATGAAATTATCTGAAATATGAAAAATATATGTGAAATATATGATATATTGTTCACATATATTAAACATATAATTCATTATACTCATTATATTATAATTCATTATAATGTGTATTTCTGTGGGGGAAACTAGTCAAATAACTTTTAACCAGTCATTTTGCAAATTATCTACTCTCATCGCACAATCCCTGAAAATGGGTCCCAGATTTAATCTTGAGATAAAAGATTCTTCGCAGATTCTGCACGAATATATCTACGTTTACTCGGGGTGAAGCGAGTTAATTTCGTAAAAATTATGGTTTATCTGACGTTTGCTCACAATTCACAGCGAGCGTGACCCTCTTGCTAACGGCCGGTGGAACATCGTTGCTGGCGATGCACATGTAGATTCCCATTTGTCGTCTGTCTACGCGATAAAATTGCAGCAGGGAACCGGTGATGTTTTGGTACTCGCCGAAACTGTTACCACCTGCGATAAAAAAAAATAAACGTTAAAATCAGGGAAGAAAAGAGAGAGAGAGAAAACAAGACGATGTTCAAATTTGCATCGCTTGAATGCATCAAAAATAGTTTATTTTTTGATAAAATAAAAATCAATTCTTTCTAAGAAGTTTTCAAAGTAAAAATCGTTAAATATATATTTTGCGGCCCACATTGATGGGACCTTATATGCACAAACAAGACGTAAATCTCACTAAAAATATATTTAAAAAAATTATTCAAGTTATTATGATTTACAAAATAATTTATTAAAATTGAATTAAATTTAAAAAATTGTTAATAATTATTTAGTAGATATATCCAATATCCAATAGAAGTGCTGATCGATAAATCGTTTTCGAGAAAAAAAAATCATTTCTTATGAGAAATTGGGAAACGCCCCAGATTGGAGTTTTGAAATTAGAGTTTTGATTGGAAATTTGAAAATTCTTTGGACAATCTCGTGATTAACGTAATGTTTCCTTTGTTTTATTAGTCAAGGATTCCTTTCTGATTCATCTCTGTGAGCACAGATGCATGTCTTGGATAATAGACCGTACACAAGCACAACAATACGTATATGTAAAAAGTACCAAAGGACGAAAAGTCCAGGGCACAAGCCAAAGAACCGTGGAAACCGCAGGGTTTGCCACAAAACAGTAGCCAGAGATGCTGTCTCATGTAGCTGCGCGTTACGTAACTAAGTACATACACTAACTTATACATCTATACATATGAGGCATTCCGAGTGGTTTCGAACGGTCAAAAAGTTGTCCACTCTCAAAAAGCTAGTAATTTTGTCAAATTATTTAATTATATGAAAAAGAGAAGTCTAAATTTTTTCAAAATTTTTGGATCGCATTTTTTTGTTTTTCAAAATTTCAAAATTTACTACGTACCGTTATATCTTGAAAGCATACGATTAAACAGAAAAATGTTTCAGCCAAAAAAGTTGCAGTTTTATGTAACTTTGGGAAAGTTTTTTTTTTTTAATTTTTCGCGTTTAGAAAATAACAATTTTTATCAAAAATATACGAAAATAATTTTTTTCGGTCGGTATGTCACTTTCGATTCATCTCAAAAAATTCTAGAAAATACTTTGAAGTGTGTACAATAGATACGTATTTTTTTTAGACGGCTCGATTAGTTGTTCCAAAGTTATGCTTCGTTTTATTATTATTATTATTTTTTTTTTAGAAAAATCCATTATTATTAAAAATTGATCTCTCCCAAATTTTTCTCACATTTTTCAGGTAATAAACATTGATAACATAATAATAATTTTTAATAAAAATTCATTGTTCTAAAAAAAAAATCAAAATAATAAAACAAAGCATAGCTTTGGAACAACTTCAGAGTATTTTAAGGAAGTTTTTGAGATAAATCAAAAGTGGCATACCGACCGAAAAAAATTATTTTCGTATATTTTTGATGAAAATGGTAATTTTTTAAACTCGAAAAATTAAAAAAAAAATTTCAGAAAGTTTGTGTAAAACTGCGACTTTTTTGTCCAAAACATTTTTCTGTTCAATCGTATGCGTTCAAGATATAACGGTACTGAGAAAATTTTGAAATAAAAAAAAACTCAAAAAAATGCGATCAAAAAATTTTGAAAAAATGTACACTACTCTTTTTCATATAATTAAATAATTTGACCGAATTTCAATTATTTTGAGAGTGGACAACTTTTCGACCGTTCGAAACCGCACGGAATGCCTCATATAAAGCACGTACAACACGTCCTCGGGACTCTGTGGGCTGGTTCCTTTCTCCATTAATTTTACGAGACGAGAGAAGAACCAGAGAAAGAGGGGAGTTAAATATATAGATATATATCCGTATATAAATACATTCGGGAAAGTCGTGAACGCCAGAGCACTCGAGAACGAGAGAAAAATGTAGGGGGTGAAAAAAAGAGGAAAAAGCTCAAGAGTTGGCTTGTGCAACGGTTTCTCGATTGGAAAAACACTGCGACGTGATGGTACAGTAGAAAGGGTGGATGGAACCCGCGGAGATGGGGTAGTCGAAAGGATAAAGAAAGTAGAAGGGGGAGAAAAAAAATAGTAGAAGCTAGAAAGTAGCTCTCGTGAAAGAGGAATGCTTTATCTCGATACAGGCTTTACACGGACTTCCGTATATTTCATATTTCATAAACATAACATTTATGTATATATATATATATATATATATATATATTTATTTGGGCGAGAGAAAATCTGGAATAAAGTGACGAAGGTTGATAAAAGTCAACGCAGCTCCGGATTTTGGCTCATACGAAGATGAGAGTCCATTGAGTCGAGAAAAGTGAATGTTGAAATCGAGTTTTGGTTGTCTCGTGGGTATGTCCCACAGATTTTCGAGTTTATAGCTTTTCTTTCTTTCCTCTTGACTATTGGGGCAAATATATGTATGGGATTGTTACACGTAAATGGATGTTTGTATATGTACGAACACTTTTGTATATCCACGGGGAAGAAAACAAGGAATATAGATTGGCGTGTTCCGGGCGTTAAGATACGTTGTTTCACCATGTAACGAGTTTGGAAACTCTTTTTCCCAGTGGACTCTCTTTCTCGTTATCCTTCCTGCTTCAATCTATTTTTAACGTACTTTTACCCTTTACATTTACACATAAATAACGACTCTTCTCGGACTTCACGGACAGAGCCGACACCGACCATAATATGTATGGGCTATTTCAGGTCAGCTGAATGAATTTCTAACTCTAACACTCTTGGGCACGATTTTTTCCGACTTCGATGAGATCAAAGAGCAATCTCTTTTTTTGAAAGTTTTTCCCCACTTTCTTTATTAAATTTTTTTTTTTAAGTCTTAATCTAACACTAATGCCAGTGAAAGACACTAATGGCTTTTGAAAGGCTGAGTAGGTTTAGCAGGTCATACTAACAACTTTAGAAGAAGCTACTTAAATTTTTCATTGGCATTGCGTAAAGAGAATTTATCGTTTTCAAACCATTTTTCAGTGGGGAATTCACCGCTGGTTGCAAATCGCGCAGTGTTTTTGTTGAAAAAAATGTATTCATGAGAAAAAGCAAGAAAAAACTGGAAAAATGTTTTTTTTAATGATAATTTATGAAAATTTTTAGTTTTTGCGAAAATTTTTGGTAAATTCGTGTTCAGATCGAAAAAATACATCGATATAAGGCTTGAAAATAAAAAAAAATAAAAATAATTTATTCTGCATTTTGGCCAAATTTGGATTGGTTCACAAAAATGACTGTAATTTTTTTTCCTGATGAAATTTCGACTTTGCTTTGAGCTAATTCTCTTCGGGATCGTCGAAGCTTCAAAATGCCGCTTGGTTCATTCAATTTGGATCATTTTTCGATTTTTCGCAGATTTTTAAAGTTGGACCATCGATTTTTGCAAATTTTTGCGCACATACCCCTTTTCCACTTTTTTCGGCGATTTTCAAAGTGCTCTCATTTCTACATAAATTAAGTTATCGAAATGAACCAAACGCCATTCTCTAAGTTTAGTGACAGCCTTTAAGTACGAAAAAGAAATTTTAGAATCGGTCAAACCGAAATGAAGATATGAGCACTTGAAATTTCGCTATTTTAAGGTTTCCGAAAAAGTCGCCAAAAAATGAGAAAATTTTTTTTATTTTATTTTTATCCTTTTCAAACCTTATTTCCAAGGGAAATTTACCACTGATTTCAAATCGCTCAGAATTGTTGACGAAAAAAAATTTATTCATGAGAAACAGCGAAAAATTTTTTAAAAAAATGTTTTTGAAAAATCTAAAAAATCGTTCAAAATTCATACAAATTTTGAGTTTTTGGGGAAATCATGGGTAGTTTCGTGTTCAGAAAGAAAATATATTGATACATCGGTACATCGATTTATGATTAAATAAAAAAATCTTTCATTTTTATTTTGGCCAAGGTTGAAATTCTTCATTAAAATGACCGTAATTATTTTTCTACGTAAATTTTTGGTTTCACCTTGAGCTTATTTTTTTCATAATCGTTGGAGCTTCAAAACCCCACTTGATTCATTCGATTCTGATAATTTTTCAATTTTTGACACATTTTCAAAGTATGACCATTTTTGCAAATTTTTGCTTAAAGCCTCGGCAATATTGTATCAAAAAAATTCATAATCCAAATATATAGCGGAGGGTCAAACCATTGTTGTTACTCGGAATATCCAATATGCATGTATGCTTTTCCGGGAACAACATTTTTCCGCTCTTTTTGACTGTCAGCGATGAGAAGGACCGAATTTTCATAAGTTTGCATCCGGAAGAGCGGAACTTGGGGCATTTTGTTTCTCGTGCGAGGCGAGTATGAGCGTGTCTCGGCTAAACGATCGATGGTCGGTGGAAAAACGAAGAATTAAGGGTAGAAAAGTAAGGGCTGAAAAAGCCAGAGGTAGGTTCGTTACTGCAGGAAAACACACTGTTTTCATGCACACGCGAGTATTATCTACGGCATCGTGCTGGAGAACGAGAGAGGGCGGAAAATGAAAGAACGAGTGTATATAGTCGAAGAGGGGCAAAAAAAGTGTGTGCTCGAAGCGAGAGGTTGAGGAAGAAACGAGCTTCGAGGGGGCTTCGGACATCGAGGGCGGAAAAATCCTCGGGCTGTACAAAGTTTTGCCAACTCTCGAGCTTCACTTTCTCTATCTTCTTCCTCGCTTCGAACGCGCTTAACACTCGGTCGAGTGAGTGAAAGAGTTGATGAGCCAAAGAACGAGAAAATACTGTATGGGGTGGATTCAGTCCGCAGAGAGGGAGAGAGAGAGAGAGAGAGAGAGAGAGAGAGAGAGAGAGAGGATGGGAGAGAGAGAGAGAGAGAGAGAATGGAGAGGTGAGAGAGATGGGAAGACTTATAAGGAGGTTTCGTGAAGCTTGAAACTTCTCAAAAGGAAAGGTTATCTTCGTAACGTCTGTTCTCTTACTTTTTTCGGACTTTCTCCCTCTCTCACACTATCGTTATACAACAACTCAACCTAGTTGCTGTCTTCGAATGTCTGGCCTTAGACTTCTAGTGTATACTATTTTTCCTCTCCTTATTCCTTATCCCCCCTCTTTTACACCCTCTTTCACTCGCTGCCCACGAAAAAAAGAACGAATAAGACGAATATAACCGATTGGCCACTCGTGGTCAAAGTTTGCAGGACAGTGAATGAAAAACTGAAAATCGACACTTTTTCTAGCATCTTACACTGATAACATCGTCTCCCGCAGGATCTAATCGCTGCAAAACACTGCGAGGGAGGGGGGATGATGTTGAAGCTTGCATCGTTAGAATTCAGTAGTGATAGATTAATATTTCTTAATCCCATTAAGATGGTATTTCGGTCTAGAGACAAACATTTTAAGCGTTTTGTCGAGCTTGATAAAAAAAAACAAAAATTTTTTGTATCATTCTTTTTTTTACAATATATTTATTAATATTTTGGTAATGAACAAAAAAATTTTTAAGAAAAAAAATGAAAATTGAATAAGTTATCAGCTGGTAAATTTGGGGGCAAAAAGGGATGTTCTGCCTGAGACGATTGCAACGTTTCTAGTCATTATTAATACATTATTAATACATAATATTTTTTTCTCGTGTGAAAATAATATATTTAAATCATATATTAATATGATAGAATATACTATTATATTAATTTAAGGCGGTACTCTGGTCTAGAGACATTTTGAGCGTTTTCTCGAGCTCGATACAAAAAACCGAAAAATTTTTAACCTTTTTTTTTTATAAAACATATTTATTATTATTTTGGAAATAAACAAAACAAATTTCGAGGAAAAAAAAAAATATATAATTGATAAGCTGCTTCAAAGTTGGGGCTTTAAAAAAGAGTTGCTGTATCATTAAAATAGCTATAACTCCGAAAATTATTGGAATTAAAAAAATTCCTTTCGAGGGTATATTCTTAAAGATTCAAACTTTAAGAATATGCAAAATAAAATTAATTTTTTCAACATTCTAGACCATAATACCCCCTTAAAGTTACGCTCCCACGTGACGGGCGTATAGTTTCTCCGTCACTAAAATAGCTGTAACTCCGTAAATTATTGGAATTTAAAAATTTCCTTCCAGGAATATATTCTTAAAGGTCTAAGATTTAATATGAAAAAAATTCAAAATTCTGGACCAGAATACCGCCTTAAATTCTCCTGCATAATTTTGAAAATTTATAATCGCAGTAATGTTTTTAATGTGCTCATTTGTAACTTGCGCATTTATGTGCTGAAAAAACATTAGCGATACTAGTAATAGAAAAAAACGTCATTATTCCGAGCGTAAATAGAGAATTTATTTTGTCACCATCCCCCTTTTCACATCTTGCTCGAGAATTATTTTCTTCACCTCATGAAACAAAGGGAACAAAGTCCGTAAAATTAATTCACCATAGACCAAGGTTATGTGCTTTTGATGAGCTAATTTTATGCTCCAATTATTATTTTTGTTCCCTCAACGTTCAGCAATTAGTCGAAAAACAAAAGTTCCCCGTTAGCTTCTCATAAAGTCAGCGGAGCACCTGGTCATCGTCACGACTTGTCCATAAATTAATTAAAATGAAATTTACGTCCTTTTTATGTGACTTTCGAATATCCACGGGACCATCGACCTCTAATTTGTAAATTTCCCGAAATACGAACGCTGGGAAAATTTAGGGGAAGGATCGATTTATTCCTGTTTTTCGCTTATGAGAAATTGTAATTGGTTCAGTCATGAAATTTTCTCTATTTTTATCTTCACCACACGATGTTTAACGCTGTTTTACTTGATTTTTCGTGGTTTAATCGTGCGTGAATTTCGCAGAGTCGATAAATTAGCGGTGAATTATCGATTGGGTTCACCCCCCAAATTGGCGATGAAGAATTCGATGCTCCACAAAGTTATGGTTATGATAGCCTGATATATATTCCGCAAGCTTCGCGGGCAGAGTTCGAGGTAGGGTAGGTTTCTCAAAGTAGGGGATCAGAGGGAAGACTCGTTAGAGACATTGAGCTTGGGAGGGGCTTGAAGGAGCTCGTGGATGCTAAAACTTGCGGTTTGGGTGTTTGCTCGCTCGGACATCGACGACGACGAAGACGATGTTGCGGTGAGGATCGAAGAACCCAAGTTTGATGGTCCGGATACACGTACAGACGTATATACACTAGGGTGGTTTTCAGATTTTTATCTAGACTCTACCCCCCCCCCCCGAAAAGATGGTAGATTTCCCCATTTAAAATACACGTGTTTCGACCATATTCTCAGGATATATTTATTCTAAGCGTAATAATTCCGAAACACGTGTATTTCAAATGAGAAAACCTACCCTCTTTTCGGGAGGGGTTAGAGTCTAGATAAAAATTTGAAAAAATTAGGCTATTGTTTTTGAATGATTTGGCGTAGATTTGGGAGGCGTCTGATAAAAAATTCGTTCTAGCTCAAAATAAGGACCACCCTAATATACAGACTGTGACAAGGGTCTGAATAAGGGGCTCTCGGTAAGGGCGGAGAATTTACTCGGTGTGTGCGGTTCTCGGTGAGTGTGCAGGATTCGAAAGTTTCGTCAACTCGTGGGAGCGAAAGAGAGACTCCTTAATCGTGTGTACGCAGAGTGCAAGTACTTGCGGCCTAAAAGGAGCATCCTCCTCCTTACAGTACATCTCTCACCCCATTTTCCTTGTACACGCTCGTTCGTACTCCGCTCGCAACCCCCCCCCCCCCCCCCCCCCTTCCATGAGGCCAACTTCTCAAAGGAGTAAGGCGGTTTACTTCGTAATGTCTGCCCTCGTTACCTTGTGGTTACCTTTGGATATAGGTAAGGATATATATATAAGGATGTACATGGATTGGGATTATATCAGTCCCTTCCTGGGATCCACGTTTGGAGAATTAAGGGAATGTGTAAAATTTTTAAACACCACTGAATTTTAGATAAGCTTAGAAAGTCACGAAATGTCATGGAAAATTGGTAGAAAACCTGAAATGATTTTAATGTATATTTTAATATTTAATAATTTTTTGCCCTTTATGGGATGCAGTTTTGGAGAATACACGGGATGTCTAAAATTTTGGAAGCCCGCAAAATTTTATATAACTTTAGAAAGTCACGAAACGTTTTAAAAAATTGGCACAAAATTAAACATTTCATTTTCTCGAAGGCATTTTGGCAAGTTCATTAATTTATTCACTATTTTTTATCTCCGCTATTTAACACTTAAATCGGTATTGTTTAAAAAGATATATATTTATTTATATATGTATTAAAAAATTAATACTCATTTAATTAATTGAAAAATGTATTAATTTTTTAGATGAACTTTAAAAAAAAAATTTTCATTACTCCGGGAAAAAAACGATTTCTTGAAAAGATGATAATTTATTTGCGTAATAAATATTCATTTTCTGTAGTGATCTGAAGACGTTATTATATGATGTTGAAATTGTGAATTTATAAAACTACTTTCAATTTTGCGAGATTTGTGTTTTTGCCTGAAAAGTCATGAAAATTAAATTTTGGTCGACACGAGGAATCCCGATAAAACAATTTTTCAACAGCGTTCTTTCGATTTCCACGAGAATTGCTCGTAATCTGAGCAAAAATACTCTCTGTTAATAAAATAACTTTTTTTTTCTTACTTCATCCTCGCGCATTGCAGCAAACTTTGCTTTTTCAATCAAGCTCGTATTTTAATGTTTTTTACCCAGCATCACTCGCGTTTCCTTTCATCTCGCGTTTTTAGCCCTCGTCAAATGGGGGATGGAGAAGAAAAAAAATTCCCCGACTAATATTGAACGGCGAAAATTGGTCCTGGCATTGAATGGAGTCCAAAAGGAAAGAAAACAAATTCCTCGTGTATATACTAATAACTTGAAGAAAACGGTTCGCCACGAAATATATATATATATATCCAGCGTCGTATATTATATATTCGGGTAATAAGGAAAAGTTTTCTTATCCGTTCGATTCGGGCAGAGTTTGGCAGCAACTTTTCCCAAGCCCACACGAGAGGCTCGAGAAATTAGCCTTTTTTCCCCTCCTTCTTCGTTCTCCTCCACTCAGCGAGAAAATCCTGTTGATTCGACGATCTTGATTTTTTTTCCCTCCCTATTCACTCTGACATTTTTCTCTCGACGATTTTTCATTATCGCTGCCTCTTTCATCGACATCTCTATGCACAACCGATCGATCTACGAATGTCAACGTGTATCAGAGATTCTCTCCTCGTCATTCTCTATTTTCGCCCTCTGCCCGATCTCGCCAAGTTTCTCCTCGTGTGGGATGTGAGAAATCCGCGGGGAAACTCCGCACCTCGAACGTGCTGTGCATCCGCGATGAGTCAGCTCGAGCCACGTTTGCTCGTAGTCGCAGTCTTTTTTCCACAGACGAGAGAGCGAGGGAGAATTTCACCCCTAACTCCGATTTTCTTCTCGTTGCTCTGGGATTGCCCATGAGCGGGCCCCAGTAGAGGTATTTCGAGTCCAGTCAGCCATAGAAAAATCGTACAGTGGACGAGGTGGAAAAGTAGTAGAAGTAGAAAAAGCCAGTATCAAGTCGGACGCTGTCCAGCGAAAGCGCGGTTAAATGGAAAAAAAGAACGAACGCGTTCATCAAGCGCGTGAAATTCACCAGTTTCTCATTTTCATGATAAAACATTCGCTTATCTCGACAGTTTATATCACGGTACAGTAAAATTTCACGCAAAACACCCGAGCAATTAATGTCAACTTGAATACTCAAACCTTTGAAAAAAAATTTCTACTTTGAATCCAGACTCTTTCGCGCACAAAATGCGAACCGAGAGAGTACTTTTTTTCACGGACAATATCGTTTTGGCGCGGGAAAATGATGAGAGAGAAAAATACATAAAATTAGCCCCCTTCCCGTGTGACTATATAAGCTCGTTTTTTTGTGCATTTGTTGTTGAATGTGCATAAAATTGAAAAACTTTGATAAAAGTCGAATGAGAGATATAATGGGAAAATTAATATATTATTAAAAGGGTGTTCTGGTTCAGAATTTTGAAAAAATCATTTTTTTTTGCATATTCTTAAAGTTTAAATCTTTAAGAATATATCCTTGAAATGAAATTTTTTAATTTCAATCATTTACGGAGTTATAGCGTTAGTGACGCAGCAACTGCGCCCGTCACGTTGGAGTTTAACTTTAAGGGGGTTTTCTGGTCTAAAATTTTGATAAATCTTTTTTTTTGCATATTCTTAAGGTTCGGACCTTTAAAAATATATCCTTGAAAGGACATTTTTTAATTCTAATAATTCACGGCGTTGTAACTATTTTAGTGACGCAGCAACTACGCTCGTCACGTCAGAGTGTACCTTTAAGGGGGTATTCTGGTCTGGAATGAAGAAATTTTTTTTTTTACATATTCTTCAAGTTCAGACCTTTACGAATATATCCTTGAAAGAAAATTTTTTAATTCCAATGATATACGAAGTTATAGCTATTTTAGTGACGCAGCAACTATGCTCGTCAAGTCGGAGCAAATCGGACTGTAGACATTTTTCTCAAAACTACTTTTCTCAATACGGCTCAGTAGCATCAATTTTTTTTTTGAATGAATATTTTTGTAAAATGATAGATATATCGGGCTACTTTTCGTCATTAGTTTCGTCATTAATCAAAATGAAAAAAATTATTTACTGAATAATATCAAAAAATTTGAATTCCATTTTTGTTCTTTTCCTAAGTTGTATAATCAATGATAATTTTTATTGGTAGAACGAATGAGACGATTTTGAGAAAAATCAATTGAACGATTAATTCGTGTACAAAAAAAAGTAATAAATTTTTTTTCAGTATTCCACTGATGAAAAGCAGCTATAAATATTCAGAATTTGGCAAAAAAAATACCTACTTTGTAACTTCTAATGCAAGACAGTTGTGGAAAAATTTTCGCACATCCCTTTTCCCGGAGGAATCATCTTATTTTCACAAAATACAAGAATCTCGATGATTAACGAGAACTAAAAAAAGTTCGAAAGGAAAATAAACAATTCTAAAGATTTGAAAATTAAATTTCTCAATTTTAAATTCACAAATTTAATATAAACCTTTTTCAAAATCATTTTCGGCTCTTTTCCAAGTTGCATCATCAATGATAATTTTTTTTTTGTAGAACTACGTATGCTATGTAAAAAAAATCAATTGAAGAATATTTGTGCAAAAAGCAGTAGTAAATTATTTTCCAGTATCCCGCATGAATAAAAAAAATTATACTCTCGTTAAACGAAAAATCAATGCTGAAGAGCAGCTCCAACAAATGACAGTGGGGGAAAAAAAATGCAGATTCTTTTTCTTCGAGAAATCATCTTATTTTCACAAAGTCGGAGAATCTCGATGATTGACAAAAACTGAAAAAAGTGCAATTTCGGAAGACCCTAATGTGCATATACATAAAAGTAGATACATATATATGAACAAGGAGACGATACGTTACAACCCGCCGAACGTGTCCAAACATTTGCCTATCCGGAGCGGGTCCTTTGAGACTCGTTGAGCGAGAGCTAATCCGAAGCGACGAGTTTCGTTCTCTCGCCCGGCATCCCCTTCTCACCCTCTCTCTCTTTCTCTATTCTTCTTCCTTTGCCAACTCTTCCCTGCTTTTCCTTCAAAAGGGCTTTTGATAACGCCGCTCGCACGCGGCCTGCTCGCGATATATCGCGTTGAAACTCGATTTGAAAAGTTCTAAATTAACTCGTGTGCTTGCCGCTATGCTGAGCTTCTACACTTTTACCATGTACATATGTATGGGGCATTCTACGTAAAATCACGCAATCATCGGCCTGACCCCCTCGGATTTTGATGTCCAATGAATTGTGGGTTTCGTTTGGCCCAAAATATGACCTCAAATTTTTAGAAATTTTTATTTTATTTTTTCGGGCTTGCTCGAGCTAAAAAATCATTACATTGAGGGAAAACATAAGGAGGGGCCTTTTTCGAATTAATGAAATTTTTATCACAGAAACTAGGGCCGAAAACAGATATTTTCGTCATAGTTCGATAATGGGCTAAAAATAATTACTATTCTTTTTGTATTTTTATTTCTTTTTTATAATTTCTTATTTTGATTGTTTCTTGTAGTGAGAATAACAACAAAAATATTTTTCTAGTGAAACTTGATTTTTTTTTGTTTACTAAGAGTGATACGACATTTTTCGAAAATTTATTAGCCTCGACGACCTGAAAAAAACGGATGATTCAAACACAATTAAAAAGTTAAAATAAAAAAAATGGTTATTATTCTTGGCCCATTATCGAACTTCGACGAAAATATCTGTTTTAGGCCCTAGCTTCTATGAAAAAATTTCATTAATTTGAAAAAGGCCCCTCTTTATGTGTCCCTTCAATTGAATGATTTTTTAGCTCGGGCAACGCCTAAAAAATGAAATAAGAATTTCTAAAATATTTTGGGCCAAAGGAAATCCACAATTCATTGGAAATCAAAATTCGCGGGGGTCACGCCGATGTCCGTGGAATTTGCCGTGGAATGCCCCAT
The DNA here is from genome assembly GCA_946863875.1 of Alloplasta piceator. Lineage (NCBI taxonomy): Eukaryota > Metazoa > Arthropoda > Insecta > Hymenoptera > Ichneumonidae > Alloplasta > Alloplasta piceator. Next base: position 7,695,646 of record OX333077.1, on the reverse strand, counting down.
ATATATGTCTGTAGATAAAAGTACAAATGTATGTGTATGTAACGGTCTTGGCTTTACCCAACCTGGTGATGCTTATGCCGCACGCCCGGGCGTCTGATTAACTCACCTGAAGCGAACATCCGGCGAGCCCCGCGGCCAATTAAAAATAAATGCTTTTTCCGAGCTCTCATATCCACCCAATCCGGTTTTCTCGGCATAAGCAAAGTGTATAAAGTGCCGCCGCCGCTGGACGAACCCTTTCGCTAGAGCGCGCCAGGACGGATTAATTAGTCGCCGCCAACAGCGGAATGAAAATTGCGAAAAAAAAAATTTCTCACCTTTCCCCCATGCCCTCGCCAATTAGGCTGTTGGAAATTCGTTCACGCCGGTAGACGGACGTAGAATTAATTTTATCGATCAATCAATCATCAACGATAGAGTCAGAGACTCTGTTCGGGAATAATGCAAATTTCGAAATTAAATAAAGGATTCGAAGTGGCTTGATTGATCAATCATTCTGTAATTGAATGCATCGGTGTGTTTTTTGTTCTGGAATGTTTTCAGTCCCGCTATTACTCACAGGTTTTGGTGTATTTTTTAATTAAGGATTTTTTTATCAATTTAGAAAAATTTTACACACACGTATTTAATTTTTTTTTCGTAACTTGGTACAATTTTATTGTTCATTTTTTATATTTCAATTTCAATTTTTATTTTTTACATTTATTTAATTTTTAGTTAAATTCAAATTTATTTCACTTTTAGTTACATTTAAATTTATTTAATTTCATATAGTTTCAAAATTTCACTTAATATAGCTTTTAGTGGGGGATCTTTGAAATTCAATTATTTGAAATAATTAACGAGACAGAAGGAGAATTAGAGGAATTTAATTTAAGGGGAGTGCATTTAAATTATATTTTAATTTAAACGTAAAGATAATCAAAATAAAACCATATTTTAAATTTGCAGATTTGTTTGGAAAACTCGCCTGCCAGTAATATAAAAAAAAATGAGTTTTGCATGATTCAGTTCATTTGAGGGACGAAAAAATCCGGGAAAATTATAACGATAATGAGATCAGCATAATTTTTTTCTCCTTTGATAATTTACATCACTGTCAAAAGAGAAAAAGAGAACGAAAGAGTAAATTTATTGCACTCCGTGCGTTTTACGAGTGCGCAAAGTGCCACTTTGCGCACTCGTACAATAAAATTTCGTACGATACTATTATGTGACGAAGAGAATTAAAAAAATTTTGGAAAAAATTGGGACTGTAAATTAATTATCCTGATGAATGTTTCAGGCTTAACTATTCGGAGACACCGGAAAAAAGACTAAAACGACGGAGGATTCCAACTTCGCATGAGAATGAACGTCGAGGTCGATTGCCGAGAGGAAAAACAAATGAGTGAGTCAAGCCTCAGATTATTTCTGGTAATTCAATCGTGTCGTGCAAGAGGATTTCTATTGTGAAGCATATTCCATATTTTTAATTTTAGATGAAGTCCAGTCATTAGTCCAATTGTACGATTTTTAGGAAATGTTAATCCATAGAATAACAGGATTTTTCAGATTTTTGAGGCTTAGGTTTTGCACTCAAGTGCTAAGGTTGAAAACCGTAGAGTGAATTTTTCTTACTGTTGCTTTTCCATTTTCAACTTTAGAGAGGATTGAGGGAGGTCATTTAATTCATAAATAACGTAAATCGTACGAATACATTTCCTTTCAAATTTGAATTCGATTTGAGTTCACCGAGACGCATTTTGGGAATATCCAAGCATTTTTCGGACTATCGCAGGACTCAGTGTCCTTAAGGATGTTGAGTCCCAAATCGCAAATAATGAGAAAATTCTGAGAATTTGGTATGTTTTTGGATGAAGTATTTAAGAGATCGTGTAAAAATTTCACGACGATTAGGAAGCTCATTATCGAACAATTAACATTAACAAATTGAATTAAATTAAATGTAGTCTTATGGAAACTGAAATAACTTTGCGATAAGTTTTTTTTTTGACCTCTCAATTTTTTTATATCTACAATATATTGAAAGCAACGGAAACAAAACGAAGTTAATAGATAAAAACTTTTTTATTTGTTTAAAAAAATGTTTTTAACAAAATGTTAATTATTTAATAACGAGCTTCCTAATCGTCGTGAAATTTTTACACGACCTCTTAAATACTTCATACAAAGACATACCAAATTTTTAGAGTTTTCTCATCATTTTTCATTTTAACCCTTAAGGAGGTTGAAGTAATGATGATAGAATTCTGAAAATTTGGTATGTTTTTACATGAAGTATTCAGAAGGTCGTGTAAAAATTTCACGACGATTAAGAAGCTATTTATTGAGCAATCAACATTAACAAGTTTCATAGGGACTCAACACCCTTAAAGACCTAGGAAGAAGCCAGTAGAATCGAAGAGGGCAACTATCGATGGCCCTCCATTTTGGTTAAAAAATGAAGTCACTATTTGCAAAAATCTTCATTGTCATGATCTATTCTGTAAGATTTTTGGTCCCGAAAATTCTGCGTCTCTTAAAAAGAGTTCTTTGATGAACTCACAAACCAATCTGACATGGATCTGAAAATTAACTACAAAATAGACCAATCATATTTTGCATCCACGCAAACCTGTTTTTTTATAATTCGCTCTTTCTGAATATAATACTGGTTCAATAAGAGTCAAGAAACGCATTACAATGGAAAATTTGGAGATTCCTGAAGTTAATAGTTAACCAGTATACTAATTTTTCTTCAAACAAGCTCGGTTTACAGACTTCCTTTAATTAAACGAACCGATCGTTGCAATTGACGTTAAAGTTTCAATTGAAAGTCGTTTCAAGTTGGGCAATCTCCGAAATTCGTTTGTTCGAAATAATTAACGAAGCAAGAGAAGGTTGAGAGAGACAGCAGAGTCGAGAATGATGTATATGATCTATATATAATATATTTCCAAGAAGTTTCAAGAAGATTGCAATGGATTCGCAGTCAGCTGCAGCAGCCTTGTTATATACGCCATAACCAATTTCCCGAAGACTCATCGACACTTGAACTATTCTCGTGGTATAAACAGCGATATACTATAACGATATATATATGGAAGACGTGATCATATTGACTTTTGGCATAGACGCGTATTACGGTATATTATGACGGGACAGAGACACACATACAGGAAATACACAATGGCGAGGAGTAAGGGGACCAGTAAATTGTATACGAACTCGAGGATGAGGTCGAATTCCTGATGAGAATGAGACCCTGTTCTCGTCTCCATGAAACTTTCGGCGCCGGTCTTCCGGTTGCCCGACAACTGAGTGTCGCGTTGTCACCCTCCGCAACGGCCAGATCGGTGCTCGTTTCACCCCCGTAAACTATGTCCGGTGGCACTGAAACGCCCAAACACCAAAATTTGAAACACGTTAGAAGTCACCAATGTCGAAACTTTGGAATCAGTTCATCGTGCTATTTTTTTCCCTCGGCTCTGAGGAAAATACCTCAATTTATTTAATTCATCGAACCATTTCGACGATTAATTCAACAGCAATCGATTTTGCATTAATTGAGATCAATCAATGTACTCGGATTAATCTCCACTGCTCTTTCTAGTCTGAGACCAATCGCTCAATTTTCATTTCATCGAACCAATTTGCCGCTTCGGTTAATTTAATGACAATCATCGAGTTCATTTAACCTCTAATTAATTTGATCCCTCGGAAAATTATTTTTTAATTGAAATCAAATTTTGATTAATCGTAAGCACGAAGAAAAATTGTGCTTGAAATTTGCACGGTGCTTCCTTAGTTTTTATTATTAGTATCTAAAAATCATGAAGATGTAATGGACCAAGTCTGATTTCTATATTTTTTCCCATATTTGTTTTAATTTACTGATTTTATGCATTTTGACATCTTTACATTTCTGGGAAATTGCGAATTTTCAAATTACATATAATCTTGATTGTTCAAAGGAATATTTTTTAATTGAATACCAATGATCTTTGGTATTTCTGCGTTGAAAAATGCTTAAAAACTACAGAATTGCGAAAGCCAAAACTTTATCAGCGTTTTTTGAAACATTTCGAATTTTTATAAAATCTGAACTTCTCAAGGAATTTTTAAAAATCGAAAACCAGGCATCCTTTCCTTCTGGTATTTTTAACCCTAAAACACTGAGGATGGTTCATTCGTGTCTGGGCCAAAATTTTCTGTCGAGATTTCTCGTAGACTCTTGCAGGTCAAAATTGAAAAAATTGTTATTAAAATTTTTTGTTCGGATGCAAAAAATTATTATCATGTAGTTAAAGGTTCAAAGAAGGCCCATGAATTTTTTCAGATTTTTTCAAAAGTTAAAAAATTGTGAAATAAACGAAAGACACAAACGACCCATCGTTAGCTTTAACGATTGCTGAAAATATCGTTAGCTAATGAGGATTAAGTACAAATTAGAGAATTTGCAGGCTTTTTTTTATCAAAGGAATATCTCTAAATTGAATACCAATTATCTTTTGGATTCAATGTTTTTTCATTTCTCAAAAGCATATCTATAAATTGAATACCAATTATTTTTTAGATTCAATGTTTTTGAGTAAAAAATAAAAACTTTGAAGCTAAAAAATCCCGAAATCCAGAACGTTCACAAGAGTTTTTGAAAATTTGTAATTTTTTCAAAATCCGGACCCTTCAAGCGATTCCTTTCAAATTCAATTACAAGCATTCTATTCACTCATTATTTTCATATAAAAAATTGTGGTTTGATAGCTGGAAAATCAAGTCAATCATCAATCATATGGATCAAATCGTTCTCAAACGATCAAACAAATTTTATGATTCAACAAAAATATTGGCTACTTCAAACATAATTATTATGTTTTACTGATGCAAATATCTGTTGAATAAATAAAAATTTGTCTTACTAACAAAACTTTAAACGCTCGTGTATGCCAATTTAGTCCATTCAAGTATTGTTTCCTCTCCGAATGCATCCGGAAGTTGAATTTTTTTTTGTTGAACTTTTTTGTAACTTTTTTAAAATGATTTCATGACGCTTCAGAATATTTTGAATAGGACACAGACTCAGTATTTCAGCTTAAGGTTTTTGGACAAGCGAGCAATCAGGATCCTCTTGATTCTTACCTAAAATATCGAGGCAACCAAGTGCAGAGATCATTGGACTCGTGTTAATCTGACACATGTAACAACCCCTGTCGGATTCCTTGAGCTGACGAATGTGCAATTGCCACGTGCCATTTACTGCTTCCTCCGATACGTGACTACTTCCCGTAACGCCGTGCTGATTCGACGTGATTCCACGACCTGTATTGCCCGTCCCGCTTCCAACGGCGTTATTGGCACCGCTGGGATTACCGCCTGATTCAAAAGTCACCGCGATACGTGCATTGTGAGTCACGGTACGCGTGTGCATCGACAGTATCGTCTGGTCCGAGGCACGGAGCCAGCCCACCTGCAATTTCGATTTCGATTAGTCCAACAATTTTCATCCCCAAAGTCATCGAACGTCAAGCTAAACGTATTACAAGGGGGACATTTAAGGCTAGCTTGAAATTTTGAGGGACTTCTTACAGCCAAATGATCATCGTTGGTGTAAACAGCTGTAACTAATTGAAACATTGAAATTTCTAGTTTGAAAAATGCATCCCACATCCTTTGTCAATTTTTAGGGGTCGGTTCCTTAAAAGAGAAAATGGTACTTTTTCTCTCATTCGTTCGGGAGGTTTTTCTCGAAAAGTATGTAATGTAGGAACTTAAAATTCCATGTAATGTTAGGTCTTGATGATGCGCATATATATGGGGCATCAATGATAGGAAAAAAAAATTGGACCAGAATGGAGGGTTGGTTTGGTGAAAAATAAAATGTTAATTAATTTATATCGTGTGGGGTATCGATTGAAAGAGCCATCGCTAAGGATTCTAAAAACAATGTTTCAACAATTTTTGATCCAGTGGTAAGACATAATTAAGACATAATTCAAAATTTGCTAAAAATGACTAGCCCCCTGATCTCCTAGCTTTTAAAAACTAAAATTTAGATTTTAATATAACTAGTATATATTTAGCTTCACAATACCAGGGAACTGCCATTTTTTTGATAGCCTGATAGTTGCGGGAAATGCAGGTATATTCAAAGGTGCACATATACTTTTATGATGAGAGAGTTTGGGTTCTATTGCTAGATTTTCAGACCAAAATTAAAGTCTAAACGGTCCGACTAAATTTAAAGACAATTCACATAAATACTTTTTCCTAAATAAATTAAGACATTAATTCATGGAAATCATAAGAAATGCTCGAAATTGTCACAAATTAGTAGCCATTTCTTAGCATATTTAGGCCCGAATTTTAAGATTTCAGAATCTATCTTAGGATCGATCTTCTGATCGAACTTTTCATTGAACGCAAGTTGGAACTTATGATTGAACTTAAGTTTCAATTTAAGATGAATCTCAAGTTTGAACTCAAGTGTCACAATAAGTACATACTTAAGTTCAAACTTTAGTGTGAACTTCAGATCGATCTTAAGCTTAAACTTAAGTTCGATCGAACTTAATTATTTTGACAACTTATGTCAAAAAACGCGGTCGAGGGAGGCGATGAAAGAATATTGATCGAACGTAAGTTAAATCTCAAGATGGATCTTAAGATCAAACTTGAAACCAAGTTTGAGTTTGAACTTAAAATCGATCTGAAATTCACACTACAGTCTGAACTTAAGTACGAACTTTAACATGACACTTAAGTTAAACCTTACGATTTATCTTAAATTGGAACTTAAGTTCGATCTCAAGTTCCAACTTGAGTTCAATGGAAAGTTTGATCTTAAGGTCGATTTTAAAGAAAAAGAACAATCGCAGCACAACTCTATTAATTTCTAACTATCAATCATGAATCACAGATATGATTTCAAGCATACATTTTTTTAATTTTATCTCCTGGACTCTCAGAAATATTAACTATTCCCTCTATTGTCCACAATGTTGACATCATTGGAACGTTCACCTTACATTACAAGCCTGTAATTATTTGAATCATCAAATTCGAATCGTCACTCCACTCGTCCCCGTTTCCGCATACTCTCGTTACAAATTGGCAACATTAGTGCGGTTTATCGGTCCATTAGAGAGTGTAAATAAAATATCGGATCATCGGATCTCCGAGAGATCCACGAATGAGAGGTCTCTGATGAGTGCGATTAATGGTCCAGATTCAGAGAGTTCCGCGAATTGTCCATCGACTAATGGTTATGTTCGGGTGTAACATTAACATCGCGATATTATCCCTTGTGTAAGGTACTCGGTCCGCTGTATGAACGTCAAACGAACGATATTTCGGCACTGCCATTGCACAGTTTGCATAGACACACGTGGTTGGATTCTACAACGTGCAAATCTAGGTATTATACGCCATAATGGAGAAACATCAGAGGCGGAGAATCATAGAGACCATCTCGGCGTGTAATATCGTTGGTGGAGCACACACGTGGTACCTAAAACCATAGCTTTGGGCCCTTCTCGTCTCATTACACATGTATAAACTATGGCCAACTAGAGTCTGAATTGACCAAGTCACGTGTTCGTCAACTGTATTACCATCGTCATTCGCTTATTCCCTTCCCTGTTTCTCGGCTCAAGCAGACCTCACGTTACAGGGTTCATCGTCATCTCGACGTCGTATCTTCCTTTGCCATGTTTCACGAACTCACGCTAAATCCTCTTAATCGGTTGATAGTACTGGAACCACCGTGTCATTACAGATTATTGCCATAAATCCATCTATGATCAGTCATCGATGTCTTGAACCCAAAAAGTGATAATCCAATGATGAGATTATCATGGTTCAAGTCGTAGGCAGGATTCTGAGGTACCAAAGTTACCAGAAATGTTTTCTTTTTGAGGCACGGGGTCAAAATTCAAAATTGAAGGTCAAAATTCAAAATTCTTGAAGTGGATGTTTATGCAAACGGTAGACGTTGGAAAAGCGCGTTTTCTGACGCCATTTTCGTTAGCTCGATTAGTTTCTTGTGTTGGATCGAATCAGCTGATTGTGTTCTATGTGGGGAAACAATTTTTGCGTTCCAAAAACCATCCCAAGGAAGAGAGCATTTTGTTTACGGTCTTTGAAAAATGTTTTTGCTCAATTTGTCGTCGTTAGCTATCATTTTTTTGGTACTACGTTGCTAACTTTCCTACTATCTAGTTTTTGAGGTTCGCAGTCACCCTCACAAAAATATTGGGAAGGGTCTCTAATGGAAACTTATTCTAAGACAATATTTTCGTGAAACGAGAAAAAAAGGACGACGACTATTTATTTTTTCCCTGGCTTTTCGGATTACAGTAATAATCGATGCGGAATGGATTGACGGTTTAAAATATGCTAATTACATTATGTCGCTATAAATAGTTTTTTTTAGAATATGGAAGGAAGAAAATAAGTCCATTACCATTCATTTAAAACTTGAGGAGAAAATAGTTTGCCCAATTATTTTTTCTCCGGCTGTTCGAATTTAAGTGTTGATGGATGTGAAATCCATTTTTGGTCGCGAATATACCATTTGAAACGTTTTTCGATCAATAGTTTTCGCGGGACGTTGAAGAAAATGAAGTCAGCTAAAATTAGTTTGGAAGTTGAGAAAAAAAATAGCTAACAAAATTGTTTCTCTCTCTCCGGCTGTTAGGTTTAAAGTGTTTATTGATACAGAATCGATTAGCCGTTGCGAAAAAGTTAATTAAATAGTTTTTCGGAATATTGAAGCAAACAATTAAGGAATTCATATAATTAAGCCAATAAATAATCAATAATTCAATAGTTGAAAAGAAAATAGCCCGCCAAATTTTCATTCTCTCTCCGGCTGTCAGGTTTGAAGTGTTGATCGATGCAGAATCAATTTGTCTTTACAAAAAAGTTAATTGAATCATTTTTCGGAATATAAAAGCAAAAAATTAAGGAAATTTTATAATAAAGCCAATAAATAATTAATAACTCAATACTTGAGAAGAAAATAGCCCGGCAAATTGTCATTCTTGCTCCAGCTGTTAGGTTTGAAGTGTTCATCATTGCCGAATCAATTGGTCTTTGCAAAAAAGTTAAATAAATCATTTTTCGAAATATCGAAGCAAAAAATCAAGGAAATTTTATAATAAAGCCAATAAATAATTAATAACTCAATACTTGAGAAGAAAATAGCCCGGCAAATTGTCATTCTCGCTCCAGCTGTTAGGTTTAAAGTTTTCATCGATGCAGAATCGATTGGCTGTTGCGAGAAACTTAATTAAATTATTTTTCGAAATATTCAAGCAAAAAATTAAGGAAATTATATAATTAAGCCAATAAATAATCAATAATTTGATACTCGAGAAGCAAATAGTCCGGCAAACTGTCATTCGTTGAAAAATAGAAGTACGAGCCTCTCGATAAGAAATCGATTGAAAAAGCCCAATTATGGTGTAGATCAACGTTCACCACGTAACCATCGGAAAATACTTGGATATCGCAAATTCTGTTGATCGGTCCAAAATATATATAAAATCGACGTCTCTCAATCCTGGATCACATTTATTTTGACATGTGATGGCCGAGATTGCTCTCTCTCTCCATCAGACTCTGGAGCCAGAGTTTCGTACATAATTCCTCGATGATGTATACAGACGATATTCCATGGAGCTTTACTCTCACTACGTGCCATTCCACGTCGAAAATGTTCGCGTCACACGCTCACTATGTCTATATTGACGACCGGGGGATTTCTACTTGTGCGCGGGCGACTGTGCGAAACTCGATAGTCTCGTGTGTTTGACCAACGGCTATAACTCGGATCTACTTATCGTGTTTGGTCACCAATTTCGCCCGGTACGTCCGCCTCGTATCCTGAACCCGTCCTACTAAATCTAACCCCATCCCTCCGCCTTCACGTATCCGCATTTTCACATACATCACGCTCGTATCTGTGTAATTGTTTCATTGAAACAGCGGATACACACAATGCCAGTATAATTGCCCATAATGACGAAAATCGGGTTAAGTTAACTCTCGATCCTTTCGATGATTTGTCGATGAAAGAAAAAAATACTCTTTCCAGACTTGTTTTTTTAAAATCGAAAATTCACAAAATTGACACATAATGACTTCTTTGAAAAAAAAATAATACAGAAAAGATGTAAAAAAAATAAGGAATGCACTAATATATTAATCGTATGTGGAATATATATTTCCAATATGCCAAATATACCAAATATAGTAATTAATATATTATATCAAACGTACATTTCAAATTCTATATCTAATTTCTTGACTTTTGATATATTCGTATACAAATTTTGATCTACTTGAAATTTTGAACGTTCAGCTGAACGAAAACTCGATAAATGTATTTTTTAACGAAATATTTATAGACTCCCAGCAATAATGAAGTTAAATAAATAATAAATTAAATAATTCTTATGATTTATGGAATACTTTTGAGAATTTATTATGAAGGCTTAGCTTCAGATTTTCTAAATTCCAAATTTTGCCATTTTATTCGGCAATTCAGGAAAATGTAGCCCCTTAATGAAAATTCTCAAGAATGTTCAGGATTTGGGATGAACCAAACGGAGTGCTCTCTAATTTTATACACGTTTGCGAGAAACAAAAAATAAAAATCCGTCAAGCCAGAGAAAAGCCTTTTCAAATTTCTCCATTTTGAGAATTCCAAAAAAAACGGCTCAAGAATGTATCAACAATTTTTTTCAACGTTTTAGAATTGTAGATCATGGGAAATTCAACGCTGATTCTGAATCACGCTGAGTTTTTTTTTTAGAAAAAATTTAATGAGAAAAGATAAAACTAGAAGAACAATATTTTTGATTATATTTACAAGAATGTTGGGTTTTCGGAGAAATCATGGGTTATTTTATTATTATTGGTTACATCAGTACCTATTCAATGGCGATTTAGCTCATTTATTATTCATCGTGTGAAGAAGAGAGTCTTAGGCCCGAATTTTAAATTCTTTAGATCTATCTTAACATCGATCTTAAAATCAAACTCTAGAGATCAAACGTTCCATTGAACTTAAGTTCCAATTTAAGATGAACCTTAAGTTTGAACTTGAGTTCCATCTTGAGCTTAAACTTAAGTTCGATTGAACTTATTGTAATTACTTTGACAGCTAATGTCAAAAAGCTCCAGATGGATCTTAAGATCAAACTTCGAACCAAATTTAAGTTCGAACTTAAGATCAATCTGCAGTTCGCCCTAAAGTTTGAACTTAAGTATGAACTTATATATAATGATACTCAAGTTCAAACTTAAGATTCAACTTAAATTGGAACTTAAGTTCGATCTTCAAGTCCAACTTGAGTTCCATATAAAGTTTTATCTTAAGATAGATCTTTAGAACTTAAAATTCGGGCCCCAGAGTTTTTTCCACCATAAATAAATTCTTTGGCGATTCTCATAAACGCGAGATAAATGTTCTGACCACTCCGAATGCACGTTATTTTCCTGGCGGTATTTGCATCGTGAATTCTCCAAGAAGACTTTTCTTTTTCAAAGAAAACCGTGGTAAATCAATCGAATAAATACGCTGACAGTTGCGCAACTTGGCGACTACACGCAATCTAGAGCTCAAACGAGCTACACAGATATAGTGATCGTGGAGTTGGTCTGTTTGTCTCGTTCCGGGGGCTTTCGCGTTAACCATTGTACAAGCCATAACGATGTTAGCCCAATGCCTGATCAACACGGCTTGATCCACTAATCGTATTCAACCCGAGGGAATCGTATCTGCTATGAAATCTCTGGAAACTCGCTGGTAGCTACCAAAGTGAGACGGAACGCCAGAGAAAGAGAGGACAGAGTCAGATAGGGACGGGAAAAGGACTGGTTAGTTCCTGGTTGGTTTCTGCGGTTCAAGCATTAGCGCGCTATCCTCCGATTTTCTCCAATATATATATATATATATATATATAAGCGATATCCCAAGATCTACATCCGTGGGTACATCGGTTTCTTTGTCTGATATCGCTCGTCGATATTTCTCTTGGCTTTGTTCAGTCGTGGCAAATCCACAAACAGAATCAGTCCGATTGTGGAAAAGCGAGCAAGAGCCGAGAGAGTGAGAAACCTTCGATGTGCTTTACCGCTCTCTCTTTCTCTCTTCTCTACAGACATAAAAGTTACTGGCGGACAAAAGGGCCAACCCTTTCATATCTTTGGACGATTGTTCCTCGAAGTTGGGCCCTTTTGTGCCTGAAACTCTCGGCGTTCGTTCAGAGAGGTCTGATCAACACGGGCTTAATCCACTAATCGCATCTACGACCAAAGGCTAATCGTACTGGATCGCTCTCTCTCTGTCTCTGTCTCTTTCGCTCTCTCTGTCCCTCCATCTTTGCTCCAGGATGTATATCTGAAAACCTTCAAGCTTCATCTCTCGTTGGCTTTTCGCGAGAGAAAATCACGTTTCAAACCGCAACCCATCACGATCCCGAACGTCTTCACCGCCGCTGACCCCTAGAATTCGATATCTCCAATTTAGCTTGGATGATACTTATACTTCTCCTCCCGAGGCTTTCTTTAAGTCACGATATTTATTTCCTGATCTCGTCATGAGCTTTTCGCGTTTCACATATTTCGCGGTTATACATGTTACAGCTTTTTGGGATGATAGAATGGAATTGTGGAAATTAAAAATTTGCCCATAGTTTTCTAATTTTTGAATCAGTACTTGTTTAATAATGTCTTCCCCATGAAGGAAGCTTAATTAACTATGAAAAAAGGAAACTAGGAATAAGTTTGTAATTTGCACGATTTTCATCACATTTCGAAAATTTTAATATTTAATATTTTAATTTAATTTAATTTTATTTTTAATTTTTTATTAATATTTAATTAATATTTAATGTTTTGTAAATTCCAAATTTTAATGCCAACGTAGTCCTGCGCAACATTTGTGTGAAATATTTGAGCTCAAAAGCTATGAAATTAAGAAGGATGGAGCATTTTTGATTATTTGAAATTTTTTTTTGAATATTAAACGCTGAAGTAATTCTCGTAAAATTTAATTCTAATAGTTCTCGTTAGTCGAAGCATTTTCAAAATAAATTCAAATTGATATCAGCAACATTTCAAAGTTTTCAAATTTTTTCACAAAATTTTGACAATTTTTCAAAACTAACTTATGAAACGATTTTTTTAAAATTCAATTCTAAAAATTCTAAATTTAATTTCAAAATATTGAGCTTGAAAATTATGAAATTACGAAAGTTAGCCCGCAATCACATTTTGTAAAAAATTAAAAATCGCACCCTTTTGACAATTATATTGCAATTTCAACAAAATTTGTACCGAGTAAACAAAGATGGTTGATCTACTTTTGTGCCAAAATTCATCTCGATCGCTCAGGACTTTCTCCAGACAAAACCTCTTCAACTCCAGCACAAACTCAAATTTCCAGCCTTTTTTTGTAAATTCCATTTCTCGAATTTTTTTATACTGCTATTCTAAAAATTCTAAATTTAATTCTAAAAGATTCTAAAGAAAGAAAAACCGTAAAAAAAATTTCACAAAAACTAAGTTTTCTTTATGCAGAGCAAAAGAATTATGTCCTTAAGTAGACAAGGGGGACTCTTTAAAAAAAAAATTAAAAAAAACATTTTTGCAAACGCCAGACGCTATTTTTCCCTTAAAATCCTTTCTGTCGCAGGCATAAATTTATGCCCGGCTCGAAAATAGACAGAATCGCTAATAAGCATTATGTACTACGTTGCATGCGCTTTTGTACAGTACATCATCGTGCAGTAGATGTTTCGAGGATGTATCAGCGAAAAAAGGAGCGTTGAAAAAAGATCGGATAGGATTTTTCGAAAAGCGGATCAAAAGGGAAAGCTGCGAGAGCGCATCGTCGTGTGTATTACATCGATGTTTACATAAGGAAGGGATTTGCGATTGGAGGCTCTGATAAAGTCAGGGATATGAACGGTAATAGGACGAAAAAAGTGTTCGGTAAAGAGGAAATTTTTTGAGCGAGGAAGCGGAGAAACGAAGGCAAGGAAAATGAGACCCTTGGCGCGGCGCAGGAAAATGGTAATAACAGAGTGTTTCCTTAGATCGTCGTCGTCGTTCCTTGGCGTCGTTTTCACCGTCCATAACGATCTCATCGTGCTATCACCGTTATAGGAAACGATAACAACAGTATCACGCACATATATATGGGGCATTCCAGGTCGACTCACGTGGTCATCGGCCCGACTCCCTCGAATTTAGTTTTGCATATTTTGGTCCAAAAAAAGAGGATATTTTCTTCAGATTTTTATCACTTGTTTTACCCGATAAAATAATTTTGTTTTCATAACTTTTGAGTAAAAATGAATTTGGGCCAAGTTTTAATTTCTGAAATCTTTTTCGTAAAATCTATAACTAAAAACAAGTATTTTTATCATAGTTTTAGAGAGAGAAAATTAAATATTTGAATGATGATTCTCGATAGAAAAAAATAAATAATTAAATCGTATCTTGGTAAAAAAAAAATTTCCTACTTTTTGATAATATATTTTCTGTATTTCGATCATAGATTTCCTGTATTTTGATAATAGATTTCATAAAATCGATTAATCATGGCATTGAAAAAATGTGTTACTTTTTGGACGGGGCACCACAACAATATAAAAACTTTAACTATTATCAAAATATAGGAAAACATTTTCTTTACCGAGATACGATTTTTTTCCCTACAGAAAACCATTATTAAAATATTTAATATTCAAAACTTATAAGCAAATTTTTTTTCTTCAATAAAAAAAATATATATAAAGAACTCTCGGCCCGCTCTCAAACTATGATGAAAATACTAGTTTTTAGTTATGAAATTTATGCAAAAAATTTAAAAATTTTAAAGCTGGTCCAAATTCATTTTTACTCAACAATTATGGAAAAAAAAATTATTTTATGGGGACAAGTGATACAAATCTGGAAAAAATAACATATTTTTTTGGACCAAAATAAGTCAAAAAAAAATTTCCCAACTAAATTCGAGGGGCTCAGGCCGATGACCACGTGATTTGACCTTGAATGCCCCATATATTTAAACATATATACAATATATAGGTTTATGAATTCCGTACATCAACTTGTTGTACTTTCTATTCTACACAGTTCATGCGGGAAAAATTACAGAAAAATAGGAAAGGCAAAAATTTTCATACACAAGTATGCAGCTGTAGAATATATCGCACCTTATATTTCCCGATGTTGCGAACGCTACACGAGAATATTGCTTCGCGTCCGATCGCAGCTGTTTGGTTGCCGACGGGCGTGACAAATACCGGACCAGCGACGGCTGCCGTTGAATCTGCGGAAATAACGACAAGCACGAAAATGAATAGCAGCAAATCACGAAATCGCATGCGACATGTGCGCCGTCGAGCTTTTGCCCCGCTGACTCTCTATCAGCGAGACCATCCTCATTCCCTCTCAGCACACACCATTTCTTTTTTTTCTCTTTTTTTTTTTTTAATTCCGAGGCATTACGCGTCGAATCGCCACTGGATGATCGAGCTCGAGCCTTTTTATTTTTCAATCAAGAACCGAACTCGATTGAGGGAGTCAAAAGGTTGGAACGAAATAATGTTGAATGGGAGCCACGGGCAAAATCGAAAAAATCATTTTTCCGCATTTCTTTGAAGTATCTCTCAAAAGCATGGTGGTGAAATTATTAGTTAAAATTTCGCTACTTTGAGATTTTTGAAAATGGGACCAAAATTGAGCAACGACAATTTGGTGAAAATTTATGAAAATTTTAACTTTTTTGGACATTTATTCGGTAGATTCGCGTTCAGGGGGACAAAGTACGTTGATATAAGGTTCTCAACAATTTAATTGAAAATTTTTTTTTTGCCAAAATTGAATTTGTTCGCTAAAATCATTGTGATTAACTTTGTAGATAAGATTTCAACCTCATGTTGAGCTCATTCTCTTTGTAATCGTTGAAGCTTCAAAACTCCGCTTGGTTCATCTGATTCCGATAATTTTTCGATTTTTGGCAGATTTTTAAAGTTCAACCATCAATTTTTTCAAATTTTTGAAGGCCCTTTTTATATTTTTCGCTGATTTCCAAACTGCTCTCATTTCTATAAAGAATGAGATATCGGGATGAAAAAAAACGGCATTCTCTAAGTTTAGTTACACCCTTTGGGTACGAAAAATAAATTTTGGAAACGGCCAACCGATAGTAAAGTTATGAGCGCTTGAAATTTCGATATTTTGACGTTTCCGAAAAGTCTCCGAAAAACAGCAAAAAAAATTTTTTTTATTTTTTTCGTTTTCAAACATTATTTCGACGAATAATTCACCGCTGATTGCAAATCCCACAAAATTTTCGTTGGAAAAAATTTATTCATGAGAAAAAGTAAGAAAAAGACTGAAAAAGAATATTTTTTTAATGAATTTTGAGATTCATGAATATTCATCTCTCAGAGTTCATATCTCAACAGATACGGTTTGCTATTAAATCAATTGATTATTTAGCGGGCAATTGCAATATTTATTTTTCGTATTATTCAACATTAATTGACGGAGAAATCAATTCTCATTAAGTGCCAATCTCTGTGTACGATATTATTAAATGAGGTCGCGAAAAAAACGTTCTCGATGGTCGTCGAGAGATCAATATTCTCCATTTAATTAATTAGTTAGAATAATTTAATTACTCAATTAGAAAATGGATGAAAGTCGTTGAAGTTTGCCAATCAAATCGACTTATCACGAAATCCAATTTTACAATTCATTTTCCAATCCAATACAATCCAAGCGGGGATAGAAAAATCAATTTTGCAAATATCATCAAAGCAATTATTGAAAAACGAGTGTCAACCGTAAATTTCACGAACTCGATAGATTAAGCATGGAATCCCACCCAAATTTATCAGTCTGAACATGTAAAATTTGATTCCTATAAAATGGGAAACAAATGTGCAATCGAGCCTCCCCGATTCTCGAGTAATTGTTTGTTTATTGTACATGGTTGTATTTCCATTACGGGGAAAACAGAGGTACCAGCTAAAACTTGACACGTTTGTGCAAAACCGAACTATTATCGTTCGGGGAATTTCCAAAGTATCACTGAACGAGACACGAGCTTGTATGATCATATCTGACAACAAAA
>OX333077.1:7583506-7673506 GCA_946863875.1 Alloplasta piceator | reverse complement strand
CTGAAGTTTCGAAGATGCAGATGCTGTAGATGAAGATGCTGCTGATTGAGCATATGGATTTATAGCCCGACCAAAGAAACTTTCAATCGCCACTTTTGTTGGGAAATGCCTCATGATTTGTGCATTATGCGAACGATCTTCGACGAATGGAGTACACAGCTCTCTGCCCAGTTGCCGATAAAACAATCGTCGTTCGTAAGATTTCTTGGAAAGCACTTTATTATTCTCATAATACAGAATATATGCTGCAAGGCAGGCGACGTCGAGAATATTATAGAAAAATGCTAGAGGCCACCTTCGAGTTGATCTTTTGGTACAGTATCTACCAAGCATTTTGTCCATCGTATCCACTCCAGCTTTTGACCAGTTATAGAATTCAATAATTTCGGGTTTTTTCTTTGCACCATCACCAATCGTTGGTTCGTGATGCATTGTTGATAGCATAATCACTACTTTCTTTTTCTTCGGCACATAGCTGCACATAGTTACTTTCTCATGAAAGCCAAACACAGTGGATAACTCTTGTCGTGTTTTCAATTCAGTCATTGCTGGTGGAATGTATGTCTTATTTTTCTTGATAGTGCCCACAATTGTTAAATCCCAGGATAGTAAAAATTTCGCCAATGGCAGAGTGGTAAAAAAATTATCCATGGTAACATTTCTACCGGATCCTTTGTACGGTGCCACCAAATCTTTGACAACTCTCTCTCCAACGTTTTTCTCACGACCAGCACTCGATTTTCCAGTGTAAATTTGTCCAGTAAGTGGATACGAATTTTCAGCGTCACATATCCACCACACTTTGATTCCATACTTGGCTGGCTTTGATGGAATATACTGAGTGAATTTAGTTCGACCCCGGTATGGATAAAGTTGCTCGTCGACTGTCAGGTGCTCCGTTGGCTTATAATGTTTTAATAAATTACTATTGAGCATTGTCCAAAGGTCTCGTATTGGAGCAACTTTATCACTCTCCATGCGCTGGGCACGAGTATTGGCATCATCAAATCGAATGAAGCGCATGATGTTCCAGAAGCGATTGATGCCCATTGCTGCACGATACAATGGATATGAGTATGACTGCCACATATCCTTTGTATTGTCAGTATTGGAGTTGTTGGCGCCAGAAGTTATCAAGATAGCCAGGAATGCATAAAATTCCTGAAGCTCAAGATTTGTCCACACTAGTTGTTTTTTCTCTGGATTTTTTTCATTGTACGCTGCATATGTTGCGCTCGCTTTTTTATTCGTATGACGTATAATGATATCAGCCATTTCTGGAGTGAAAAATAACTTGAATGTGTCAAGATTTGACAGCATGTTGGTGTTTCTGCTGGGTCCACATCTTTGTCGCACAATATTATGCCTTCTAACTTGATGTTCACTTGTTGGTGTCTCAGTCCACTTAGTACCATCTTTTGCTATCATTCCTGATCCTCTAACTGTCGCTTCTATTTCACTTTCCTCATCGTTATCTTCATCTTCATCATTTCCGTCGAGTGAATTCTCATCAGCTTCTCCTATAAATATTCACAATATATAAAACATAATACATAATTTATCACAATTATTGTAATATGCGACAGAAAATATAAAAGTAAATTACCAGCATCATCACAATCCGAAGCCGCTATCTCACTCTCTGGAAAATATTCCTCGTCATCACTATCCGACACGTGGTCATCGTCTGATTCTTCTGCTTCGGATATTTCATGTGAAAACTCTTTTCCCTGAGAACGGGTAATTCTATTGGAAGAAGTTTTCAGCTTATTATTTACTATTTTTTTTAAATATTGAAAGTACAAAATAATTTACTCCGAAATAGAACAAGAAAATCACGCCTTACCGTCGAAAACTTGATGAATGATCCATCGTATTTATGTTCAACACGATTATTTATTTATAATATTAATGATATCATAATATTATAATATTATAATATTTTGTATATTATATTTTCGTTCTTTTCACTACGCGTAGAAAACTTTCTGTAGCGTCTGTTCGGCTCCACGGTGACCTTACGACTGACGATCGTTCCCCTTCTCCTTCTTCTTCTTCTTTGTTATTCGTTGTTAGGGGACATCTACTACATACGTGATTTTAGGCAGGTACATGAGAACCCAAGGATCGTTAGAATTCGCTATTGTTATTCCAAATCCCACGAAGCCGGCTGAGTAACCGCTCAGTCATGTGGCGCGCAGTGGGGGGTACCCGGGTACCCGGTTATTGAACGAATGGTGAAAGTTTGGTTATTGACCGGACGGTTAATAAAAGCTCGATCACGTGCGATGCCGATGGAAACGCCAAGCTTCGTCGATAATATATACATATATATATTAGGGTGGCAGTTATTTTGGCTTTGGTAAGATTTTCTTAACGTCTAGCAAAAAAACTAATCAAGATATATAAAAAAAAATCTGTGTAAAATTTGGATGCGCTGGGATAAGGAGAACACGTGCCACCGAGCAGTTTTATTTCAAAAATTCATGAAATTTTTTAATGGCCCCACTAAAATATTCATAATATTAATAAAAAAATCTGGAATTAGGTACATTGATTATACATATTAAGAGTTACAAAATATATGGGTCATTCCATGTCAAATCGACCAAGAGTTGGTATCGACCTCTCTCAATTTCGATGAAATTTGGTCAGAAGTTTTCGTTTTCAATAAAACGGAGTTTCTACCAAAGGAGAAGAATTAAATTTTTTTTTCAAAAGTTATTCAAAATTTAAAATTTTACAATTTTTCAAATCTTTCACGATCATTTCTTAAATATCTCAAAAACTATTGTAGTTACGAAAAATCGTTCTGAATACGTTTTGAAGAGTATATTTGGGGCTACGAAAAAAAAATATTCTGAGAAAATTTTTTGAAAAACTATGAGTTTGGAGAATTTTAAATTTTCAAAAACCGTGAAAATTCAAATACCGCATTTTATTTTTGGTTTAATTTTTGTTATATAATACCTTGTATTGATCTAAAAAGATCCTGACATTTTCAGAGGTGTTTTTTTTTCTTCCAAAAATATAAATTTTGGACTTGATTCGTTTTTTTGCTAGACGTTAAAAAAATCTTACCAAAGCCAAAATAACTGCCACCCTAATATACATATATATATGTACATTAAGGTGGGTCAAATAAAATGACTAATTTTTTTTTCCTCAATATAATGAAAAATGTATCGTTTGATATCTCAAAAAAACCCTCTGCATGTATCAGCCCTTCATATTTTAATCAAGCGGTCCCTCATCGCAAATTTTTATTTCCCATTTAAATAACATAGGAAATTTTTTTTATAACTTTGGAATTTAATTAGACTTTAACGGTTGAGGTTAGGAAAGTTTTTTTAGCACATTTTTGTAGAACATTTGATACTCTACGAAAAAGCTCTCTCGTGTCTAATCGATAAAACTAACCACTCAAAAAATAATCAGTGATAATTATCAGTTATTATCACAGAAAAACTAGCCTCTTCCTGAAAACCACAAAAAAAGTAATTCCCCAACCCGATAGCTATAATATAAAAATTAATAAATTAATTTTATAATTAAAGAATTATCATGTTATATAATTTTTAAATTACATAAAAATAATCGATAACGACTCACTCAGTTGTTTCTGATGCAGAAATATATTCAACGTATCCAATTTTTGGGATATTTCTATATTGAAAATATATTGTCAGTGTACTTTAGATAAATTGGAAACATATTTTCGGAAATCCAGATAAAATATCTAACTTTCGAAACATACTCAGTTTTAAAATTTTCTTTTAATTTACGCTAACATAAAAAAGCCTCTTCCTGAAAATCACAAAAAAAATTCCCCAATCTGGTATAAAAAACATGTACTTCTCTATTTTATAATTAAAAAATTATTATTCCAAATATTTTATAAATATTTTAAAAAAATTGATAATGGCTGACATTGGCTTAAATTACTTATCCAAAACTATTAATTTTTCCTAAAATTGTGAAAAATAGAACAAGTATAATTTTAACAACTATGCAATATTTATCGAAGAAAAAAAAAATATAATGAAATTGTCACATTTGAAGAGATCCCAATTTGGTCCAAAATATTTCATCTATTATAGAGCATTAGTGATATACATTGGCCCAGAGATTACGAAATGGATCTCAGTGTCTTATGACAGGGTCATCAATTCCCTCACCGGTGAAAATATATATCCACAATCCCAGAGCTTCGAGCTATGATATTGGATAGATTCGTACAAGGTAGATCTACAGAGGTATATCGTATATATCCTATATAGAATATCTTTTCTCATTCTTTTCATTTCTCCTTATCCTCACCTTTATTCCAACCCCGTCCCTCTCTCTATGTTTCTATCGAATCGAGACAAATCTAGGGCGAGATGAAAAATGTTGCGGATACTTTTCGACGCGAAAGGCATATCGCATATCCATATAAATATATATATATATGTATATACATATATCGACATCCTTTTTCTCTCTTTTACGTCTCGTTTTGGCGCAAGTTCCTGGGGCTCTGCGTCCCGAAGCCGAATGCCATTTTCCCTCTCGCTTTCTCGCCTCCATCCCTTATTTTTCCTCCCTCGACTTCTCACACATATACATATATACATGTAACATTGTAACGCCGTAGGCTTTGCTCCGATGGGCCCATCACGTGCTCACCACGTCATACTCTGTGGCCAGATCTTTCCCTTTTTTTCGCCTCAACTCTTCTATTTTTCACCCTTACCCTCCACTCTTTCGCTGCTTCCTCTCTATCACTTTCTCCCGGTCTGAATAAAGTCATATCATGTTTTGTATATGGGGCATTCCATCCCAAATCGGACAGTTTGAAAAACTTTTCTTTTTTAATTTCCAGAATTTTTTTATATTTTTGAGTACCCATCAAAAGACCCTTTCTATTAAATTTTGAGATTTTTTTGATTACCCGTTCAAAAGATATTAAATTAACAAAAAAACCGCTCTTTTTTTGGTATTTTGGTCATAACTTCTTTAATAATGGTCCAAATTAAAAGTTTTTTCTTTCAAATTTTTTTTTATGGCCTTTTCAGAAAAAAAATACAACAAAAATATTCGAAGTGTTTTTGAATGAGTTTTTTGAGTTTTAAACGTTAAATCGCGTTTTTAAAAGTGAACGTTATTTTTTATTTATTTTTTTTTTTAATTTTTCGTTTCAAACATCTATCTATTCAACAATTTTTAAGACTAGTCCGATCGTGGGATATCTTAATAACTACTATTTTTTTCGATTTTTGAAAGTTGAATTTTTTTTTTTTTATAAATTATTATGAATACCAATTATCGTTACTGTATAGTATTTTTTTCAATATTTAGAATTTATTTTGACACTTTTATTGTTAACAGGTTTTTAAAATTAATAATTAATAGTTAAGCCTGTTTATGAACAATAATAACAATAGTTTTTATTTATTCACGAATTTTTTTAAAACCTTACATATACGATATTTTCCTGAATTAGAATATTCCTTTGCGAATACGTTTCCCTTGCTCATTGGAATAATTGAATGAAATTTTTGTGTCCCCCTGTGATTGACTTCGCAGTATTTTATTGTAAATAAAATCTTTCTTTTGCATCTGAATAATGTTTCTCATGTGAAAATTTGACAGCAATATTCGGTAGACTATTTAGGTTCAATGCTCACTATCATACAATTCTTGAACTGTTGTTATTTGCTCATCGATTAATTATTAATTTTAAAAATCTGTTAACAATGAAAAAGCGTCCAAATTACTTCAAAATGATTAAAAAAAGTACTATACAGTGACAAAAATTGGTATTCATAATAATTTATAAAAAAAACAAACATTTTAATTTTCAAAAATCGAAGAAAATAGTAGTTATCGAGATCTCACGATCGGACTAGTCTTCAAAATTGTTGAATAGATAGACGTTTGAAACAAAAAATGATTTAAAAAAATCAAAAATGACATTCACTTTTAAAAACGCGATTTAACGTTTAAAACTCAAAAAACTCATTCAAAAATACGTCGAATATTTTTGTTGTATTTTTTTCTGAAAAGGCCATAAAAAAACAAAAATTTTGAAAAAACAACTTTTAATTTGGACCATTATTAAAGAAGTTATGACCAAAGTACCAAAGAAAGAGCGGGTTTTCTGTTAATTTAATATCTTTTGAACGGGTAATCAAAAAAATCTCAAAATTTAACAAGAAGGGTCTTTTGATGGGTACTCAAAAATATAACAAAAAATGAGGAAATAAAAAAAAAAGTTTTTCAAACTGTCCGATTTGGGATGGAATGCCCCATATATATCTATGTATATAAACTTCTTGTATTCTCCGTGCCAGCGCACTGACGCCCAGGAATGAATGAGAGAGAACGAGGGAGAGGGAACGAGAGATACGGACCTTAAATCCGACGAGCAATATCCAAATTGCCTCGGTGGTGGATTTAACGTTTCCTCGAGATAGCTTCGCGGACAAATCGCCGGGGGAATAAAACGAACCGCGAGATTAGACAGAAACCAGCAAAACGTTTCCCTCCTCTCTCTCTCTCTCTCTCTCGCTCTCTCTCTCTCTCTCTCTCTCTCTCTCTCTCTCTCTCTCTCTCTCTCTCTCTCTCTCTCTCTCTCTCTCTCTATGTATAGGTGTATAGGATATTCTTGCAAACCGTTTCCGGAACCGAGGTGCACTACACACCACCGCATACAGACGACACTGACATCACCAGAACATTACCACCACCTCAAAGTTGCATCTCTTCCTCCTCTATTCTCTCTCTTCCTCTCTCTCCTTTCCCTCTTCTCTTTCTCCACTCTCTCTTCTCCCTTTCTCTTCTGCCTCTCTATATCCTCTCTATTCTCTCCTCCTCTCTTACTATCATATACGTCTCTAGCTTTGAGCCTCCGAATTCTACAAAATCCCTTTTACCTCCCCTGCTCGTTCGCCGATCCGATGACCTGAATTCTCAAAAACATCGGAAAGCCTTGCTCCTTCCTCATCCTTCTTGCTGTAGATCGCTGCTCATATCCTGGCGCATTTATCGGGCTTCTAGCGGCAAACTTGATGGAAAGATAAGACCATGCCTAGCAAAAAGGGCACACAAGCGACGAAGAATGAGGGTGACAAACAGGAAGGCAGACTAGATTAGGGTAGTTGAACAGACAAAAAAAGAGGGGCACGCAGTATCTCTTCATTGCTCTGCTTATCGAGATTCTTGTATCCTTTTCCTGGAAAGCAGATCCTGCTGATCCATGATTTATTTCACTGACGAATGATCGCTGTGGGAATTTGGTTGAAAAAAATGATCCACGCAACATTTTGTCCCAATGAATTTTAATCTGTTGTAAGTGTTGCTGATTCACATCCTGTTCCATTCACATTCTAGTGTTCAAATCCAAGACTTTGGTTTTTATAATCGAAATAAAAATATGTCTAATTATTTCTGTTTGATAGCAGTTAGGGGATCATTTTACCCCATGGAGGATAATTTTACCTCAGATAAGGGAAATCGTTTTGTCTATATACATTTGTTCAAATTCTTCTGTAGGAGTTTAGAGGAATATTAAGAGCTTAAAAATTGAAAGTTAAACTACTTATTGAGAGTCCAAAAAGGTTAATTAGATAACTACTTTCACTGTATATATTGAAGAGAGAAAATATATCTTGATCTTTCATATTGAAAAAACACTTTTCTCTTGAGAGAGTAATTTTTGACACTTTTCCTCTGCATTGTCGATGAGAAAACAAAAATTTTCTCCAATCTTGAAACCTTTCAAATTCTTTTCGAACGAATCATCGAATAATTTGCAGTTTTAACTTGTTTACATTTAATCAATTATTTTGTCATAAAAATGATTTGGAATGAATATTTATTTGTTCAAAATCATTAGAATTATTTTGTCCATTTTTGTTACATTATTTCATCTCTCCCTATTTAACTCCAAATATATTGCTCAAGTTGCTTACAATTAAAATTGTACGCTGTAACTTTACAGAATTACATATTAAATTAAATAAATAAAGTTAAACGATCGAGGATATATTATCGAATTATGAAAATCGAAGCTTGCAAAAATTTCGACACTGGTAACTCATTCAAAAAAACCTCAAGTATCCAAGCATTAATAAATAAATAAATAATTCAAATTTGCAAAATCCATTCAAATTTTCTATGTGTGAGAGACAATTTTCCAGAGAAAAAGTACGAGAATCTCCATCGATAACTCAATCCAAGCATAAACTTTTTTTTTTGTCATCACATCTATTCAAAAGTCCACTTCATTATGACAAAAAACCACAGCAATCCGAATTCGAACATTATACGATATGATGGATACGACAAGCGGGCGAGAGATTCTCGTTTTCTTTATGGAGAGACGTTGATGGGTGAGAACTGTCTTTGATGTTATAGAATGGGATGGAAAGAGAGAGATGAGATTTCCGGAAGTACGAAAATCACGAAAAGTAGAAAATGGAGAGGTCACATAAATCCGTACATATATATGAGGCGTTCCATCCCAAATCGGACAGTTTGAAAAACTTTTTTTTCTATTTCCTCAATTGTTTTATATTTTTTAGTATCCATCAAAAGACCCTTCCGGTTAAATTTTGAGATTTCTTTGATTATCCGTTCACAAGATATTAAATTTAAGAAAAACCGCTCTTTTTTCGGTTTTTTGGTCATAACTTCTTCAATAATGGTCCAAATTAAGTCTTTGTTTGTTCAAAAATTTTGTTTCCTTACGGCCTTTTCAGAAAAAAATACAAAAAAATGTTCGACGTTTTTTTGAATAAGTTTTTTGGGCTTTAAGCTTTGAATCGTGTTTTCAAAAGTAAATGCATATTCTCATTTTTTAAAAAATTTTTAATACAAACTGTTTGATTTCGGATGGAATGCTCCATATATACATATACATTTCTGTGTCTGTGTGCGCGCGAAAGATGATGAGAAAAGGACTGCCGGAAAAGCTCGAGAAAACTGAGGAGCAGATGTATTATATGGGAGGGAGGAAAAACGAGATGGAAAATATGGGTCGTTATCTGAAAAAGGCGGGCGAAGTGGGGGAGGGAAGGGGATGAAGGGAATAACGAGATATAGGGGCGGCTCTTGCGTGATGGCAGATAAATCGAAGCTATGACCCAGTGGCGGTCGCGTGAAAATCCTCAAATCCATTACTCGCGGTATAGTCATGAGAAAATAGGGGTGGGGGTGGCGGCGGATATAACCGAGGATGAGAGAGCATCGTATAGGGGGATGAAAAAGGTGAGCTCTCTTTCTGCGTGTATTCGCGGGAACTGAGCGCTAACATCCTCCTTCTGAGAGGGTAAAACACAAATATACTCACACAGACTCCGTGTTTTTTTTTTTTCAAGGGCTGTGTGCATCCCCTTCTCCCTCATCCCCACCTCATTGCCTTTTCCTCAACAGTCGTGAAAACTCCGGTGGTTAGCGTTTGCTATGTGGACTCCTCGAATCTTGCTCCGAAGGCTTTTCTCCTACCTTTGGCTTCTGCCTCGTCTTCCGTCTCGACTTCCAGCGCGCCTCTTAAGCCTTTACCCCCAACCCCCCCCCCACCCCCTCCACATTTAGACTTCCCTTTACCCTCTCCTTTGCCGCATTGCCAGATCCCGACACCGCTATCTCCAAGGAAGATTTCCCATGTGTCAACCCCTCCGGGCACTTTATTTCCCAGCAATCATCGGCTCTCCACTCTCTCCCTCTCTCCCTTTTTCTCCCTTTCTCTGTATTTGCATCCTCTCTCCTCTACCCGAGGCAACATTCATCCCCCTTTGGCCCTTCTCGCCTCGTCTTATCTTCTCGTACACCTTTTTAGTACATACCCTCGCTTTTAATAAATACACTCATATTTATGTAGATAGGTATATATTATATATATATTTAGGATAGGCTTGTGGAAGCGAAAGCTCAGGCCTCGAGACACGTACATATCATCGGTTGATTTAATTTCTCTCGAGGAATATTTTATTTAGCCCAGGCAGGGGCAATTTGGAACACAAATTCCTCCTGCAACGGAGTAATTTCGACGATGCGAACACTCAGGATGATTAAATCAGTGGTTCGAGAATCTTCCTATCCCAACGACATCTGCTGTGAAAATATTCAATCAGCGCGGATTTGCAAATGGGCTTGACGAGATTTAGGTTGACCTGATAACTGAGCTGTCACGATTTGTTCATTGAAAATATTCGGTATACGTTCCGCTATTATTATTCGCCATGGCGATATGGAATATTTTTTGGATTGGGGAATGTGGGGCAAAGAGAACTGATTGAATGATTGAGGGAGGTTTATAGATCTGAAGACCATTATTTAGGAAAGTTAATTATCATTGGATCAGGATTTTTGCATCGAGAAAGCTAAATGGATTCCTCTTCAATTTTAGTCTAAGGATGATAACTTGAAGTTAACAAAAATTATTAGCGCTCCTTTTTTATTTTCATAGTTAGACGCATCGTTCGGGTCCCTGACTTTAGGGGTATATTTGAGTTTTCAAATACCGTTGAAAAAAAATTCTCAGCTCTTTTTGTTTCGAAGAAAATCGAATTAGACAATTACAGCAAGATTAATGTATGGTGAAAAAAGTATTTAATAAGAAATTTATGATAAAAAAAATTAAGTTGAACAAATCTGAATTATTGTTAACTATTTTTTTATCCTATCCAAGACAAATTTGTTATATCTTATTTTATTTTTAATATTTTATAGACGAAATTAAATACTATAATGATATCATTTGAATTGATATAATTATAATATGTAATTTCGTCTGTAAAATATTAAAAATAAAATCAGATATAAAAAATTTACCTTGGCTAAGACAAAAAAATGTTTAATAATCATCCAGATTTTTTCAATTCAATTTTTTTCTAAAAAGACGATTATACATGATATTAGAATGATAATTGATAAGCGTGAAAATAATGCGGAATTGTTACATCGT
Source organism: Alloplasta piceator (assembly GCA_946863875.1). Lineage (NCBI taxonomy): Eukaryota > Metazoa > Arthropoda > Insecta > Hymenoptera > Ichneumonidae > Alloplasta > Alloplasta piceator. The sequence continues at coordinate 7,662,555 of OX333077.1, read as the reverse complement.
TGAATATATTTAAAGTGGTTTTTGTTTGTTTTCCTCATCAAAGTCTCTGCAGCAGAACAATTATAAAATCATTCATTAAAAATGACTATTTCTCTCACCTCATTGTTTTTGGGACTCGTCTTTTTTATCTCCGAGACTGAATGTCTGCGTTTAGTTTTTCGATAATTTATTCTTCCTCACAGTGCCTCAATTGAAGATTTTATTGTAACGAATTTTTTCAACAAAAAGATCAATAATTATTGAAAATAATATTCTTGAAAAATGTGTAAATTGCAAAATATTCAAATGTAAATCTTTTAAATCCCAATTATTCACCTTGCCAGCATTTAGTTACAATTTTTAGGTGTCCCAAATTGTACTCGCCTACCTTGTAAATTTTTTTCGTCTTTATTCGCATATATCTGGGGATGCAGGCCGGATAGGTTTTTCAGTACATATTAATATTCGTCCGAGTGGATACGGGGAATCAGCTTGGGAATACGAATGTTCGTTTCGTTTCGATTTTTTTTTTTTTTTTTAGCTTTCTCTCCTTTATCTCCATAACGCGTAATATTTTCCGATCCTCGTTTTCCGAATGTATGTACGTATGTATGTCTGTACATTGGCGCGTTTTGCAGTTTACAGTCGATGATATATATGTTCATCCGTGAAAATCCCGTTGGGGAATTTTCCCATGTCTCTGTTTCTCTCTCTCTCTCTCTCTCTCTCTCTCTCTCTCTCTCTTCTTCTTCTCTTTCTCCTCTTTAGTCTCTCTCGCTCTTCGATGTTGCCATCGATGCACATTTTTACCGCAAATATGTCGATACACATCGAGAGATGGGCGGAAAGAAATGGGATGCCATGTTCGAGAATGACGATGGTCCCGAGTGACGTCAAGCGAGCTTCCGAACTCCTTTCTCTCTCTCTCTCTCGCACTTTTTTTTCCATACCTCCGTTGTTTCAGATCGACGAAGCGATGATTTTTTTCAAGCTCGGTCTACTGTCACTGTCAGTATTTCCATGTCTATAAGTATGGTACACCGCGAATATATTCTCTTCAACCCCAACGCCGAGAGAGACCCGAGCACAAAAATGCACGCGCGAATGACACTCCTCTCGTTGTTTTGCGGCAACGTGTCGGAAATGAACGGACGACCAAATAACAAAGACACAATGATAGATATGTGCGCATTTGGGTGTGATAAATATGTTGAAAAATTGTCTCTGGGTCTGTCCCTTCCAACTCAAGGTAATCCGATCCAAATTGATTAAAGTTGAGTTGTGTCAGGATGAGTTGAAGAGATTTGGGTAGGATGTATCTGTATTAGATTGTTTAAAAAAAAAAAGCCCATTTTTTTCAAAGAACATTGATAAATCGTCAGAGTATCCCTAAACAAAGGCCCTGTCCAAATATGAGCCCTTAGTACTAATATTTAGAGGTGGCGATTTTCAATTTTCTTTTTCCATTTAAATAACATGGGAAAAAAAAATTCTGAAATTTGGAATTTTATTACTCAAAAACGAATCACTGTACAGTAATAAGAAACATGGAACTTTGTAGGAAATTGAACGCTCTATCAAAAATATTTGAATGAAGATTTGCGTGAGGCGAGCGAGTTATCAAGCCTTAACCATTGAACTGTTTAAAATAATGATGTTATTTACTTATAAACGCGACAAAATCGACTCATATCACTTAAATACCCAATATTATCTTCTTTAAAACAAATATCTGCAAATTTTCAATAGAATATTGATCAAAAAATGTTATTAATCAACGATGAATGATTAATTTTATTGTTCAATAATAAAAAATCCGGGTATATCACAAATATATATATGATGAAATTTCATCATAAATTTTATATATTATAAATCAATAATTTATTATAATTCTTTATAAATTTGTTGAGTTTTTTAAGAAAGAGTTATAACGGTGAAAAGTTTTTTTTCTTCAATTCTTCAAGTAATTATAAGTTTTATATTATTTGACTTAGGGTTACATAATTCATTCAAAACATTTATAAAGAATTAAAATAAATTATTGATTTATAATATATAAAATTTGGAATGAAATTTCATCATCTGTTTGATATACTCGTATTTTTTATTAATGAACAATAAAATTAAACATTCATCGTTGATTAATAAAATTTTTTGATTAACATTCTATTGAAAATTTGCAGATATTCATTTTAAAAATGATAACATTGGGTATTTAAGTGATATGAGTCGATTTTGACGCGTTTATAAGTAAATAACATCTTTAGTTTAAACAGTTCAATGGTTAAGGCTTTATAGGTATACTCTGAGGGTTTATCAATGTTCTTTGAAAAAAAAGTCTCTTTTTTTAAACAGTCTAATCTGTATATATGTGTAGGAAGCATGTTGAAAAATGGTCTTGATGGTGTCTGTTCCCTGCTAAATCAATGTAATCCGACTCAAAAGGATAAAGCTGAGTTTAAAAGAGGTTTGGAATGGATTAAAGTTGATTTGTGTCAGGATCAGATGAAGAGGTTTGGGTAGGATGTATTATATGTGTAGGAAATATATTGAAAAAATAGTCTTGGTATCTGGTTCCAGCTAAATCAACGTAATTCGACTCGAAAGGATAAAGTTGAGTTGGGCCAGGATGAATTGAAAGGGGTCTTGGCAGGTTTGAGTCAGATTTACATAGAAAGGATTCTTATGCATGGGAAATAGGTGAAAGGAGGAAAACTCGGAAAATTCTCAACGATCAGGAATTATCAGGGACTTTTCGATTTTTTTAGTTGCTTGTTACTATCCTACAAAAATTCTGCAAATTGGATTTTGCACATGCCTTCATCCCATTTTTTTTTAGTTGTAAAACTTGTAAAAAAAATTACACAAGATTTTTGGTTGTTGTTTCTTCATAATGGTTCATAGAGGAAATGTATTAAGTAAAACAAGAATCGCAGTGTTCAATTTTTTTCGTGTTTTCATTATTTTTCTGAAGAATTTTGGAAAAATTTCACGCCCAGCAGTCTGAAAAATATTGAAAGTCCTACAGTAGATTTTTATCCGTAATCAGTATTCTAGTTGAAAAAATTTAGCTACATTTTTCATACTGAAACTTGCAACGGAGTGAAAATAATCATTTTTCATAAATATCAAAAAATCCTTTAAAATTCCATCGCTTTGAAATTTTTTTGCTGAATTCGATGTCGATTATTTGTGGATGTTAATCAAGATTTTTGGAATGTAGGCTGCAATTTATGTGAAACCTAGAAAAATCCTCAAAATCAACAATGCAATTCTGATAGCGTTGTTCTGGATTGGATTTATATTTGATCAGTTTCAGTGAGACTTGGTCAAGTTCGATCGGGTATTTGTTTGACCAGGAAATATTGAATTGTGAAATACGACAGCTAGTGTATATAAATATTTGTAAAAATATACATTGTCCACATATTTCGATACACTACGTGTGAAATCATCGATATAGAAGAAAAATTATTCCCAGGAGGAAATTCTAGATGCTCATATACAGGACATATAACGTAAAAATATGAACCTGATATGGAAGCAAATGTTGATGCGATATAAAGTAATAGTTATGGCCATTTTATCCATCTGCATATATTTATATATATATGAAGAGCCCCGATCGATATATTCCCGCCTGGATTCCTGCACATGAAGATGTACAACTGCCAATTTTATGCCCTCGCAAATTTTTGCCTCATCGAATTATACATGCGGGTCAAAGTCGTAACGCGTTTTATATAATATTTCAAATATTCAAATTTCATGCGCGACCATAAAACCTTCGATCGATAAGTAAAGATGGTAATATGCTACAATTTACTAACAAAATAAAGAAAATAAATCTATGCATCATTTTTCAGATTTTTCATAGACATTTTTAATGTAACTGAGACGTTGTCTCCGTTACATTGGCAAATCATCAATTATTTCTCAAAAAAATTAAATTTAATTGAATGAAAAAATTAAAGGTAAAAAAATTGAATCTTACAATTAAGATTTTCCTAGAATTTAAGCGTATAATATTTCATTGAAGAGTTTCCCATACAAACGTAAAAAATAATTTTTTTTTGTTACAAAAAAATCATGTTCGATTCAGGACCAAATCGAAGGATTAGAACTCCACTGTGAGAATAAAATGCAAATGTTAAAAAAAAACCGATTTTTTTTACTTGTTCCATTCTGCATCGAGGAACGTCCGAGCGATAAATAAAAATGGAAACCTTCAAATTCTGCATTATAAAAATCGCATAGACAGGAAATCAGGATAAAATGGTTCAGGTGTCCCAAATTATACCCACGAATCGCTGCGATCCTCCTAAAATTTCACTGGGCCATTTGTTACATATTTGAAACGAAAATTTTCCTGCAATATTTGACAAAAAATGTCTCTCCCTCTCTCGTTTTCTCGGAACGTGTTCATAGCCTCGAAATCTCTACTATCGGCAAATTTTATCGTGCGATATGGTGGCAGGAATCATTGTCCATAAGGAGCTTATCGAAAGAGGGAGAGGATCGTATCGATAAAAAAAAACAAAGGTAAAAAGAGGAAAAAAACGATGGAGAAAAAAGGAAAGAGAAAAGAACGGGAATCGATACAAAGGAGAAGGAGAGAGAGAGAGAGAGAGAGAGAGAGAGAGAGAGAGAGAGAGGGCGCTTTCCATACATCGTGTGTAGCGTCAGACACGTTGAGAGGGATCGGAAGGTTAGCGATAGCATGGTCGATCATAGAAACGATTTTCCCGAGAAGCGCACACGAAGACTTTTTTTCTCTACCCTCTTTCGGAACTCCTCGCTATTCTCCACAATTTCGCAACATCCTCGCGTGTTCCTTTCAACAGGAGCCTCTCTGCCTCTCTCTTTTTCTCCCATGTTGAATTCACTACATTTGCCCATTCCCCCTTTTTTTTAACTTCGTTTTTTGCTACCCTCTCTGCTCTTTTTCTCCTTTTGCTCCCGAATATATACCACCACGAGCTTTTCTCGATTTTCCCTCTTCTTCTCTCCTTCTCTGGGATTCTGTTGTTGCGGTCCAAGGATCGAGAAGAATGAATAGGCACTCGGAATCATGAGACACCCCCTTTCATCCCCCGTGCGCTAAAACATACCCCCGTACCCTTCATTCGAGATCTTCCGTCTTTTACAAAAAAGAATCGCGAGATGGAATGAGAGAGAATACGGAAATGAAAAGCCGGAAGAAAATCCCCTTTCGAGAAATCATCCGATTCCCAATGGGAGATCCATCGATTTTTCTCCTCCGGTCTGACGATCTCTCTCTCTCTCTCTCTCTCTCTCTCTCTCTCTCTCTCTTTCTCTCTAAACCAATAATCGTGTCTCCTGTCCGGACTTGTTTCTATTTTGTTCTTTTGCCTAAGAACGCTTTATAACATATGCTCGTTGACGATCATACTGTAATGGGACTTTTTCATCTTTGATGGTGAATTTCGTTCGAATTCAGAGTATCAAGGAACATCCAAAAAGGGAATCTCTACGAGTTTCCCTCGAGTTGGATGAAAGAATTTTATTTTGTCTTTTTTAATTTAATTTTTGTCTTTGGAATTCTGAGGGGTTGTTTCTGTGACAAATGTTAAAACAGGCTGAATTTTGCAGATTCGAGTTAGAAAAATAGCAAATGCAAATTTGATATAATTTCTTCAATTTCTTGATCTTATGTCGATAACCTTTTTGTTCACAAGTCCGTCGTTTCTTTTTTGTTCTTAAAATATGAATATTATAGGTTAGACCACTAGAATTAAGCCTACAAAACAATAAATCTCTTTGGATTTTTGACTTCAGATGACTACGGAAGGTTATGGGCTTCCCCGAAACAAGTCACCTCTTTTCGACGACTCCACTTTGACGTACAAAATCATAAACAAATTCCTGTAAAAATTTCAAAATGATCGCATTTAATTTTGTCATTTACAAAAATAAATGAAAAAATGTCGAAATTTTGGTCGTCACAGTGGGCTACTACCTTAAAGGCTCGGGAAGGAATGAGGTTAAAGGGAGAATTTTGATTAAGGATGTTGAGTCCCAAATCGCAAATGATGAGAAAATTCTGAAAATTTGGTATGTTTTTGGATAAATTATTTAAGAGGTCGTGTAACAATTTTACGACGATTCAGAAGCTCGTTATCCAACAATTAACATTAACAAATTAAATTTAATTAAATGTAGTCTCATGGAAACTAATATAACTTTGCGATAAGTTTTTTTTTGACTTCTCAATTTTTTAATATCTACACTATATTGAAAGCAACGGAAACAAAATGAAGTTTATTGATAAATATTTCTTTTATTTGTTTAAAAAAAATTTCTTGACAAAATTTTAATATATTAATAGCGAGCTTCCTAATCGTCGTGAAATTTTTACACGACCTCTCAAATACTTCGTACAAAAACATACCAAATTTTCAGAATTTTCTCATAATTTTTCATTTTAACCCTTGAGGAGGTGAAGTAATGATGATAGAATTCTGAAAATTTAATATGTTTTTACATGAAGTATTCAGGAGGTCGTGTAAAAATTTCACGACGATTAAGAAGCTATTTATTGAACAATTAACATTAAAAGATTTCATAGGGGCTTAATATCCTTAATCAGGGAAATGATTGCAAACTGCACAATCTTGCTCTGAAGAGGTTCTTGCTCTGCTTGAGTCGAGATTCGTCCTTTCTATTTTCTCGACATACATGAAGGAATCACCGTTTGCAGGACTATATGGACGATATCAGAAATTCCTCGCGATAAATCCTTTATTCTATAAGAAGTCTCCTTCTCCCTTTTGCGCTTCAACTCGCTCGTATCTCGCCCTTCTTACCTCTCGTTTCCTTCATCGGAATCTAATCCACCGAACGATAAATCCCACGAACAACGGATAAAGTCCACGAGTAGACGTGTGCGATATAAAAGACTTGCAGGAAGGGCAAAATAAATATATGGAATCATCGACGGATAAACGAACCATTATTATCACCCTCGAACAATGAGCACACACCGAGTAACCTCCTCCTTCTCGTCTCGTTCAGTTTTCTCCTTTCTCTTATATCTTATCCGTCGTATACATCATCGCTTTGAGGATGTGAGAGAAAAAAACGAGACACGTCGATATTGCGATGAGAATAAAGTACGCGATACACTTTATAGATCGATTCTTTCATCGCGAAAATCTCATTTCAAGATGGATTTCTGCTGATCAAGCTCAAACTATGGAAAACGATGAGATTCATCATTCTTTTGATACAATGATCGTTGCCCTTTGTTGTATTATAATTATTCTCCGATGTTGTTTATTTGGGAAAAGGAGGATAATCAATCCACCAATTTCTTAAGAGGTTGCAACAACTTGTTGTTAGAAAAAGCGACCTTAATTTTTTATTAGCATTGCGTAAAGACAATTTATCGTTTTCAAACGTTATGTCGATGGGAAATTTACCGCTGATTGCAAATCAGGTTTTTGTCGAAAAAAATTATTCATGAGAAAAAGCAATAAAAAACTGGAAAAAATGATTTTTTAATGAAAATTCATTTAAAAAATTGAGTTTTTGCGAAAATTATTGGTGGATTTGTGTTCAGTGAGAAAAAATAAATCGATATAAGGCTTGAAACAAAAAAATACAAATAAAAAAATTCTGCATTTTGGCCAAATTCGAATTGGTTCACGAAAATGACTGTGATTTTTTTCCTGACGAAATTTTGACTTTGGGTTTTGACTTGGGTTTTTTTCCAGCGATTTTCAAAGTGCTCTCATTCCTCAAAAATTGAGTTATTAGAATGAATCAAACGCCATTCTTTAAGTGTAGTCACAACCGTCAAGTAGAAAAAAAAACGATACTGAAGTTATGAGTACTTGAAATTTTATTTTTTATTTTTATTGTTTTCAAACGTTATTTCGATGAAAAATTCATCACTGATTGCAAATCAGGTAGAGTTTTTGGCGAAAAAAAATTTATTCATGAGAAAAAGCAAGAAAAAGCAGGAAAAAATATTGTTTTAAATGAAAATTCATAAAAATTTTGAGTTTTTACGAAAGTTATTGATAAATTCGTGTTCAGTGAGAAAAAATACATCGATATAAGGCTCGAAAAAAATAAATTAAAAACTTTGTTTTTCTGCATTTTCACCAATTTTGAATTGGTTCACAAAAATGATTGCAATTTTTTTTTCTGATAAAATTTTCATTTTTATTTGAGCTGAATCACTTCGGGATCGTTGAAGCTTCAAAATGCCGCTTGGTTCATCCAACTTGGATCATTTTTCGATTTTTGGCAGATTTTTAAAGTTGGACCATCGATTTTAGCAAATTTCTTAAGGCATACTCCTTTCAATTTTTTTCGGCGATTTTCAAACTGCTCTCATTTCTACACAAATTTAGCTATCACCATGAACCAAACGGCATTCTTTAAGTTTAGTCACAACCTTCAAGTACGAAAAAGAAATTTTTCAATCGGTCAAACGATACTAAAGTTATGAGCACTTGAAATTTCGTTATTTTGAGATTTCCGAAAAGTCGCCCAAAAATGATTTAAAAAAAAAAAATTATTTTTATCGTTTTCAAACGTTATTTAGATGGGAAATTTACCGCTGATTGCAAATCACGCATAGTTTGAATCGAAAAAAAATTTGAATGAAAAAAATGAATGAAAAAATGATTGAATTTCGACCTTTGAGGAGCGTGAAATTTAAATTCCTGCTTTTTCGAGGAACAATTTTGTTGGAAAAATAATAATTTCAATAATATTGCGATGATCATTTTAGGGGAGACTCTGAGATGATTTTCGAGCAAATAGTAATGCATTTTGCTCGCACCTCCTATTTGGAGCATCTCAAGAGGAAAACTCTCGAATTTCCTCCGAAAATAGTACAAATTTTCTTTGCTTTCCCTGAGCAATTTCCGAGCGATGTTCCCTCCTGAATTCCATCGAAGTCGAAAAAAAATTTCGATTACCCTCCCGATACTCCAATCACCATCGAACAAGCGTTTCAATTCCACTCTGTCGCTCCCCGAAAAAAGTGTTCGCCACAAATTCGGTCAATTAGCGACTCTCCACGGAGCGATGTATCGTCCAGGCTGACCAGCTTGTTTTGCGCAACGTTTTTCCCCTATCTCTCCGCATTTACCTTTTTTTTCTGCAGTTCCGCAGAGATTTACACGTCCCATAGAGAAAATCTACTCTCGAACAGAAACAACGGAAGAGAGAAAGAAATGGGTATTTTTCAACGAGAATTGTTATGGAAATCAGGGGCTCGGAAAGTGGAGGTGAATGAAGAGCATCGGGCGCACTTAAAGCACTTTATGCATTTATATATGGGTCATTCCACGTCAAATCGACCAAGAGTTGGAATCGACCCCTTTCAATTTCGATGCAATTTTGTCAGAAGTTTTATTTTTTTTTACCCAAATTCAGGAAAATTTCAGGGTCTTTCAAAATCAGTACAAGGTATTATATTTAAAAAATGGAACCAACAATTTAATGTTCATCGTGGATTTGCAGGATTTCAAAAAATTCAAAGTTCTCCAAATTCATCATTTTTCAATTTTGTTTCGGAATATTTTTTTTTTGTAGCCACAAGTACACTCACTTATGATGAACCGAGAATGATCTTTTTCATAACTATAATAGTTTTCGAGATATTTAAAAAATAAAGTTGAAAGATTCAAAAAATTGTGAAATTTTGAATCTTGCATAACTTTCGAAAAAAAATTCTTTAATTTTTTTCCGTTGGAAGAACTTTGTTTCATTGAAAGCGAAAACTTCTGACCAAATTTCATCGAAATTGAAAGGGCTCGATTCCAACTCTTGGTCGATTTGACATGGAATGACCCATATATATATGATTCCTCCGGTTTCCCCGCGACCATCAGTTGCGATATACAGTTCAGAGCTTTCGCGTAACTGTGTGCTACGGGCACGCAAAAGCTTCGCGCGCGCGCGCGCGAGAGAGAGAGAGAGAGAGAGAGAGAGAGAGAGAGAGAGAGAGAATGAACGAGGAAGAGCTCTGGTGTGTGGGCAACAGGTTTTCCGCGGATTCGTTATATAGCTATAAAGGAGCGTGCCGAAAGAGAGAGAAAGGTCGCGGCCTCTACGCGCTTGGAAACGGAGGGGAGAGATACGAGATGACAGGATTGCGAGAATACGCCGTTGGTTCATCAGAGAGAGGGGAGGGAGAGAGAGAGAGAGAGAGAGAGAGAGAGAGAGGAGGAAGCAGCGTGGAAAAAAGTAGATTCGTGAGAATAATAACCGGTGTGCGAATGGTATCGTAGTTCCGGTTTCATATACGCGATAGCACGCGTCACAGCGAGCGTGTTCCCGGATGAAGAGGCTATATCGATGTATAAACTATCTATTCTATGTATATACTCCATTCTATGCATATCCATTGTAGGGCGGTTCAAAAAAACACGTTTTTTGCCAATTGCTCTCTCTCTCTCTTTCTCTCTCTCTCTCTCTCTCTCTCTCTCTCTCTCTCTCTCTCTCTCTCTCTCTCTCTCTTTCTCTCTCTCTCTCTCTCTCTCTCTCTCTCTCTCTCTCTCTCTCTCTCTCTCTCTCTCTCTCTCTCTCACTCTCTCTCTCTCACTCCTTTTCTTCATCCAGACTTTTTTTCACTTTTTCCCACGACAATAGATCTCCCACAACTGGAAGCTTGTAAAATTTTGTTCCAATGCTGCAGCATCGATGCTGAAATTCGGCAAATTTTTGAAGCATGAGTAATCGTTTGAGGAGGGTGTGTCAGCGTCAAAACGCCGATTTTTCAACATAAATATAAATGTTCGTTGAATTCGTGTAAATCTGACCAATGGTCCATCATTTGATGTATTAAATGAAGATATTTTTGACGCTGGTTGAACCCCTTAAGGCCCATAAATAAATAAATTATAAATGAATCAATTAATTTTAACACTTTTCCGGACTGCTTTAGTGCGGCAAATTTTTTTTAGGCCCTTATTATAGAGTTATAGGATACTTTTTGAATTTTTAAAACAGAAAATGCATCAAAAATTCAAAAAGTGGCCTGTAACTCTATATTAAGGGGCTAAAAAAAAAAATGTGCGGCACTTGAGCAGTCCGGAAAAGTGTTACGAAGAAAATGAGACGTCGTAGGATAAGGTCCGTCAAGCGATTTGGTCAGGATCGTGCACAGCGTAGTGAAACTCAAAAATTGATTTATGAGAGAACCGCTGCACTTTAAGGGTTCTAACTAGCGTCAAAAATTTCTTCGATTGATACGTCAAATGATGGACCATTGGTCAGGTGTACCCGTATTCAACGAACATTAATGGAGAGAAACGAAGTAATAGAAGAAAAATTAACAAAAAATATTGAGAGTAGAAGAATCCAGAATCGAGATTTCAAAAATTTCGGCACCGATTACTCGTTCGGATGAAATCAATTGGGGTTTTTAATTAGAAAAAATTGTTTGTGGTGAAGGAATGCGTTTTTCAAATCTGGACCCTGCTTGATTTCAAAGGATTCTTTAACAATCAACAGCTGTTTCCTTAACAATAAACAGCTGTTTCCTTAACAATAAACAGCTGTTTCCTTAACAATAAACAGTTGTTTCCTTAACAATGAACAGTTCCTTAATAATAAACAGTTCCTTAATAATAAACAGTTGTTTGTGGTTAAAGAATGCTTTCGTCAAATGATTTTATGTCATCTAAATATTAATATTCCCAAAAACGCTGTTTTCACTCAAATTTCAACGTTGCTGTTGAAGTAGTAAAAACAACTGTACGGGTCGTCGCCCAAGGGTGGTTTTTTAAGAAAAACTTACAAAAATCACGAAGAGCGTTGATGTAAAAAAGCTTTACCCAAAAGAACCGCTGTAATGCATAGTAATGAAGGCTGACCAGAAAAATTGCCCGGTCTGTATGAAACGGCAATAAAAAACGATATTGGCGAACGTGAAACTTTTTTTGTGTGACGGTTTGCAATATAACTACTCTTACAGCGCATAACGGGTCTGTGTTTTACGGGCTGGCGGGTGTATGAGACTGAATAGTTAAAGAGAGAGAAGGGTTGAATGGAACAAAGCGAGAGAAAGAGACAGACTGATAGATAGTATGAATGAGCAAAAAAAAGGGGAGGAATGAAATTCTGTGAAATCTGCTTTTCTTCGATCAAACAGTTGGCCCGGTTGGTTCCACCGATGTTGGAATACGATATTCTTCCTGCTGGAGTTTTCTCCATTGAGTTTTATACCGTGCATTGATTATGCTCGGCGCAGGGTAGTTGAAAGAAGACAGTGCAGTAAGAGAGGTGAAAGGAGAGAATTACAGCAGTCTCAAAGAGGGGTTGAAGGAAAAAGAGGCCATAAGATAGGAGAGAGAGAAAGAGAGAGAGAGAGAGAGGAAGAGGGTGGAATGCCAGAGAGAGGGAAGCAGAGGCAGTCTTTATAATTATCGTATAGCGAACGGTAGTCCGATGGTAACTTTAGTCTCACCTATAGCGTCGTAAAGTTTTATAACGAGAGACCAAACGACGAGGAAAATTACGAGAGTATGAGAGAAATACGTGATCTAGATAATACGAGAGAAAGAGAGACACGGAGAGAGAGAGAGGGAGAGAAAGGGAGGGAAGACTATAACGATGTGGACGTCGTAGAAATTGATTAATTAATTAATGACAAAGCTATAATCGTTTACTTGATACTGCTTCCCATGCAATAATGATCCTGCTGTGAAAACTTGCACTAATTTGACGAAGACAACAAGAGCGAGAGAGATCGATGGAACGAAGAAGCTTATAACAATGTTTTAACAACGGAATTATTAAAGTAAATGTACAACGAGCTTGTTTATATTTCGTCTTATGAAAAGTTGTTTGTTGCTCGTTTGCAGCATTTTCCAGCGCAAATGCCAGAGCTGAAAATGCAATGTCCTGATCACAGTGCACAAATATCAAAAAGGTATATTTCATACACAGACATAAATATATTTGTGTGTTTGTGTGCCAACTGTTGGAGAGCGGAAACTGAAGAAAAAAAGTTTGCCTCGCCGATGCCGCAACGCGGATTCTCCTCCTCGCCAGTTGTGAAAAGAATCACAGTTTCATTTCCCCTTGAGAATCTTGAAGCCACCTGCTCGTCCCATATCTCGTTTTCCTTCTCTATCGCCTCTCGCAAAACTTTCACCACTCGGTATTTATCTTTTTCGCTGACAATGCTCCTCGCGATACAAACACACATATATACATTGTACTGTTTGTATATGATATACATAGATGTATAGATTATAATGGAGCGGAAAAAGGAACCAGTGAAGGACTTTTCTTTTTTCTTCTTTATGAATTTTGTTGAATATATAGACATGTGATTTTTTATAAACTGATTTGTAATACATCAACTAGAATGTTTGAATGATGTTCTGTAATTTTTTGAGATTTTTCCGACCGATAGTTTGGTCACGATACTTGTCAAAAAATAGACAAGGTCAAATCGACCCAGATAAGTGCGACCATGAAGAGTTAAGGGACATTTTGTGGTTACCAGAATTGTTCTATTTTGCTCCTGGCTTCATTTTTTTCTATCCTTCGTAAACCGTCTTTATGACCATCCTTAAGCTCCTGGTTAAGGAAACAACTGGGCATAGTTGTTAATTTTGGCTTCCTCTTGAAATTAGCTTGACGAAGGATGTGAAGAAATTAGGAAACTATGGAAAAAAATTGTAATTTGCACAATTTTTGGGTGTTGACAAAATTTTTTTATAAGCACTGAATCCCACAAGTAATTCTCTCCGAATTCGCAATACTAACTCTAATAGTCTCATAGTCAATTGTGAAAAAATTAAAGCTCTGACGTTTATAATTTGTTTTTTAACTAAAGGTCTTAGGCGATTCTTTGAAATTTCGATACCAATAATTCTACTAATTAAATGCATATGCACATAAAATTTAGCTCGGTGATTGCAAAATTACGAAAGTTAACCCTCCGTCTGTACACTGGGTCTTTCAAGGCACAAGCTAAATTTTCCAATCGAATATCTCTGGAATTAGAAAAATTGTAAAAAATGTTTGTTATTACTATAATTGTTTAAATAAATGATTGGATCATGGAAGAAAAATGTTATAAAAGTAATTCAAAATTTGTTAAGATTTTATTGACGTCTTTTTCTTTGAAAAAAACATTAGCAGGCCTTTAATGACCCAGAGTATGGACAGTGTCCCAAAATTTAAGTGTACAGACGGAGGATTAATACACGTAATGGAATTTAAAATTCAACCCTCCGTGGTCACACTTATCTGGGTCGATTTGACCTTGTCCATTTTTGAACAATTATTGTGACCAAACTATCGGTGGAAAAAATCTCAAAAAATTACAGAACAGCCTTCAAACATTCTAGTTGATGTATTAAACATTAGTTTATAAAAAATCAAATGACTATATAGTCAGAAAAATTCATAAAGATGAAAAAATAAAAGTAGTCGAGCGGTAGTTTTGACCCCGTGTGACCACGGAAGGTTAATACGAGTCAGATATATTGCCAAAAGTTGTAGATATATCAAAGATACTGGAATAAAAATCTCGGAAAAGAATATCGCAAGACCTTTCTGACGAGGAAACCAAGTGTGGAAAATTATAAAAATGGCAACTTTAATGAAAAAATTCATCACTGGATAATTTTTTAAATAAAGTTCTAATTTTGATAGTCCTGGTAACTATATTTTCATTTACAATAACACTACAAAATGTGTAAAAATATAGTAAATAATTTTTTTCAGTGGAGTGAGCTTCCAACCGAAGAATAAAATTTTTTGACACTAACCAAATCATCATCCCCGTGCATTTGAAAGTTCTTACCGGGCTGGTAAAAGCTCCAGAGCTTTTCCTGACTTGTTGAATGGAAATGTACGTGTGTGTTTTATACCGACAAAAAATCCGGGAATCAGAGAGTCAGATATAGCTATACAGAGTTTTGTCAGAGGGAGGTTATCAGCGAGGGACGATCTTAAGCGCCACTCAAGCGTCGTCCTTCGCTCGATAAAATCAGGTTCGCCAGGTTTCTTCGTCGTCGTTGTCGACGTCGTCGTCGAAAATAGAGAGAAAGAGAGAATGAATCGTCTTTAACGAGGGCCTCGAAAGTGTTTGCGATGAGAGAGGATGGAAAACACGAGGATTCATGGAAAACGTACTCGTCAGCCATTAATTGGCGAATAACACGAATGAATTGCCACCAGAGGGCCCTGAGAGGTGTGCAATGGAACAATGAAGTGGTATGATCCAGCGAGTGAGAGTGAATTTTCGTGCATATAGAATAGATCAAGTGGTGTAGGTCGCAAGGTAAAAAAAAAAGGGAGGTAAAGGGGTTAATAAAGGCTTGTTTGCACAACCACTCAAATCCTGTATGGATCTGCCATTGTTCCTTCAATGAGGGATTTTTTTTGAATATACGGATATATACATAGATAAATATAAATATTTATATATAAATAAATATTCCATAGGCAAAATAGTTGTGAGCAGTCCAAACTATTACTCACCCCTTTATAGGGGATGTTTTCGAATGGGAAAATTTCTTTGAGGGTGTTGAACCCAATGAAAATATTTTCATAACTCTTTCTGATGATCTGTGCTACAAAATAATAACTTTATGAGCCGCTTTGCAATGATGAAAATAGAATTTTTTTCGCTCATTTTTGGGCGACTTTCCGAAATTTCAAAATAGCGACATTTCAAGTGCTCATGACTTCGCTTGAGTTTGACCGATTTGAAACTTTTTTTGTCGTATCCAAAAGAGTATGCCGTTTGTTTCATCCTGATAACTTAATTTTCGTAGAAATTAGAGCAGTTTGCAAATTTGCAAAAATCAATGGTCGAATTTGAAAAATCTGCCAAAAATTGAGAAATGATGGGAATCGGATGAAGTAATGCAGGATTTTGAAGCTTCAACTATTACAAAGAGAATGAGCACATGTAGAAGCCGAAATTTCATTTTGAAAAAAAATCTCACTCTTTTTACTGAAGTGATTCAGTTTTAGCCAAAATGTGATTTTTTAAAATTTATTTATCTCTTTTAAGCCTTATGTCGATGTATTTTTCTCACGAAGCACAAATCTACCAATAATTTTCATAAAAACTCACAATTCTTTATGAATTTTCTTTTAAAAAAAATTTTTTTTAAACTTCAACTTAAAAAAAAATTCTGCATGGAAAAACTTTTTTTCACCCCGATTCACGCATTTAATCTACAAGTGCATTGAAAATCTGCCCGATTGAGGCCTCATAATTGCGGTGCATCGCTGTCAGAGAATTGATGACTTGGCTACCGACTTGACCCCGCTTTTGAAGGATTGAAGAGAATTAGAGCTCAGACCTTAATCCGATAATGTTGCTCGCTAGCTCAGCAGTTAGTTCAAAGTTTACCTGCGTTGAAAATTCATCCTGGGCGTGAGTTCTGGAGTTAAAGTGGCTTCAGCACAGATTTCAAGTAGATTTTCAACCCGGAAAAGTGCAAAATTACAAAGTTCTCTTTTCGACACTTCAACATAGCTCCTCTCAAAAAGGTGATTAAAATAATGTTATCCGTAACGTCATCTAGAAATAATATTACTCGCAAGCTCAAGTGAGAGTAGTTTAGAGTTCGTAAGCGGTAAAAACCTACCCTTGCAGCAAATTCCAGCCTGAAGGGGAGGAGAAGGGTCAACATAACCTCAAATCTTTTTAAACATATTTTTCTCGAAGATAGCTCGATGGAATTAAAAACAAAAAATGGCGTCATCAGCATAATTCATGAGTGCAGATGGTAGCATTATTTTCTTTTAACAGTTAGCTTAAGTCAACCCTTAAAATAGCTGCAGTACTGATTTCAAGCTGATTTCCACCCCAAGGAAGCGTTGAAGTGTAGAGTGTCCTTTCAACCCTTTAATATATCACCCCTTAAAATTGTTATTAGAATAATATTATTCAACCTAATATTATCAAATACAGGTTGTAAATTTTTTTTAACGGTGTCTCTCGTTTTCCCAGTTCACATTCGAGGAATACGAATTCTTCGTTGAATTATTCGTACTAAAAATTACATTATTCAGTTGAAACTACTCTCAATACTTGATTTGAGGGAACCAACGTCGTCTCATCCAGATAGAGAAAAAGAGGGATGTTTTATCTGTATTTTGACGGATTTCCTGGTTGCAGGAGTTAGCAAAATTATGTACGTGACTTATATTATCGATGTGTGTGTGTGTCTGCGTGTTACGTTCCGTAAATAGCGAGTAAATGGATGATCGTTGAATATGTTCGTGTAAAACGTTCGGAATCGTCGTGGGGGCGCTCACAGAGGGGTGGCATAAAATGCAAATCAGTAATGAAGGAAAGTGTGCACCTCCAGCTTCACTCTCATCTACATATATA
Organism: Alloplasta piceator; assembly: GCA_946863875.1. Lineage (NCBI taxonomy): Eukaryota > Metazoa > Arthropoda > Insecta > Hymenoptera > Ichneumonidae > Alloplasta > Alloplasta piceator. The sequence continues at coordinate 7,645,217 of OX333077.1, read as the reverse complement.
TAAATATCAGGGTGGTCCTTATTTAGAGATTGGACGAATTTTTTCATCAAACGCCCCCCAAATCGACTTCAAATAATTCAAAAACAATGGCCTAATTTTTTCAAATTTTTATCCAGACTCTAACCCCTCCCGAAAAGAGAGCAAGTTTCCCCATTTGAAATACACGCATTTCGGCCATATTCTCTGGATATATTTTATTCCAAGTGTGATAATTTTTTTTAAATCTGTAACTGCAAGAGTTTAGTGTTCATTGGTGGCTCGAACGAATTTTTTATCAGCCGCCCCCCAAATCAACTCCAAATAATTCAAAAACAATACCCTAATTTTTCAGATTTTTATCTAGACCTAACCCTTTCCGAAAAGAGAGTAGATTTTCTCATTTGAAGTACACGTATTTCGGCCATATTCTCAGGATGTTTTATTCTAAGTGTAATAGTTTTTTAGCAAATCTGTAACTGCAAGATCTTAGTTTTCATTGGTGCTACTATTTGAGGCAAAATTCACACTATCATACGGGTCAATCTAGACGAATTGCAATTCGTCTAGATTGACCCGTATTAGAATTTTAGACGAATTGCAATTCGTCTAGATCGTCTCGTATGATAATGTGAATTTTGCCTCAAATAGTAGCACCAATGAAAACTAAGATCTTGCAGTTACAGATTTGCTAAAAAACTATTACACTTAGAATAAAACATCCTGAGAATATGGCCGAAATACGTGTACTTCAAATGAGAAAATCTACTCTCTTTTCGGAAAGGGTTAGGTCTAGATAAAAATCTGAAAAATTAGGGTATTGTTTTTGAATTATTTGGAGTTGATTTTGGGGGCGGCTGATAAAAAATTCGTTCGAGCCTTAAACAAGGACCACCCTAATATGTATGTATACGGAGGTGAATGTATGTGGGGGTGTATGTAATACTCTTGAGGGTAGATATAGCTTCGGGGCTTTTGCACGGAAAACGCGTTACCTCTCTCGCGGTACGCGCCCGGAGGGTTTTCCTCTACCCATTGGCGAGAAACGTTACCGTACGTCCATTACCACATTTTATCGTTCGAACTCGCTGGTACTTATTATGCTTCCCAATCCCCACTCCTTTAACCTCATCTCCCCCACCCAATTTCTACATTTCCCGGGGAGTGGGAAATATCGTCTCCCACGCGGACTTCCGGTGAACAAGACGCCTCCTCGGACCAATGGCACTTTTCGCGAACCTTTTTCAAACCGCAGATGCCTTTAACTGCATCACGTTTTGTCGAATTGCCGATATCGGTGCTAAGTCATATTTCAAGGCAAATCGAGAAAACTTACCACAGGGGGTGACAAAAAATTTCACAAAAATTCACGACCATACTTTTGCTCGCTTAGAACGTTTGGAGGATTGAATTACGAAAGGAGAAACTCATTTCGAGGTGGATTGCAATGGTTAGCTTTTTTTGGACCCTCTTAGGTCGCAGGGGAGATTTTGCCAAGGAATATGGGAAATTTTGGGAAATTTTCGGTGGAAATATGATTTTTATGATGGATTGTCGATCTTTTGAGATCGACCTCCCATTAATTGTTATTGTCAAAATGGTAGGAATAGAAAATACGAATTTCCTGCAATAATCGTACGTTTGATATTCGGTCATCTCTCAGATCCCATTAAAAATTTCACAGATTTTACGTCGTTGTCTCTAATTATGATCCCAGCTCCTTTCTGGATCTGGTCCAAGCAAAAAAAAAAGAGTACAAAATTCCGACCCATTACGCATAAGTTAATTTGACACGCGCCGATGACGGATTTTTTTTTGTTCCTCCACTCTATAAAAATAAAAAGGACATGGGTCAATGTGAAATTGCCCGCTGATCGCGAATAAGCCATCGTAGAAAATAAATTTCCCCGAGGACATGTGCGAAATGGGGAAATATGATGATTTTCACACGCTTTTCTAGACGGGTCAAGGTCATCGAAAGTTGAATCGATTGAAACTTTACGGCGTGGTGTCCAATGAAAATTCACCCAGGTTTCTGGATTTGGTCTGGGATGAAAACAATTAAACAAAATTTTAGCAATTTTGAAGGATCACGTATCGGTTCTAAGTCGATTTGAGAAAAGAATAAAAGATATATATCTTATATTCCCTTGATGATAAAAATTGCCATAACGTCTAAAAAGCTATAACTTTTGAATCTTTATCTGCCTCTAAATTAATTGTTGTAATTTTTCAGAGTGAATAACTTATGAAAATCTACGGCACAAACCAATCGGGAGACGACAAAAAAAATGAAGTGAAAGAATAATATAATGAAATTTATAGCCTTAGTTTAGTTGGAGGTTACCTAGTTTAGTTTGGTTCGTTAGCGGTTTAGTTTGGTAAGAATTTAATCAAATAAAGATTAAAATGAAGTAGGGAAAAAAAAGAAAAGAAAAGAAAGCAAAAAATAAAATAAAAGTATAAATACAACTCGATATTTAAACAATAATCTATCGCCATTATTTTTTTTTCTTTCCATCAAGAATACATCCTACATTGCAAAGCACGATAAGATATATTACCCATCGATTCTCGAATATTTCTCAAATTGATTTCCAAAATCGACTCATTTGACAATCGCGAAAGGCTTCAACCCGCAGAGCATAAAAATGTCTCCCGAACAAGGTATTAATATAATAAAAATCTTAAGGCGGTATTCTGGTCTAGAGACATACATTTTGAGCTTTTTGTCGAGCTCGATGAAAAAAAAACAAAAAATATTATAACCATTCTTTTTTTTACAACATATTTATTGATATTTTGATAATAAGCAACAAAAATTTCGAGAAAAAAAATGAACATTAAGTAAGTTATAATAACGAGAAATAACGAGAATAATTTCACGGCTGACTAATTACTGGGCATAACTACTTTTTACTACTTATGATATTTAATGCCAACTTAAGGCGGTATTCTGGTCTAGAGACATCCATTTCGAGCGTTTTTTTACAACATATTTATTAATATTTTAATAATAAACCAAAAAAATTAAAATTAAATAAGTTAGGAGTTGGTAAAGTTGGGGCGAAAAAAAAGGGTGTGCTAGCTAACACGACTGCAACCATTCTAGTCATCCCATACAAAATTTTAGAAAAGGTTCCTAATAAGTAAGAATGTTGTTATAGCCCCTACCTCAGAGAAAATGGAGAAAAAAATGGTAGCTATCCGAACAAAAAAGGCGTTTTTCGACCCTTTTTCATAGTTTTTAATTTTTTTACAATAGTAAAAAAAAATCGATACAAAAGTGATAGGGGCAACGGAAAGTTATACATCGAAAACTCGGTAAGTTATTGGAATTTACGAATTTGCTTCCGAGGAGACATTCTTTAGGATATAGTCTAAACTTAAAAAATATGAAAAAAAAAATTAGATTTTTTTCAAAATTCTCGACCAGAATACCGCCTTAATCGTCAAAGATGCATCATTGGCGCCACAAATTGACAAAGTTCGCAGCCGATTTCTCCCTTCACAAATTGACGATGTTCGGCAAAAGGGGGTTGATTTTCGTCCTAGGGCTGATCGACAGAAATCACAGCCGATACAGAGAACCGTGAACCGTGTTGGAAATTGGCGAGATATAGATTGCAGGAACTCTGCGGGGACATTATTTTCGAGAGGGTTTGCTCTGTCGGACGCGGAGTGAAGAAGCATAACAGGGAAAGGGTGAGAAAAAAAAAGAAGCTGTGAGCAGTGGCACTAGAGTGAAGAGGACATAAGTCTAGTGGGCTAATACATCCTAGTTTGTTTGACACTTTCGCTACATAAATTTGCTTTTTACCCGACGATCTCAGCGCCCTCGCGAATGGGGGTAGTTCTCGGTGCTGTACGCTTCTTTTTCGTTCTCTTTTTAACCAACCAACCACCGCGTGTATATACCCTTCCTCTCTGCCATACTACGTACCGCTATATACACACCTCTCTATATACATTCCCATCCAGATATACATACATATATATATGTATAACGTCCGACAGAAAAAGAGTAGTACTACTGGCGTGTGAAACATGGGATTTTCTAGACTGGCGCGTCCGACGCCTCCGCTAGCTTTTGCCCTCTATATATATGCCAGAGCGTTAATGAAAAAAACTCCCCGGTCCTTGTGGAATCGAAGCACAGGAGAAAGGGAATGAGGAAGGAAGGGAGGAAGGGAAACGACAGCAACGAAAGACACGAAACAGTCGGATGTATAAAACGCATGCTACAGACGTGCATTCACACAGTGTTCTCTCTCCTGGACTTTCCACTGTGCGAAAAGTAACGATGGAAACGAGAAAAATAGAAACGAGATGATAGGATGCGAGGAGAGTCGGGATGAACGCGTTGCGGGGTGCGAGATGGCTGAAAAGGGGATGAAAGAGTGGATGAGATAGAGAGAGGGGGGGGGGAGAATGAGCGTAGCCCAACGGGACTTTTAGTATAGCCACCTTTCCATTAGTCCATCCCCCGTTGGGTCTCTCTAACGAAACGGGGTTTCCCAGGAAACGAATTTAACCCATTAGTGCCCACCGACCCTTTTTGGAATGCGAACAGCAGTCGACCCCCGCCGTAACCACAGAAATATGAAAGAGAGACAGCACGAGAGAAAAAAAGGGCGCTAGAGAAAAAAAATTAAGCATACGTGTATATATGTCCACCGGAGTATAATAGAAAATTCAACTATGAAAATGTTTTTATATATATATATGAATAAAAAAGGTCTAATCGCGTTTCCATTAGCGCTAAAGTCGTTTCATCCCCCGAGCTTACTGGAAAAAATTATCTTTCTTGTCCGCCATCTCGCGCTACCCACGAACGTGCCCCATCGTAACTTTTCTTTTTTTATACATACGGGTCATTTCATGTCAAATCGACCAGGAGTTGGAATCGACCCCTTTCAATTTCGATGAAATTTGGTCGGAAGTTTTCGTTTTTTTTTTTAAACAAAGTTCTATCAACGGAACAAAATTTAAAATTTTTTCTTCGAAAGTTATGCAAAATTCAAAATTTTACAATTTTTCAAATCTTTCAAGTTCATTTTTTAAATATCTCGAAAACTATTGTAGTTACGAAAAAATCATTCTGAGTTTGTCTTAAAGAGTATACTTATGGCTACGAAAAAAAAAAATATTTTGAAAAAAAAATTTGATAATGATGAATTTGGAGGATTTTTAATTTTTAAAAATCGTGCAAATCCACGATCAACATTAAATTTATGGTTCAATTTTTTTTATATAATACCTTGTACTGATCTTAAACGATCCTGAAATTTTCAGAATTGTTGTTTTTTCTTCAAAAATATGAATTTTTAAATTTTGGTAAAAAAGAACTTTTTTCACTTCTAAGTTAAGTAAAGTTGAGCAATCATGTAATTCTGTATTTTTAAGCAGTACAAATTTCAATAAATGACAAAAGAATATAAAAACAGAAACATAATTGAATTTGAATTTTTATTTGTTTGGTAAACGGTTTTAAGCGTAAACTTAATGTATATTGAGTTTACGCTTAAATACCAAATAATAAAAAATGCAAATTCAATTATGTTTCTGTTTTTACATTTTATGTCATTAATTGAAATTTTTACTGCTCAAAACTACAAAATTACATGATTGCTCAACTTTACGAACTGAGAGGTGAAAAAAATTGAACCAAAAATTTAATGTTGATCGTGGATTTACACAATTTTTAAAAATTAAAAAATTCATATTAAAAAAAAAAAAACACCCTTCTGAAAATTTAAGGATCTTTTAAGATCACTACAAGGTATTATATTAAAAAAATTGAATTTAAGACGGATTCAGAACGATTATTCGCAACTATAATAGTTTTCGAGATATTTAAAAAATAAACTTGAAAGATTTAAAAAATGGTAAAACTTTGAATTTTGCATAAATGGAATAAATGATGCAAACAAAAATTAAATTTGTTTTCCTCTGGTAGAACTTCGTTTCATTAAAAACGGCAACTTCTGATCAAATTTCATCGAAATTGAAATTCCAACTCTTGGTCGATTTGACATGGAATGACCCATATGTATTTTTTTATTGTACTTTCTCGAGCTGTCCACCGAGCTTGGATATTCACGGGCTGAAAGCACCAATCTTGAGGGCTCCATTTCTTCGCTCTTTTTTTATCACCCCACCTAAAACCTCCCTCAAACCCTTCCTCGTTCTTTCTACTCTCGTAATTTCTCATAAATGCCCGGATACTCGTATTTTCTCTCACGTACAGCCTGTACTCCATTGCATCTTTCACCATCTTCATTCTGCTCGAGCACAGAGAAGCTTTCATCGCCCCACGATGAAAGCGAACCGCATACACATCTCGGAAACGATGGGGCTGGAGGCATGTTTGTGCATGGAGCTCTCGTGTGCGAAGAACCCGCATGCTGACGGTGCCCGTTTGGGCGAGAGACGAACGAGCGGGATCCTCGGCTAATAAGGTCTCGGAAGCTCAGCACCAACCACGGATTCGCTATTTCCGCCGACTATCATAGCAACGATGACCCTCGTCGTTCTTCTCTCAACACTAATATATATATACACTTTCTTCGTGCGATCCACATCGCTCCGCCGCTCCTTGAGATCTTTCGAGGGGTTGGAAATGTATTCGACGAGAAGATTAGTGGCTTCATTATCGCGAAATAAACGTACGAGGAACTGCGAGAGATAATCCAGAGAGAATACGCTGGCGAGAAAGCACCGTGTTGGGAGGAACGACGAGAATAATTCCACGGCTGACTAATCACTGGGCATAACTACTTGTTATACTACCTATGATATTTAATACCGACTTAAGGCGGTATTCTGGTCTAGAGACATTTTGAGCGTTTTTTTACAATATATTTATTACTATATTGACAATAAACAAAAAAATTATCGAGAAAAAAAAATTAAATTAAATTAGTTGTAAGCTGGTAAAGTTGGGGTTGGAAAAACGTGATGTGCTGGCTGACACGATTGCAAGCTTTCTAGTCATCCGATACAAAATTTGAAAAAAGATTCTTAATTAGTAGGAATGTAGTTATACCCCCTACTTCAGAGAAAAAGAAAAAAAAAGAAGAAAAAAAGAGGTTTTTCGACGCTTTTTTCATAGTTTTTAATTTTTTTATGATAGTAAAAATAATAATTTTGGTGAAAAACTGGTAGGGCCCATAGAGAGTTGTACATTGAAAATTTGTCAAAAATTTGAAGTAAATCGGTTGAGTAGAACTTGAGATATCATGTCAGCCGTGTTGAGCCATGTTGAGCCGCTTTGCTCCGATTTGAGGAGCTACGTCACTAAATTAGCTACAACTTGCAAAAAAAAAAAATGATTTTTTCAAAATTCTATACCAGAATACCGCCTTAAGGGGAGAAACTCATATAAATGGTCGAAGATGACGAGGAATTTCGGGATTTTTTTCCAGCGCAACTACTGGACCAATGGTTTTCAACTTTGGAGGCTATTTCATTGTACATTCGAAGACTTGAAAAACATTTTTTTTAAATCAAAAATAAGTATTCATCAGCAGTCTGCAACCAATCGTTGCTGAACGAATTTTTCCCGCCATGTCGAATTGCGGCAGCTGTAGTTTTCTTGTTTTTTATCCGAAACAAAAAAATCAGAGACCATTACATTCTATATGAAAGTACGCTGTCGATAAACCAAGAAAAAGTTTCAAAAGTTGAATATTGTAATAATGGTGGCACTCAGAAAAAAAAAGATCGAATTTTCACCGAACATTTTTACGCAAAAAATGATTATTAAATTAATGTTTTTTTTAAAATAGAGGTTTATCGACGAGGGTTTGCGATTATGTGTCTAAAAATATTTAGTTGAAATGAATCGGATGAATAGTTTTTTTATCGCTGCCGCAAATTGCAAAAATGTAGTTTCGAGTAAATCGCGTTGAAAAGTTAATCAAAGCCTCCGGTATACCTTAAAAAATGTTTTCAAGTCTTCGAATGTACAATAAAATAGCCTCCAAAGTTGAAGACGATTGGTCCAGTTGTTGCGTTGGAAAAAAATCCCGAAATTTCTCGTCATCTTCGACCATTTATATGGGTTTCTCCCCTCAAGTAAACCATTCTCTCTGCTATCTCGGTGTCTTGCGTTATTTGTTTTGTCGCTGTTTTTCTGATGCTGGAGAATCTCTCGGAGAGATTTCTTCTGGACAATTCTCTGCTGGAGAACCTCTCGGAGTTCCTTCTGGACAATTGGATAATGGAATTTCACAAAAGCTCGATAAAACCTCTTTTAGCGATAATCTTGGCTCTGAACTTGATTAATCGCTACCCATGTTTTTTTTTTTTCAATTTCCAGTCTCCACAGAAAGTAAAAAAAAACAAGGGGCTGAAGAATATTGGCGGAAAGTTAGGGGCTAGAGAAAGCTAAACGTTAGATCAGTTAGAAAGTTAATGCAATTTTCGACTCGCGGACAAAGTTTGTTATTGCCGAGACGTTGAAAAAAGATGCCAGTGATCAAACTAGTGAAAATTTGCAGTGAATTTTCGTCGTACTTGAAACTCGAAATGCTATCCCTTTTCCAGATTCTGAGGTAGAAATTGAGTGAGCAGCTTGATGGCCGAAGAACGTCTGCCGAATGAAAATCTATCGATCAACTGAGTTCATAATGTCTTTGTCAATTTTCCATCATGACAAACTCTCTCGTACGGTGACTGCTGTGTTCCTCGTTATTTTTTCAATCGGAAATTCGATAATGAAGCTTGATAATCTTTTTGATAGTTTTTCGGCTGAAAAAGCGACCATTTGTTCATCATGTACGTTTGATTGACTCGATAATAGATTTTTATCGAAAAAATGATTATTTCGCGAGACAAATCACCGCTTTCTGTCTTCGAGTGACAATATCGGTTATCCGAGAACTGTCCAGCTCTCATTTGGACGAAGTGCGAATGGATCGTTTCAGCTTGGATCCGTCACAGGATCAATTATAGCGGTGAGGACACTTTAAACAAAATTGGGGATGCACTCGAGACGTCAACTCATGACAATATATACATATATATATATAGTTGTCAGAATAACAATGCGTCGGATAATCCCAAATGCATTAGTCGTGATAAGGATAATTAAATTCCCAGTTGTTCGATATATCTATAGATTAATTCTCTCTCTCTCCTCGCCCTTTATCTCGCTCTCTCTCTCTCTATTTATAAACACTCGCCCTGATTCCGCGCCGCATAAAAAGTTTCACTGCTCCTTAAAAAATGAACATATTTCAATTCAACAAGCGGCGTTTCAAAGGGGACATATTCAGCTTCATTTCACTTTTTCAAAGAAATTTTTTTCGATTGTTTTTAACCCGGTACGTCCTTGAAACATGGTTGTTTTTTGGCTCTTTTTCAGCGTTGTAATTTTGGCGCACGATGCATGAATTTTTTTTCTTACTGTTTTTCGCGTAAAAAACTTGTGGGGAGAAGTATAAGCTTCAATTTGGTTTTTTAAAAAGTTTCGTATGTTTTTTTTTTCATACAAATATTCAATTTTTCGCAAAAACCGACCGAATTTATAAAATGTAGCGTAACTCTAAAACTACTGGGTTTTCTTGAGGGATCACTAAGAGGGTAAAAAATTGCATACAATCATTCTGAATTCAATGAAATTTTTTCAGAATTTTTTTTTTCAAACATTTTTCCTGTTAACGATATTTTTTGATCTTAAACAAATCTTGACTCATCTACACGGGTTTTTCGAAAAAAAATTAATGTAAATGAGGTTTTTAGATGAAAAAGTATAAATGAGGTAAGAGACCCGATAAAAGAGACGAGATAAAAAAATATCTCGTTGACAAGAAAAAAATTTCGAAAAAAAATGTTGAAAAAAAATTCTGAAAAATTGCATTGAATCCACAATAATTGTATGCAACTTTTTACCGTCTTAATAATTTCACGAAAACCCAGTAGTTGCATTTTTTGCAAAAAATTGAATATTTTTGCGAAAAAAAAATCGCGCGAAACTTTTAAAACAACGAAATAAAAGCTCATACTCCCCCCCACAAGTTTTTCACGTGACAACAGTTTTTAAAAAATTTCATGGGTCGTGCGCCAAAATATCGACGCAAAAAAAAAACCAAAAAACGACCATGTTTAAAAAGACGTACCGGGTTAATAAGAAATCGAATTTTTTTTTTGGAAAAACCGAAATGAAGCTAAATATATCCCCGTTTAAACGCCGTTTGTTGAATTGAAATATCTTCATTTTTAAAAAAGAAGTGAAACTTTTTGTGTGGCGTGGAATGGGGGAAGTGTTTCCCAAATTTTGGCCGACAGTGTACACGGGGCATTCCATACCAAGTCGACCTGAGTGTAACCCTCGACCTCGCTGATTTCGTTTACGATTTTTTATATGATTCTTCCAACTCAAAATAGCATTCAGAATTTTTTCAGATTTTTAAAACCAAAATTGAGTACGTTATGATTTTTTGAACATTTTTTTCGAAAACCTCGGGGGCCGTAATTTAAAAATCTGAAAAAATTCTCAAAAACCCAGTGTCAAAAATGAAAATTGTTTACCCAAAATTCATGATGTCCAGGATTTTCCTTCCACCTCGATTTTAGGTTTTTCTGAAGAAAACGTAAAAAAATAGATGCAGAAATTGATCTACCGTGAAAAGTGGCTCGAATATTTTTATCGTTAACCAACAATTTCCAAAAATAGTTGGTTAATTTCTGCATCTATTTTGTTCACGTTTTCTTCATAAAAACCTAAAATCGAGGTGGAAGCGAAAACCTGGACATCATGAATTTTGGATAAAAAATTTTCATTTTTGGCACCGGATATTTCAGATTTTTTTCAGATTGTTAAATTACGGCCCTCGAAGTTTTTGAAAAAAATATTCAAAAAATCATAACGTACTCAAATTTGGTTTGAAAAATCTGAAAAAAATTCTGAATGCTATTTTGAGTTGGTAGAATCATATAAAAAATCGTAAACGAAATCAGTGAGGTCGAGGGTCATACTCAGGTCAACTTGGTATGGAATGCCCCGTATATAAATGACAATTTCGGCGATCATGAGATGACGCGAAAATCGGTTGGTTTCCTCTACGCGAAGGACGTCGCGGGCAGTGACATTTAGAACGTACGATCGGTATCCCCGTTTGCGCGAGAAGGTATAACAAGGACCACCCTCCTCCGCTCTGTCCAAAGTTTAAATTGAATCAAGCACGGCGGAGCGACCTCTCTGTTCCGGCGTGCGACGTTCGACGTTTCCCTCCGGATTCATGCAACGCGCCGTAGGATCTAAAATTACATCAGTCACCGCAACGACGACGATGACTACGGACGATGGAAAAAATCGGGGAAAAATCTTTCAAACCAACGATGGATGCAGATTTTTTCTTTCCCTCGGTCCATCACGAATTGAAGCTTTATGAAGCTTTACACATGTATATATATATATATTTATGGGGATGGGAATATCTAGCAATGAGAAAAATAGTGTATACGTCGATGATGGAAGAAGGGATGGAAAAATGAGAAAAACGCAAGAAGAGAGATAGGAATGATTGGAAGAATGGCGATGGTGAGGGTCCTCGATCGCTCTTCTCCGACCAGAGACTCTACGCTGTGTCGGGACGGGACGCGAAATGAAATCGTCGAATGCCCCCGAAATTGAAATACCGATGATGCTCGAAATCCCGGCAAACCCTCGCATTTTCTCTATCCTCTCGGCTATTTCCCCTTTCTCTCTATATGGATATATATATATATATATATATATTATAGGGGCACACACACGTACACATATTCCCTCATCGCAAAGCTCTGTCCTCGAGATATATTATATTTCAATGGATCCCAAATTTCACATGGAATTTGCTACCGCTGCCCATTGTCATTATTCTCTCTCCCTTTCTCTGTCTCTATGTCTCCTCTTATTTTTAGCCAGTTTGCGAAAAACTGACGGTAGAATTTATATTATAAATTGCAACGAAAATTTACCATCGATCTCCAGTTTTATGATTAAATTTATACGAACATTACCCAATACCAATTTATCATTTCAGGTAAACGATGGTCCAGGCTTTACTGTTGAAAAAAAAGATGGAGGGCTCTTTTGCGGCGAAAAGTCAGCTCATTCTTTGGAAATGAAGGTCAGTGAAACTTTGAGCTCCTTTTACTGTTTATGTATGAATTATTTCGGGTCAACATATTTTTTTGTTCTAAAATTCTAATCAGAGCAAAATTCACCCTCCATTTTTGTAGATTTTTGACCATCAGTCCGCATTAATTCAGAATTTATTTTGGCGTCAAGCAAAAAATCAAAAATTCAAAGATCTGAACTAAATCTGTTATTTTATATCAAAATCCAAAATGCAATCTTTTTATTTTCTACGATTACAAAAATAATAATTATTCAAATACTTTGATTTCGATAACAGCTTCTATTTACAATTTTCATGAGAAGTCAGAACTGTAATAATTGAATTACTGAAAAAAAATCTTCGTATCTTTTAACAGTACGAAAAACGCTGTTATTGATACCTGCAAAAATTTCCATTCTTCCATTTTCAGTATTCGAGTATTTCAAAATATACACAGAGCGAGTCAATATTATTCTGCATTCGTAGAGCAAACAAAAAGATAACGAATTGCTTATTCCATCAAAAGTAAGCCAGTATTTCGTCGAAAAATGCTGGCAAGAGAATTTTTCGCAATAAAATGCATGAAAATATTTCATCGATTTCCACTTCTGTGACAAAATAGACGAACATTCTTCGATCTTACTGACCTCAATTTTTCTACAATAAGAATGCAAAAAATGTTCTATTTCATAATTCAAAAATTCTAGGAATTCAATCCGCAGCTATATTTTCAAATTGCTGAGAAGATTGGATACGTTAATCTCGGTGATGTCCAATGAGGGGAAATACATTTTCGCATTCAGAACGTTGTTTTCGCTGATTGCGGTGTATTTATTCATCAATGACGGGACACATAAGGCACGCATTTTCTATACACCGCGTTCGTTTGCTATCTCTCTCTCTCTCCTCTCCTATCATTCGTATCTCTCCCTCTCTCTCTCTTCTCCTATCATTCGTATCTCTCTCTCTCTCTCTCTCTCTCTCTCTCTCTCTCTCTCTCTCTCTCTCTCTCTCTCTCTCTCTCTCTTCTCCTATCATTCGTATATCTCTCTCTCTCTCTTCTCTTATCATTCGTATCTCCCTCTTTCTCTCTCTCCGCATAACGCGCGTATACGTGACCGCTTTTATAAAATTACTACAAACGAAACGCATTTGATCGAAACACAGTGATGCTGGAACGAGCTCCGTGCACCAACATCGGGCATAGGAGGGGGAGGGGAGGGGGGTGAGAGAGGAAAAACGCAACGCAAACATTGATATTTTATTCATATCGCGCAAGTTGATCGGTCGATGGAGAACGACGCGACGGTAGACGCGAACGACGCGAAAAGCAAAGCAAAAAATTAAAAAAAAACTCATACGGATTTCACAGCATCAGCAACGCGGCAAAAGCAGCACAAATATGTACATATAGAAGCGGATATAAAGAGAAAATGGGAAAGAGAAAGAGAGGGGGCAAATACGAGAGCATAAAGCAGTCTCTGCATCGCAACACCCTCGAAAACCCCGTCATTTTCAAAACCCCGATATACGAATTAATTATTCGGAAAAGCTTGATCGAATACAGACTATATATATATATATATATATATATATATATATAAAAGTATATACGAAGCCAAGCGTTTTCGATAAAATATCCAACACGCCATTTTACCATACACAAGGCATATAAAGTTTACGACTTTTATGTCCTTTTTTCATTTTTTGAAATTTTTTTTTCATTTTAAATCGGCGATATGAAAGATAAAACAGAAAAATTTTTGGAACGCGCATCTGTCGATTTTGCCACCCCTTGATTTCTCTCCTTCTCTATCTATCTCTCTGTTTCCTATCTATCACGCACTTCAAATGACACCCCCAAACACTCACCCCATCGCGTTTTGATAAATGGAATGAGAGGCCCCCTGTTCCACGAAAAAAACAACAAAAAAAGCTTTCTCGTATACGCAATATTTGCAATGCACGTTTGTTCCGTTTCGACGAAGCGAAATGTCCATATGTATTTTATTTTTTATTCTTTGTTTTCATTTTTTGTCACCAATTCGTGAAAAATAACGGACGCACTCGTGCATCGAGATTTTGATAGTCATTGAGGGATTAAAAAAAAACAGGTTTTGCTTTTTTTTCCTCTTTTCATTTGGAAATTGATACATTTTAAGGTAGTAGCCCACTGTGACGGGTTCAAAAAATCGATTTTTTAAAAACATTTTTTGCAAGAAAAACATCTCAAAAATATACCCTAAAAGTTTCAGACCAAAATTTAAAATATTTTTCAAGTTATAGCCATAAGAAGCGAGCAATTAACTAATAAGTTCATGTTAAAAATGACTAATTACTAGGGTTTGGCAATCACCAGAAACTGTAAATCTCTCGAAGAAATGAATAGAGCTTTGAGATAACTTTGAGGAAACGGAAGGATTGCTCTATGCACCAGGCATAGCTGGTTAATGTAAGTGTAACTTTTTTATACAAAATCTGTTGTCAAAACTTTAAGCGAGTTTTTCTCGAAACCACGTTTTCGAAATTTCGGGGAAGCACTGACTAAAAACTGTTCAACCGATTTGGCTAAAAATTTCACCCGTTACTTTAGACACACATAGCTAACTACCTAACCTTTGAAACATTCAATTTTTGAACAATAAACGAATTTTTTCAAAGAATTTATCAACAACAAAAATCGATTTCGAAAACCTTTTTGTTCACAAGTCATTTTTTTATTCTTAAAATATGCATATTATAGGTTAGACCACTAGAATCAAGCCTACAAAACAATAATCCATTTGGATTTTCGATTTCGGATGACTACGGAAAGCTGTGTGCTTCCCCGAAACAAGTCACCCTTTTTCGAGGACTCCACTTTAACGTACAAAATCATAAATAAATTCATGTAATATTAAGTAAACAAAAATGTTTTTGTACTCTTCGAGATCCAAATAAGAACATGTAAAAATTTCAAAACGATAATATTTTATTTTGTTATTTAAAAAAATTAATGAAAAAACGTCGAAATTTAAACATATACCAAGCGAATTCGTGGAATTTCACGTTTTATTTTGAATCGAGGGAAAATAAATATGAAATGATATATGAAATTGTGGAGAGATTATATTTTCCAGACTCTGAAAATTGCAATTACCGGATGTAAAGTTTGATCGGATCGATTCCCTTTCACCGTTTAGTTCGCACACTGCGAGTGACATTTTACCTAGCTCGTTTTGCGAAAATTTCATTATTTTCAGCCTCTTTCTCACGACCTCTTCGCTCTTTTTATCATCACGAGTATAAAAAATCATGGGTTTTTGTTATTTTTCTTTCTTCGCTTCTTCGCTTTCTCCCCCCCCCCCTCTCTCTCGGGGTTTATTTTCAACCCCCTTAGGATTCGTTGATATTTTCTCTGCCACCCTTATTCCTCTCATGTACACAGACTGTTGCCGTAAATTACATATAGTAACACATATTCTCGGCAACATTTCTCGTCGTGCGAGCTTTTCGGTGACGCGAATGTAAGAAAAAAAGAGAAAAGAAAAAACGAATCAAAACGTCGTAAAAACGAATCCTCCGTTGGCTCACAAGAGACCGTAAATATACCGTCGAAAGAATGTGTGTCTCATTCGCGATTTCTTGCGAAGAAATACGCAGTCGTACTGCGAGAAAGACCGTGATAGAAACGGAGAAGAAAGCGAGACGGATAAAGGGGAAAAAATTTGTTCGTGATTTTCTCTCCGTGGAATCCCAACGCGCCAAATAACGACGGTACACACGTGAGCGGATTTTCAATCCACTCAGCGAATCGAGAAAAATATATCTGCGGATATATATCCATATATATATATATATATATATATAAATCTATAATACATGTACAGTACAAGGGTGCACGCGTGTATTTGAGTGAATCGGGGAGAAGAAAAATGGGGATGAAAAGAAGGGTCAATGGCGATCGGATCTCTCGAATTTCCCAATTAAAAAAATTATTCGAAAAACCGAGAGCGGAAAGTTCAAGGGGCCATTCGTGAAACACACGGTGAATGTCTGCAGGATTATTTTTATTTTTTTACAACCCCTTCCAGCCCCAGTTTTTTCCTCGTTTTTTCAACCCTCCGCGGCGAGTCCGCCACTTCCCTTAATTGCAACATTAAGAAGGCGAAAAAAAAAGAATTCCAGGCCGGTTTGCCGGGCTCGGGCCAAGGGTTTCAAGAATGGAACGCTATTATCAACGTGGCCAAGAAAGAATGAGAGAATAAGAGGGAGAGAGGGATGAAATTAATGACATCCGTTCTGGGGGACTCCGCGACGTTATGCGATATCATAGAGCGATAATTTGATAAAAGAGCGATTGGACACGAAGAGCCGATGTTGCGAGCTCATGGGAAGCGATTCATTCATAGATCGATCGTTATTCGCTGAGCCACGTGATTCGAGAGGGATGATTATTTCCAATTGGAAAGAAAAAAAATGTGGAGCTATATAATAACCTTGATACGGATGTGCTCCGGCGCTTCCGTAACGTAAACCGTCGCCGAATCCAACGACGAGTAGAAAAAGTCGCAACGTGAGAAGAGCGACCGGCGCTTTAACCGGCGATGATCCAGCCTCGCCGACGCCTCTCATTCCTGTCCCTTGGATGACGTTCTGAAGAGTCTCCGGCGTTGTTTTTCTTCTATGTCTATACTTTTATATATATATAGTTCTTGTGTTTGCGTCGATTTTATCCGCGTGAGAAACGAGGTCGATGAGAGCGAGGGATTAAAAAGCAAGAAGGGTGAAGAAAGGAGGGTTGAAGAGAGAAAGAGGTTGGGACGTTGACGATGACGAGGGAATTGCAATCTTCGGTGAAACAAGGAAGGAAGCTTGGACGGATGTGCCGGGGAGGGAAAGGGGGGAGGGAAAAACGGGGATCAGAAAAAAATTCTGGTGAAGAAAAATTGAATATGCGTCCGAGTCAAGTGAGAGGGATGAAGAGGAGGAGGAGGTGAACGAAAATAATTTGGAGCGAGCCTCGAGGGTTGTTTTTTCTTGAGTCCCTCGGGCCGATGTTCCGGCCTCCGACGCGAGTGTGAGGCCACCGCTCTAACGCGGCAGTTCGGAGCTTCTCGTCGGCTTCTCGTGGTAGCTTCCTCGTGCACCGCACGTGCGCCAACAGTACCACCGGAAAAACGAGGCATCCGCTCTCATGTTCTCTGCTCTCGCGTGTTTTTTTTTCTTTTTCTTCCACTTCCTCTTCTTCCTCTTACAACGGAGCTTTCTCCCTTCTCCACTTTATGCACTCTCAGCCAAGTAAGCTTATCTCATTACTCTCCTCGCGTTTCACAAGAGAATTTCCACCCCTCCGCGATCCCCGCCTCCCCCTTAAACTCACTGTAATCTCATCCACTCGTTAGACCGGTTGAATCTTACGTCGGCTCATCAGGTACACGACAATCATGATTGATACTCTTTAATCTCTTTCAATCACAATTTTAATCGCTTTTTTTTATTTTTAATCAAAACTCTGTTTCAGCTATTTATAGTTCCAAACGTTCACTATCCAACTTTGATCGCACGAATTTTCCACTAATTAACAAATTAATGATTATTTGATGGGACGTCACACGTGGCTTCCGCAACGATTCGTGAACCGTGAAGGGTTGTTTTTTGCACGATTTTTTCACGACTTAATTAGTCAAATTTGATATTACGTGAAAATTTTCTTCTATTATTTACTGTGAAATGCCCGAACGAGAGTAAAAGTACCGCGACAAATGGAAATAGAGACGAATCGTATTGCGGTATTCCTCGGGGCTGCTTGGTCCTGGTTCCGCTGTCCCGGGCCGTGGACTGCTGCCTGGAAACCCTCGGAGTACGGAGGATGCCCGTGCCGTCTCCCCTCTCTCACTTCCACTTCAACCCCCGATTTTCTCTCGCACCTTCCGCCCCCACCCCGCGACATCGTCGCAACGTTGGCTCATCCTCCCAACCTCCCTCCTTCTCTTTCACCCTCTCCGTTTTCTTCTCTCTTCAACTTGCGCCTCGTTTCACTCTCTCTCTCTCTCTCTGGCTCATTTGAAATTTGTACATTGCTCCCTCTAGCCCCTTTCTCTCTGCTCCGGTGTCGTTAGTCTCTCTTTCACCCTCTCCCAATCTCATGCCCGTTGCTCTCCTTCTCTCTTTCGACTTCGAGATGGAGAGAAAGAGTCACAGAATCGGAGGGTTTCAACCGATGTTATCCCTGACCCCTCCTTGTCGGAGAACCTCGAATTCTCTTCAACCCCTCCCTTCATATCGTTTTCCCTTTGCCACTCTCATTTCGGAGCTTTCTTCATCATTCTCGCTATTCTCGCTCCTCACTTCCCTCTCTCTCTCTCTCTCTCTCGTTTCTCCACCGCAGAGGACACAATGTCTCACTTCGTTTCCATTCTCACATGCTCTTTATGATGGCTATTTCCCATCCCCTCCTCACTTTACCGTCTCCATTTTCGCCACTCGTCTGACTCGTTCGTATCTCCTCGTTGATACAGACACTATCTTATCGTCCATGTGCGGAAGTCGCGTGTTTTGCGCCCTGGCAAGGGTAGGCTTTTCTCTCCGAGACATAATACAGTAGTGGGGAGGGGGGGGAGGAGGAGGAGGCAAGAAAAGGAGCAATCGAGCAAAATACACGATGGAGCGAGATAAAGCATTGGCATATTTGGAGGAAACAGAGAGCGAGAGACAGAGAAGGGATGGAGAGGGATTGTACAGCTTCTGCTGCTACTTTACCCACTGGCGTGTTTCGCTCTGACTCCTCTGACGCTTGGTTATAAAACGCCGGAGAAGCCGCGCGCGCCTCATGTCTACCCATTTTGCGTGTCTCTCTTTGCCTTGGCTCTATCAATCTCTATATTCCTCTCTCTATCTCTCTCTCTCTCTCTTTCTCTATAATGTATAGGAGGTAGAGCGGCGGTAGAAGCAACGGCAGCTCGGACCCGCTACTGCTGGTGGTGCTTCCACCGCCACCACCGAATAGGGGATGAAGAGCGCTTGCGCCCCGCAATGGTGCCCTGATGCCCGGGCGCGCGATTCTCCTTTCACCCTCTCTCCCTCTCTCTCTCTCTCTCTTTTTCTCTCCCCCTTTCGACATCTCCTTCTCTGCCTTCCTCTTCGTTTACTTGGCCATGAGCTTTCTCCGTTCTTGTCGCTGGTTCACAAATCTCTTTTCCTCATCCCACCCTCGTAACAAGTTTCGTTACAACGCACGGACACGAAGGGCCTCCTCGTTGCCCGAGGTCTGTACAAGGGCTCCGTTGGAACAGAGGGTAGCAGAGAGAGACGGAGAGAGATGGGCTTACGAATAGGGGATGGTAACGCACCAGGACCAGAGAAAACCGGCGGACTGTGACGCCACCGGAGACCCGAAGAAACGGCATCTCCCTTTCTATGTATGCGTACACCGAGACGCTGCCGCACTTCTCCTTCTGTTTCTCTTGGCTTTATTCACACTGCCTTTGCTTCTACTAGTTCTGGCTATATTACGGCATAAAACGTATATGCAGATACATGCATAGCTGTATACGAGGGTGTACGATGCGAATTTACTATTTCAGGTATACGATGGTCCAGGAGACTTTACTGCAGAAGGGGGCAGGACTCTTACGCCGTGGCCGAGTCAGCATATCCTTTGGGAACTACTTCCGCCATCCGATGCCAGTGGCTCTGTTCTGAAGGGAGAAAAAAAGGTTGGTGAAGATTGTAGTCTTTATAGCGTATGTTAGTGGATATTTCGTTGGTTCATGATTTTTTTCACTATTGTACTGAAAGCTGGGTTATTGCCCTAAGTATCGATTTTTAAAAAAAATTCTGTTCCGAGGGTGGTTTTTTCGTATAAAAGATTTGTTAGAATATCACTCCGAAACTGTTGTATTACGTATTTGTTTTCAATGAACTTTTTTCACATTTTGTTCAGTTTTTTATATGAATATTCGTTGTAAAAGTTTTCTTCGGGAATATTGATTTATTAGTAAACCGTATCTGTTGAACTGAATTCATAAATTAATATTTTTTTTTTTTAGTTTTTCTTCATGAATAAATTTTTTTCGACAAAAACTCTGCGTGATTTGCAATCAGCGGTGAATTTCCCATCGATTTAAGGTTTGAAAATGATAAAAATAAAAAATTTGTTTTTTTACTCATTTTTGGATGATTCTGCGGAAATCACAAAGTAGCGAAATTTCAAGTGGACATAACTTTACTATCGATTGACCGGTTCCAAAATTTCTTCTTTGTTATTAAAGGCTGTCACTAAGCTTAGAGAATGGCGTTCGGTTCATTCCGATAACTTAATTTTTGTAGAAATGAGGGCAGTTTGAAAATCGCAAAAAAAAATGGAAAAATTTGCAAAAATCGATTGTCGAACTTTAAAAATCTGTCAAAAATCGAAAAATGATCAGAATGGGATAAACCAAGCGGGATTTTAAAGCTCCAACAATTACAAAAAGAATGAGCTCATGTTCAAGCGCCAATTCTATCTAGAAAATAAATTACAGTCATCTTAATGAAGAGATTCAAATTCGACCAAAATACGAAAAAAAAAATTTTTTAATTTATTTTTGTAAGCCTTATATCGATGTATTTTCTCCCCCTGAACACGAATCTACCAATAGTTTTACCAAAAAATCAAATTTTTATTGAATTTTCCTCAAAAACATTTTTGCTCTAATTCTGTCCAATTTTCAAAAACCTCAAAATAGCGAAATTTCAAGTGCTCATAACTTTACTATGGCTTTACCGATTCTAAAATTTCTTTTTCGTACGCAAAGCTTGTTACCAAACTTAGAGAATGCCGTTTGGTTCATTCCGATAACTTAATTTTTGTAGAAATGGGAGCAGTTTGAAAATCGCCGAAAAAAATGGAAAGGGGTATGTATGCAAAAATTTGCGAAAATCGATGGTCGAACTTTAAAATTCTGCGAAAAATTGAAAAATGATCGGAATCAGATGAACCAAGCGGGGTTTTGAAGCTTCAACGGTTACAAAAAGAATGAGCCCATGTCTAGGCCGCAATCCTATCTAGAAAGAAAATTACAGCCATTTTGGTGAATCGATTCAATTTTGGCCAAAATGCAAAAAAAAAAATATTTTTTTTTCGGGTCTTATATCGATGTATATTTTCCTCCTGAACACGAATCTACCAATAGTTTTTTCAAAACATCAAAATTTTTCTGAATTTTCATCAAAAACATTTTTACTCAATTTTGGCTCCAGTTTTGAAAACCTGGTAGGTTTTTTTACATTTTTTTCCATCAATAGAAATTTCGCCAATGAAATTTTTTTTATCTATTCTACGATTAAAAAAATAATAATGAAAGACATATCTTGAAATACAAAAAAGATTTTATTCACAATATTTTATAATAAATAAGGGATGTAATTCAATGAACTTGAAAAAAATTGGTTCTCTATCAGAGTAAGGCGGTTATTAATTAATGTAAAGCTTTTCAACGTTGTGTTGTGAATATTCAAATATTTTAATAAATGCAAATTCAACAGCATTCCCAAATTTTCGCTAATTTTTTCAGTGTCGAGGAAATATAAAAATAACTTCTAAATTTTCGCATTTTTAATTGCTAAAAAAAAATTTAAAAAAATGCATTGAATGAGAATAATCGAAAAAATAGGAGGGTCTTCATCCAATGGAATAAATAATTATCAACGAAAATTCAGCGGTGAGGGTTAAACGTTCTTTGAAGTTGTCTCTTTGCTATGCAATCGAAAATCTCGTAAAAGGAAATATACACCCCGTGTCGCACTCTTGCTGATCCGCTTGGGGATGTAAACGTCAATCATAAATGTTTGTATATTGCCACCGCCAGTTGATACCTCGCCACTGTAGAGTACGTCGCATCATTATGAAACACGTAATCCAGGCATTATTTTCCAAAAATTTACGAGCATAATATACATCCGTGTGCGCGGGTTCTCGACGTACTCTTTGATGATTTATAGCTTCAAAAATCCTTCCCTCTCTCTTTCTCTCTCTCTTGCTCTCAGTGTCTCTCATGCCCTCCCATTTTTTATTTATTTTTTCCTCACGTTACCCAAATTCAGTCCTTGTAGCAAAATAAAGCCGCACAAGACTCATGTCAACCAATTTGTAAATAAATTTTTTGTTTTTGAAATTATCAGAAAATTTCCCGAATTTTCCATAGTCCCAAAAAATTATAAAATAAAAAAAAAAATCAACTGAGCTTGAATAAATTTAAAAAAATTATGCGCTCTTAATACATTATTTCTGATTTAATAATATATCTTCCTCATTGACTCCTTATAGGGACAAATCTATTTTTATAGAAAAAATTACAGAATAAGTAGAGAAAGTTTATGAATGGCTATCAGAAGTATCATATAAATTTATTGAACAGTTGTTGGTTGCAAAACAGTTTTTATCATATTTTTATAAAAATGATGAACTTTTAATTCTCATAAAAAAATACATGGCTTTCCTGTTTCTTGTTGTTTCCTATAAAATATAAATATTTTTTTGAACAATTTCCCCCTTTTTATTAATTTTAGCATCCTTCGATATATCAAGGGGATATTCTGATCTAAAATTTTGAAAAAATTAATTTTTTTGTATATTCTTAAAGTTTCAATCTATAAAGATATATCCTCGGAAGGAAATTTGTAAATTCGGACTAAATATAAATTTTTTACCAGTCTTCAAATGTATAACTCTCTATCGCCCCTTTTGTATCCAAATTATTTCTGTTTACACTTGTAAAAAAATTAAAAACTATGAGAAAAAAGTCAAAAAACGCCTTTTTTGTTAAGACAGCTGCGATATATATTTTTTTCATCGGGCTCAACAAAAGGCTCGAAATGGACCTAGACCAGAATGGGTCTATGGAAATTCCAATACCGGGAAGACCAGGAAAATCCTGACAAAGTTGAAAAATTGTTAAACTGAATTATGCACAACAATATTTTATATTCCGGATTGCAATAGAACGAAATGCAATGAAAGCTTTTGTATTGAATTTGGTTTTATTTGCGCCGGAAACAGATTGTCTGAAGCGAGCTACTTCGATAGCGAAATATACCAGAACTGCAAAATAATAACTGTCAAATGAGAAACCATTCGTGTGACGAATTTTCCGATTTCGATATTATCGATGATTCCGCGAGAGACAAAGTTCGATCAGTTTTCTCACGTCAACATGGGCGATATTCGATCAGACTGAGTCACAGGTCTAAAATGAACTCCATTTGAATGTGAGAAATCCATTTTTTTTTCCCTCGAGGTCGAAACCGAAACCGAGTTTATCCGGTTAGCGAGGAGAAGGATTTCACGTCGAAATGTTCGCTGAAATATACAGACATAGATCGGAGTATGTTAGGCGATATCTTACTCGAGTAAATATCTTTCCATTTACTGTACGCGCATTCCCTATCTGTATATTTGAAATATGATGATTGATATATCGGTGGGTAATAGATTGATACGTAGAAATATGAGGAACTTTCAAAAAGGTACAGATATATATCTATACAAATATAAAATATTACCCGTAAGATATTTACGACGTACGTTTCACATCGAATCGCGTTCCCTTGTCGCTCGTTTTCCACTCACGCGCTGTCTCTCCTTCCTCAATCCATCCCTTCTTACACTCCTCATCTTTGCTCGCCTCCTCCTGCAACGCTTCTTCATTTTTATTTCTCCTTCATCATCATACATATCTATATATATGCACCTATATCGCACAGGTTTGTTTATACTACTTGTATAAATGTATATGAGGCATTTCACACCGATTCGATCTGCGTCTGACCCTTCACCTCTCCGATTTTGTCCGCAATTTTTTAAGGGGTTTGTAGTACCTCTAAAAAGTACTCAGGATTTTTTTGGAGCGATTTGATTTAACTATGGTTTAGTTTTTTTTTCGGAAAAGCTTTTTATAGATAGAAGGTTTTTTATAGACAGAGGATTTTATAGACATATAAAATTCACAAAAACCCCGTTTTTTATATTGAAAATTTCAAGCATTGAGCCAAAGTGGGCAAGGGTTTCGTTCTGGTTATAACAAGCTTTTTCAAAAAATAAAATTAAAAAAAAAGAAGGAGGAACCTGCATTGAGTGGACCGTTATCCAAACATTTTTGTACGAATCAAAGGTGTTTAAAAAAATATTTGGATAAGGCAGGGGTTTCCTTCCGTCTATAAAAAGCTTTTTCGAAAAAAAAAATTTAACCATATAGTTAAGTCAAATCGCTCCAAAAAAATCGGAAAAAAATCCTGAGTGCTTTTAAGAGGTATTACAAAACTATTAAAAATGGCGGACAAAATCGGAGAAGTGAAGGGTCAGACCCAGGTTGAATCGGTCTGGAATGCCTCATATACACTTGTTTGCAGCAATGTCTGTCTGCTTACACAGCGGGCATCCTCCCCCCCTTTTCGTTTCACTTCCTTCTCGCTCTTCTACTCGTTTCTGCTGTTTATCTTACTCAAGATTCTCAGTTTAACCACCGTGTACGACGCTTCCTTCCTCACTGGTTTACAAATCTGTATAAAAGCCCCCCTCGCATCTCTCTCTCTCTCTCTCTCTCTCCCTCACTTTCGTCCTACCTCTCCCTCTTACCTCATACTTTACCGTCGTAGCCATCTTCCGTGTCTTTCATGATGCAGCTTTCTCGCATGCAGGACCAAGTTTCCCTCTGATACAGCATGTATACACGGAAACGAGCTCCGGGTGCCAGTGAGGAATAACCCAATGGGGGCTCAGCACAAGGCTAAAGCAACGGGTCATATATAATATCACGGTTATACGGGAAATTCCAGACGAATTTGATCCGGATCTGGGCGTCATCATGATGAATTTTGAAATTTACAAAAAAATTGTTTCTGGCCCTGAATGACGCTAAGAAATTTTTGGTGATTTATTTTTAGTCTTCTGAAAAAATTATATGGATTCCAGGTTTGTTTGACCAGAGTGATTTTGGGTTTGACAAATTTGTCGCAGAAAATGTTCTTCCCGTTCGAAATAATATTTTGACAGTGAAATGGTCATTCAGAACAACAGGTCTGACATTTTCTTTTTTTTTTTAATTTAAGTAAACGGAAACAAAGGTTGAGTACAATTTTCTTCATTTGTTGGTCTTTCACATCAACTTAATGTCCAAGATACTTGGATCTCCTGCGAAATTCAATTCTAATCAGGGTTGCGTTATTTAATATTTTTCGTTGGATTAAGAAGGTGGCTCTTTTTACCCCCGATACCTCATTTAACTTTGATCCTTGAATTATCAAAGTATTTTAGTAAAAGGTTACCACTAAACTCTTAGAATATTCTGAAATATTTTCTAATTTATTTCAGCCTCTTGCTACCCTAAATCCTAATAATGTAGGGGAATGTGGGGCAAAATGGCCACCCCTCAAAATTATTGAAAAACATTGGAAATTCTAAAATCTAGAAAATGTAGGAGTTATTAATAATTCCTTCATTTTCTTGGGTTGGGGTGTTGTTTATTCCAATGCGATGAGAACGATAATTTTTTGTCATTTCTCCAACTCGTGATAACCAATTATGAACATTTCATTACCTAAATCTGTTTTAGCGTGGGACGTCCATTTTGGAATATTCTCGCTCATAATATTAATAATTCCTTCATTTTCCAGACTTTAGAATTTTTTATGTTTTTCAATAATTTTTAGGGGTGGCTACTTTGCCCGCATGCCCCTATATTATTAGGCTTTAGGGTAGTAAGAGGCTGAAATAAATTAGAAAAAATTTCAGAATATCATTTACTAACCGAAGAGTATTCCTTGCAACGGATTTGAAAATTGAGGGGGATGAAATAATTCCTTCATTTTCTAAACTTTAGAATTTTCAATGTTTTTCAATAATTTTGAGCGGTGGCTATTTTACCCCGCATTCCCCTAAATTATTAAGTTTTAGGGTAGCAAGAGGCTGAAATAAATTAGAAAAAAATTCAGAAAATCATTTGCCACCGGAAGAGTCTTCCCTTCAACGGATTCGAAAATTAAGGGGGATGAGTGCATCCCCTGTGATTAAATCAACCTCAAAAGTATATTATTAGTTGCTAAACTGACAAATATGCCAAAAACTCGAAACGCCATTGGGAAGAACACTTGATAAAACCCCTCGGAAAATCAAAGGGGATAAATCCCCCAATGAAATTGATCTGGAATATTCCATATACTCTCAGTGAAAGTCCCTGACGAAAGCTCTCCGGTGCTCATCCCTCTTTCCTCTCTTTCTCGATCTGTACCTACGCATGCACCACAGCTGAGTGTCGGGAATACCATTGCCGGAAGTGCACATGAGAGCATGTATGCAGAGGGGAATTTCGTGGCTGCGAGGTCGCGCAAAACGCAGCCAAAGCAGCCGAAGACGAGGAAGCGGATCCCTCGCGAGCAAAAAAATAAAAATAAAAATAAAAACCCTCCACGTACCAACCCCCAGATGTACCACAACGAATTACAGAGAGTATAGTGGCGCGTAGTAGCGCGTTTACGTGCTCTCGTAGCTCGGTTAACCTCTCGGAGGTTAATTTCGTTTTTTATTTTATTTTTTCATTCTCTTGTCGTGCGAACGGAGAGTGAAGAGCTCGGGGCTGCAAACGAGTGAAGATAGATTCAAGATGGAAGAGAAATGGAGAAAAAGAAGAAGAAGAGGGATGCGAGATCGCGCTGAGAAGAGGGGATGAGGGAGGGAAGTAAGAAAAGAATGATAGAAGAATAGATAGACGGATAAAAACTTTACTAGTGCAAAGAGAGGTGGATTGAGAGGAGACATCAACGCGCGGGAGAGAGAAAAAAATAGGAGATGGAGGAAATGCGAGGGAAAAAAAGGGAACGATAAAGATAAAAAGACAGACAGACAGCTTGGTATATATATATGTATATATTATGCTATATATGCGGTTTACGAAGGCAGCGAGAAAAGGGAATCTCACGTTGTCGATACGAGAGGAACTCTCTGCGCCACTCTCCGCGCGGGCATTTTACCGTTTCTTTCTTTTCCTCGGCTGTAGGGTTTTCTCTCAATCTTTCTTTTTCTCTCTTCTGCGACCTAGCTCAACAAATCTACCTCTCTCTCTCTCTCTCTCTCTCTCTCTCTCTCTCTCTCTCTCTCTCTCTCTCTCTCTCTCTCTCTCTCTCTCTCTCTCTTTCTGTCCGTCTGTTCTCCATCTCTCTTTTGTATTTTCATTTCTCTCTTCTTTCACGGGCGTTACTACACCTCTATTTTCTGGGATCTCTAGCGCTCAACGCGCTTTTCTTTGTACATCGGTACCACACACATATATTTATATATATGGGTCATTCCATGTCAAATCGACCACTTTTAACCCTGACCCCTTTCGAATTGACTGCAACTTTTTTATCTTCTTCTACTCTATCAGAAACATTTGTCAGAATTTTTTCAAATTTTGTTACCCAACCGATAAAAAGTAATAATTTTTCAAAAAAATTCGCTTTTTATTTTTCAAATATCTATAACTTTTTCAAAAATTGACTTATCGGAACGTTTTTTTTCCAAAATTTTTGTTTGTAAATGTACTTTTCCGAAGAAAATAGAAAAAAATTATTCAGATCGATCTTTAACGTTTTTTTTTAATTTTCGAAAAAAAACGAAAATTTCTCGACGATTGCCATTTTTTTTTCTTTTTTTTTATAGAAACTTTGATATTTTTTGCAAATTTTCTAAAATTTTCAGAGTGAGGACTTTTCGTTTTCTATTTTTTTTTTTAATTGATAAAAATTGTTTTTTTTTTAACTCAGCTTATTTCTCATAATACCATTCTGGGGATTTTTGAGGATTCCGAAAAAAACCTCAAAGTTTGAAAATAATAATAATAAATCAAATTGATAGTGGTAATCATCGAAAAAATTTCAATGTTTTTCGAAAAAGTAAGCAAAAAAATAATAGATAGTTCTGAATAATTTTTTTATATTTTTTTTAACTGTAAAAACATAAAAATGAAAAAATTGTTATTTGGTTCATTTTTGGACAAACAACAGGCTTTTAAAGATTCTTAAATGATGGTTAATTTGTAATGGAATTCGTTTCATGTTTTTTTTCTTCGCTTTTTTTTGTTTAATTACCTAAAATCCATAGTTTATTAAATAATTTTATGCACAATAGCTATAATTCCATCACAAATTAACCACTTAAAACTTTTAAAAAACCTGTTGTTTGTCTAAAAATTAACTAAATAACAATTTTTCTTTTCATTTTCCTTGTTTTTAAATGTAGTTTTCAAAAAAAAATATTAAAAAATTATTCAGAACTATCTTCTATTTTTTTTCTTACTTTTACGAAAAACTTTAAAAAATTTTTATGATTACCACATTGAATTTCATTTATTATTATTATTATTTTTTAACTTTGAGGTTCTCTCAACATCTTCAAAAATCCCCAGAGTGACATTATGAGAAATGAATTGAGTTAAAAAAATAATTTTTTTCAATTGAAAAAAAAAATATAGAAAACGAAAAGTCCCCATTCTGAAAACTTCAGAGAATTTGCAGAAAATGTCAAAGGTTCTATAAAAAAAAAAGAAAAAAAATTTAAAATGGCGATCAAGAAATTTTCGCTTTTTTCCGAAAATTAAAAAATCAAAAATTTTATGATAGAGTAGAAAATATAAAAAAAAGTTTCAGCCAAATCGAAAGGAGTCGAGGTCGAATGTGGTCGGTTTTACGTGGAACGCCCCATATGTATTGTTCTCACATTCTCGTTTACTCGATCTTCGTCGCACCTTCAACCTTTGTAGTCACAATACTCTCCCACGTATAATGTTATATATCCCTTGAGCTCGAAAGCTCGTACTTTCTTCAAACCCCGCGCCCGTTCTTCGTCGCCACGGAAGCACTCTTCTCAAAAGCTTATTCCTGGGTCTCATCTCTCTCTCTCTCTCTCCTCTCCCTCTTTATTGCTCCTTTCTCTCACACGCGCTCGCGCGCGGGACCTCTCCTTCCCTCCATTAAGTCATTCATTCCCCGACGTGAAATTAGTAAGAGGGAAAATTTAGATTCGTGAATCTGTGGGTATGATGAGCTCACCCTGTTACACGAGCGATCCAACATCCCCAACGTTAGGCATATAGACACATACATATTGCACGTGTGGCTGAGGGAAGAGGGAAAGATTGGGCGAAGGGCGACAGAGAGGGACCAAGAGTCTGCGAGCAGAGATTTCGCGAGGGAGGACGAAGCGAGCTTAGTGTGGAACAGTGAAATGGAAAAGGGAAGTGTGCCCAGGGTTGATGGATGGAGACCACCGGGTTAAGAGCACAGAGGGATGAATCGGGCAAAGCCTCTGTGTCGCGCGTGAGAGGAGGAAGAGGGCAGGCAGAGATGACTTTATATACGTTTATATATATATATATGTGTAGGTTGGAGGATGGGAAAGAGAGGAAGTGAGGGATTGCCGATGCGAGAAGATTGAGGCGAGAACAGGGATGGAAGTGAAAGCCAAGGGTTGAAAGACAGAGCGACAAGGAGCGCTCGGGAGGAGAGGAATGGCGCGAGAGAGGGATGGCGCGAGGCTCAAGGAGTCGCGGGAGGAATTGACACGACGGGGCCGTCTCTCGTGGAAGCAATCGGATATATAGGGCAGCAGAGGACACAAGGGAGAACGAGCGTGTCTGTATCATCCCCTACTTCTCAAACGACCTCCAGCTTCCGGACTCATCCGCCTCCTCTTCCTCTATCTCTCTCGTTCTCATCTTCTGTTTATGTATATGTATGTATAATAGGGAGGATAAAAAAGCGTTCTCCCGCTGCTCATCAACCTTTTTTTCAATTTTTTTTTCTACTTACCATAAAACCAAAAATCTCACAAATGGAGACCAGCCTACGATTTTCTTACTACTTTTGCAACATTTGGCAAAATGGTGGGTTTTTAGTAATGGAAATTATTCTCTTTACATAGTGGTTTAATTAGAAAGCCTTTCATTATTATATTTTCACCTTTTGAGTTGCAGTTGCTTTCTGGTTGCCATATTTTTTGACGAATTTGGATTGACGTTATCGTGTTGCTGGTCAGGGTTTCTAGAAAATATAGAATCAGCCAGATTACCGTGATTTTATGCTAGAATGTGTTAATGGTTGACCATAATTTTTTTCAGATAGGTGGATTCATGAAATCAGATATCCCAAAAATTTTCCGTGCAATTTTAATATTGAATTTATTGCATTACTGATGATATTTTTGTTAATGTTTCCACTTTTGTTCTCTCTAAATGAGGTTAACTTGGAATTAAATCTGAAGGAAGACTGAAGATGATTATTATTGCTTGTTTTTTGTAAGCGAAATTTCGCATTTCGACCTTGAAACAATCTTTTCAGAAAGACTTAATTGAAGAAATTTTTTTTTTAAAGAAGCTTATATTCACATAGCCGAAAAAGCCCATTTTTGCCATTTTTTTCTTTTCAATCTTAATTATGCATTTTTACAAAATTATATATTTTTCAGTAATCCCTTTCAATTGAACATCATCGAAAATTAAAAAAAAAACGAACTAATGTCGTTAATATATTAGTCTAGCCAAAAATTCAAAAAAAATGCATGGAGTTTTTTTTAGATATCTCGCTCACTTAAAATTTAGGAAAAAAAAATTCATTTAAGCAAAAAATTACATGCAATTAAGGGGGTATTCTGATCTTGAATTAAAAAAAAAAAAAACAATTTTTTTGCATATTCTTAAAGTTTAGATCTTTAAGAATATATCCTTGGAAGTAAATTTTAAAATTCCAGAAATTTACTGAGTTATAGTTATTTTCGTGATGCAGCAACTTCGCCCGTCACATAAAAACTCAAAACTTTAAACGCGTGTTTCTCAAAACTACTTTTCTCAACACGGTTGAAATGATATCTCAAGTTCTACTCAACCGATTTACTTCAAATTTTTAGCCAATCTTCAACGTATAACTCTCTATCGCCCCTACCACTTTGGTATCAAAATTATTTTTCTTACTATTGTAAAAAAATTGAAGACTATGAAAAAAGCGTCGAAAAACGCCTTTTTTTGTTCAGAAAGCCACCATCTTGCGAATTTTTTTTTTTCCGTTTTCCCTGAGGAAGGGGCTATAGCGACATTCTTACTAATTAAGAATCTTTTTTTTTTAATTTCGTATCGAATGACTAGAAAGGTTGCCGTGTCGACCAGCACACCCCTTTTTTTACCCCCAACTTTACCATCTTTAATTTTCATTTTTTTCCTCGAACATTGTTTCGTCTATTGTCAAAATATCAATAAATATATTGTAAAAAAAAGAATGTTAAAAAAATATATTTTTTTTTATCGAGCTTGACAAAACGCTGAAAATGTATGTCTCTAGACCCGAATACCGCCTCAACGAATACTAACATAACAGCCTCCAACTCTGCAAATTTCAGCCTAATTGCCTTGAAATTTTCATAAAATATTTACAAAGTACCCTCATAAAAAAATCTCATGTAAAAAAAAGACTTTTTGACTTTTGGGACCAAACTTCTTTATAGCCACACCCTAATGTATACACGAATACTGTATCCAAACTCACTTTGTACGTACGGTACGTATTCAATGCACTGGGTTAGGACGTGTAAAGGGTGTGCCAGTAGCGAGGGTTCAGGAATTGCAACTAGAGAGAGAAGGGAGAACGAAAGACAGAGAGAGAGAGAGAGAGAGAGGAGAGAGAGAGAGAGAGAGAGAGAGAGAGAGAGAGAGAGAGCAGGAGAGAGAGTCCACACTATGCACTTGAACCCACGGACGACTTTGTGGATATCACTATATGAGTCTTCCCAAGTGTGTCTCACACTCTCCCATTGCCCTCGCTCTTTCCCCCTCTCTTTCCCTAATATAACCCCCAGTATAACCCTATACTAGGGGTTATATCCCTAGTATAACCCTTACTATTCACCAGTTCTCTACAGAATCTCGTCCAACCGCATTGTAGACATCCCTTGGCCCATATACCTAAAGCTATACAGATATATATGGGGAGTTTGACCGGCGTTCATTCGGTTCCCTTTTGCTCGATCTTACGACAGACGTATCTATCCACACACCCAACCCAGAAAGAGGGTGTTTGTATACACACACGGAGAATATATGTATACATGTAAACGTGTAAACGACTGTCTGACTGCTGACGATTGTTCTCTCTCGCACGTTTTCGAATTCCGCACACATCGACTGTGCTTGCGGCTTTCTATATATTCCTCCCCTCCACCCCTCACTCCTGCCCCCACCCTTTACCTCCTCGAAAGCGCTGTTTCTTTCCTCTCGGCAGAGACAAGCTGTCTCCATCGTCGTCTCCTCGCGTCGTCGTCATTCCGCGTCTTGCATGGATTTTACCACCCTCAAAGACACACACACACACACACGGAAAAATGGCGAAGAAAAAAGGTCCTTCAGCCGTGCTACGTCAACACAACCCGGAGATTCTGAAATTTCTTCGATATAGTCCCTTTTTTATTTTTTTTTAACACCACCCTTAGCCGAGATATACACTCCCGCTCAAAAGTTTGGAAACACCAGTCAATGCTTCTTGTCGCACTGGAAGTTGCATAACTCCGTCAAAAAAAAAAGATGATCGAATTTTTTAAAAAGCATTTTGACGAGAAGGAATTCAGCTTTATTTTGCTTTTTTGAAATATTTTTTATGATTTTTTTGCTATCCGGTACGCATTTTTGTACGCGACTGTTTTTTTTAGGCATTTTTCCGACCATCACGAATTGGGTGCATAACTTAAAGACATTTTTTGTTGTCTTTTTTTATCTACGGTAGATTTGAAAGGGTTAGCAGATGCTCCATTTTTAGCTCATAAAAATTTTCGTACGATTTTTTCTCGCAAAGATATTTCACTTTTGGCTAAAAAAGACAAATTTTGAAAGATGCAACGTAGCTCAAAAACTATAGAGTTAAGAGAAAATGTCAAGTATTAAAAAAGTAGCGTACGTATACACGGTATTGCCTAGAATTATTTTAGAATTTTCCTAGGAATTTTTTTATTACTATTTTCACTTGAAACTCTGATGATCACGTTCAAGCGAAAAATGGTATCTGATTGAAATTTCCGTACTTCGTGATACAATGAAAATCTGAAAAAATTCAGCAACATTTGGCATGCTATAAACAACAATGATCATAAATAATTATTGATCATTGTTTATCATCGCTTAATAATTTTTTTAACAATTTATTAATGACTTTTGGGCAATATTATTATTAATAAACATTTTTTATAGCATGCCAAATTGTTCCTGAATTTGTTCAGATTTTTATTATATAACGAAGTACGGAAATTTCAATCAGATACAATTTTTCGCTGGGACGTCATCATTAGAGTTTCGAGCGAAAATAATAAAACCAAAATATTTCATAGGGAAATTCTGAAATAATTCTAGGCGCTTTCTTGAACCCGTACGCTACTTTTTTTATACCTGACATTTTCTCTTAAACTCTATAGTTTTTGAGTTATGTTGCATCTTTCAAAATTTGTATTTTGTAGCCAAAAAGTGAAATAACTGCGAGAAAAAATCGTACGAAAATTTTTAGAAAACAAAAATGGAGCTTCTGCTAACCATTTCAAATGTACCGCAGACAAAAAAAAACAAAAAAAAAGTGTCCTTAAGTTATGCGCCCAATTCGCGATGGTCGAAAAAGGCCAAAAAACGGTCACGTACAAAAATGCGTACCGGATCGAAAAGACATCATAAAAAATATTTAAAAAAAGCAAAATAAAGTTGAATTCCTTCCCAATAAATATTGACTGGTGTTTCCAAACTTTTGAGCGAGAGTGCATGTAGGAAAACTTTCTTTCTCTTCCGCGTTTCTTCATTGTACGCTTTTTCTTCATCCGGTCGTCTTTTTTTCGTTAATTTTCTTACAACTCCATCCCTCTGCGCTCTTCGATTCGCATATATACATATATATATGTATATACGGTGCCTCTTCATCCCCCGAGCCCGCTTCATCCGCGCTCCCGAGGAGGGGTGGACCTCCCTTCGTCCCCCTCTTTTGCCGTATTCAGTCGATTCTCTCCCGCGTTCTATTATTATGATTAATTTCGAGTCACTCCTTCCCCGCCCTGTACTCACTGGTAATTCCTGATTTGTTTGCTCACGGATCGAAGGGAGGCGAGCGAGAGATGCGAGATGAAGAGGAACACGAATATTGCCGGGGTTTACCGCTCTTAGTGCATATAGCTCGAGCCGTTCCGGAGTTTGCCACCTCGTCCGTTCCCTCTTCCTCTCTATCAAACCCCTCTTTCTTCTATTTCACTCTCTCACTCAAACGCGTCCTCTTCCATCCCGATGGAGTAACTGCACCAGGAGTTGGCTGGCCGCTTGTACGCTCGCGCTCTCACCGTGATTGCTCGACTCTTCGTATTTGCTTTCACCTCTCTGTCACTCTCTCTCTCTCACTCTCTCTCTCTCACTCTCTCTCTCACTCTCTCTCTCGCTCTCTCTCGCTCTCTCTCTCTCTCTCTCTCTCTCTCTCTCTCTCTCTCTCTCTCTCTCTCTCTCTCTCTCTCTCTCTCTCTCTCTCTCACTCTTTCTCTCACTCTCTCTCTCTCACTCTCTCTCTCTCTCTCTCTGTGTAACTCTGTCGGTTCCCGCGCTGCAACCCCGAACATCACCAGGAGTTTCTCCCGCTTTCACTGTCTTTCTCCCCTGGGGAAAAGCACCAGAGTGAGCGAGATGGAACGTAGGAAGAGCAACCTCGGCTTCTGCACGTGATGTGCTACCACCGACGCGTTCCCGTTTATCTCGTTGCTTAACGGATTCCATTATCGGGACTGAATTCAAATTCCATTGTCGACTCGTGCATTAAACACGAAGCCAGTGGCGCCCTCTGCGCACCAACACTGGCACGATTGTTGTATATGTATATTAACCAGCGTTGCAACGGGCACGGAGGATTGTCTACATCAAACCCGTCAGAGAGGAGGCTCGCATATGCAGTCGGTATAACGATATTATGTAAACTCGTGTTTGTATCCTTCTCTCTCTCTCTCTCTCTCTCTCTCTCTCTCTCTCTCTCTTTCTTTCTCTCTCTCTCTCTCTCTCTCTCTCTCTCTCTCTCTCTCTCTCTCTCTCTCTCTCTCTTTCTCTCTCTCTCTCTCTCTCTCTCTCTCTCTCTCTTTCTCTCTCTCTCTCTCTCTCTTTCTCTCTCTCTCTCTCTCTCTCTCTCTCTCTCTCTCGCTCTGCATATGTATTACTATATCGTTGCAATCAACCACACGGCACACACCATGAATCATATAGAATCACCGCAATCACCAAAAAACGCATCAATTTGTCATTTGCCCGAAATAATTGGGATTAATCGCATTTAATGGACATTTTATTATGATTCGCATGATAATTCTTTACTTTTTCATTTTTCATTATACGAGCTGGACATTGTTGGTTTTTTTGTGGGTAAGGTTGGCAGGGACGTTTTGGAATTCGTAATAGTTCAGAAATTGCAATTTGGGGTAGCTACATTTTATTTATTAATGATGCCGTAATGCAGTACCTTTATTTTACGAATATCACGTTTCTTTAAATTTAGTTGTAGAAAGAGATTTTTTTTTTTAAGTTTTTGGCGGAAGTTTTATGAAAAACTAGAAATCGTCTGTACCACTATTTTGTGCATTAATTTTCAGTGGTTAAACCTAGTTTGCAGCTTAACGTTTCGTCTTGATTCTTTGAGTTAACGTTTGAGCTTCTTGATTGAAAAAAAAAAAATTCACTCAAACTTTCGTTCTAAATTTATTCGCTATCTTCGTCCGATTTCCCTGAGTAATTGACTAATATTTAGCCCTATTTTTTAGACAATCATTTAATACTGCACTTTTAATAATATTAAATTGCACGCACCTACCCCACATTTCAAACTAACTCAACCCTTCTCAGTATAAAAAAAGAATTCTCATTAATGATTAATTCCAAAATATTTGTCAAAATAATAAAGATTTAGACCCATTGTTCAGACCTCATCTTTAATATTTTTATAAATTGTATATTCACATTACAACATTGTCAACATTCATACCCTACATCTCAAAGTAGCTTAGCCCTTCTCTTTGTTAAGCAAGATTTCTCATTAGTAATTAATTGACAAATATTTCTTGAAATATAAAAAATTTCGACCTATTATTGGGACCTCGTCTTTAATATATTTATACATTGTATGTTCACATTACAACATTGCTAACATTCATCCCCTACATCTCAAAATAGCTTAGCCCTTCTCTTTGTAAAACAAGATTTCTCATTAGTGATTAATTGACAAATAATTCTCAAAATATCAAAAATTTCGACCCATTATTGAGAGCTCGTCTTTAATATATTTATAAATTGTATGTTCACATTACAACATTGCCAGCATTCATACCCTACATTTCAAAGTAACTTAGCCCTTCTCTGTGTAAAACAAGATTTCTCGTTAGTGATTAATTGACAAATATTTCACGAAATATAAAAAATTCAGACCCATTTTTTTAAATAATAATTTAAACTTGCATTCATCTAAAACATTCCTGTATTTTAAATTGCACCCACTTACCCAACATATTAAACTAGCAGAGCCCTTCTGAATATAAACCAAGACTTCTCATTAGTAATTATTAATTAATGAGTAAACATTTCTCGAAATATCAAAAATGTACATCCACTGTTGAAACCTTATCTTTGTCATATCTATGAATTTTATATTCGCATTACCATATTTTCAGCATTTATGCAAAATAGTGCTATATTTGAAAATTGTACCTACCTACCCCAAACCTCAAACTGGCCGTGTAGCACTTCTAACTCGTTCTCCATCGCTCTTTTTGGTTTACCATCACGTGAATCACTCGGTGATTCACGCAATCAACCAAAAATGCAAAAGTTGTCAATCACATGCATCCAGTTGGCCCGAAAAGTGTAATATAGTACACGAGCTCGTTCGAATTTTCGCCGATGCATAGAGCTCTTCGTACACCAACGAATCGATATCGTGCGTAAACGTGACTTTTCTGTCCTTTACGAAATATATACACTGCGTCCCAAAAGTTTGGAAACGACCGCCCCGATTCCGCTTCGCACAAAAAGTTTCGCTGCTTTTTAAAAATGAAGATATTTCAATTCAACAAGCAGCGTTTCAAAGAGGACATACTCAACTTCATTTCGCCTTTTCCAAAAATGTTTTCTTTTTTTTTTAACCCGGTACGTTCTTTGAAACATGGTAGTTTTTTATATTTTTTTTTGGCGTTGAAATTTTGGCGCACGACCTATGAAATTAAAAAAAAAAAAATTTCGCATGAAAAACTTCTGGGGGGCAGTATAAGCATAATTTTCGTTTTTTAGAAAGTTTCGTACGATGTTTTTCGCAAAAATATTCACATTTTCGCAAAAAAAGACCATACTGGGTTTTCGTGAAATCCCTAAGAAGGTAAAAAGTTGCATTCTGGATTCAATGAAATTTTTTCAGAATTTTTTGTCAATTTTTTTTTTCAAAAATTTATCCTGTTAACGAAATATTTTTGTATCTTAAACAATCGAATCTCTTACCTCATCTGCACGGTTTTTTCATTGAAAAACCTTATCTACTCGGCTTCGTCATCGAAAAACCCGTCTAGATGAGGTAAGAGGCCCGATTGTTTTAAGATAAAAAAATATCTCGTTGACAGGAAAAATGTTCGAAAAAAAAATGTTGAAAAAAAATTCTGAAAAAATTTCACTCAATCCAGGATGATCGTATGCAATTTTTTACCTTCGTAGTAATTTCACGAAAACCCAGTAGTTTTAGAGTAGCGCTACATTTTATAAATATGGTCGTTTTTTGCGAAAAATCGAATATTTTTACAAAAAAAAATCGTACAAACCTTTTTCAAAAACGAAATTGCAGCTTTACTCCCCCCTACAAGTTTCCCACATGAAAAAAAGAAAAACAAAATTTCATGAATCGTGCACCAAAATTTTAACCAAAAAATTTAAAAAAAAAGAAAGAATTTTTTGAAAAAAGCGCAATGAAGCTGAATATGTTCCCTTTGGAACGCCGCTTGTTAAATTGAAATATCTTCATTTTTTAAAAGAGCAGTGAAACTTTTTGTGTGGCGCGTAATCGGGGCTAGTGTTTCCAAACTTTTGGACGTCAGTATACATGTATTGAAAAATGGAACTAGGGGATGAAAGAGAGAACAGCGGAGAGCATGATTCGCTCCTGTCCCTCTCCTTCTAACCCCGGCTTTGCGTCTCGTAACAAACGCACACAAACACACACACACACAAACACATTTACAAACAGACACAGAGAGTAGAGGGCTCGGAAATTCGCGTACACCGCGGGATGAGTTTTCCTCTCTGTGTCCAGGACACACGGGAGGATCACACGCCGTTGGATGGATTGGGCTATCAACAAACTGGAAATTGGGCCGCTTCGGACTTGCCACCATTCTCCGCATTTTTGCAACGTGTCTATCTATGATGCGACCATGTGTATATTTGTACCGGAATATACAGTACCGCGATTGCCAGTCGTCGAAACCTTGCTCACTTTCATACAACCCCTCCATATATATATATATAAATATATATAGGGGCGGAG
The DNA here is from genome assembly GCA_946863875.1 of Alloplasta piceator. Lineage (NCBI taxonomy): Eukaryota > Metazoa > Arthropoda > Insecta > Hymenoptera > Ichneumonidae > Alloplasta > Alloplasta piceator. The sequence continues at coordinate 7,606,581 of OX333077.1, read as the reverse complement.
AGGGGGTCAAAATGGACACCATAAGAGGATAACGCAGGTAGGACGTTGCGCGCAGAACAAATTCGTTGCTTTTCTATCTAAAACCACCGTTTTTATCGATCAAATTGGGCTTTGACCGAAAAAAAATTGGGGGTGCAAAATGGACAACACTTTTTTCGAAAATTTAGGCAAACGTTGAAAAAACGATTTCCTTCGCTTCTCACATCACCTTAATATCTAATATACTTGAAACAAGCTGCGTGGTATATTTTAGGACTTGAATTTTTGGCGAAATTTAATTCAAATCGTAGTTGCATTATCTTATATCCGTTTTACGACGATGGAGGTGGCCGTCGTACTTCCGGTACCTCATTCTGCTCTGGCCCTCGGATTATCCTAGTATTTTAGAAAGTGGCTCACCATGATACCATTAGAGTATGTTGAGGTGTTTTTTTCCTTTATGCGCTGAGAATGACGATTTCAAAAAAAAAATTGTCGAGCCTTTGTAGTGAAAATTTCAATTTGTAGTGAAAATATCCAAAATCTAGATCTGATTTTGCGTGGATGAGTCAATCTAGGACTAAGGGACTACTTTAGAAGGTCAAATCATGTATTTTAAAGATTTTTTCCTCAGCTTCTGTATTAGATATGGCTATAAAACTGTTTTTACAACATTGTTTCATCCTTCGAGAATATAAAAAAAAAAAATTTATTTTCATTTTTTGAATAATTTATAGAAGGCGCTAAAGTGGAAAATGTCCCATGACCGACAGTTAATCTCACGATTGGCATGTCTGAAACAAAAAAATAAAAAATCATTCCAAAGAGGAAGCTTTCTCACACGACAATTTACCACCGTTAATAAAAAATCGATTGAAAATAAAAAATGGCGTATGTTTGAAATGAAAATGAAAAATTGAATCTTTCACAATTTATTTCAAACATCCGCCATTTTTTTTAAATCGATTTTTCGTTAACAGTGGTAAATTGGTATGTAAGAAACCTTCCTCTTAAAAATGCTTCTTTATTTTTTTGTTTCAGACTTGCCAATCCTGAGATTGACTGTTGGCCATGGGACAAGACATTTTCGAAGACTCGACTTGGCGTCTTCTATAAATTATTCAAAGAATGGTAATAAAAAATAAATTTTTGTTTGTTGTCTTTTCAAAGGATATTGTTGTAAAAATAATTTTACAGCCATATCTGATAAAGGATTGGAGACATTTTTTTTCAAAATTTGCTTTTTTGGCCTTCTAAAGTGGACTAGTACCTTAATACTAGTACCTTAACGCCAATTACAATGATAATTCTCTCGTTTTCAAATTTTCATTTTTTTCATAATTTTGGCGGTGTCTATTTTGCCTCCACTGGCCATTTTTCTCCCTCATCCCCTATATCCATACGTAGATACATCCCTCTCGACACCCTTCGTCCATTTTACACGCTCGGAGCGCGCGAGAGCTGTCACCCTTTTCGAATGGAGAATCCATGTATCTCGTTATCTTACGATATCCCGCTAGAACGAGATTTACATGTCACACCTGTGTGTATCCTAGTTCTCACTCTCAGCCCGCCCTCTATCCCTCCATCCCTCTCTTTCTCGTTTCGTATTCGAAAATGAAAACTGTTCGCGTGAATTGCGAAATTGAAGTGTTCACTTTTTTTCGCCCCTTTCCGACAACAGTGAGCCAATATCCCCATCAATTTGGCAGTGCCTTCAGTTTTTTTTTCTCAGTGAATCAGCGTTTCGAACAGGAATCCCACCCCTTGAATCCAATCCCTTAATCGTCCACGTTGCGCTACCATGTTCACCGAATCATCCCCCCTCTGAAAAGAAGAATGTGGATGAATGAGAGGCAAATGGTTTTCTCAAAGAGAAGAAGGGCACGTTTTGTCGGCGTCAACTCTCGGTTATTCTCGTGAGAGCTCAATCGAAGCTTGCGAGGCAAACTCGGCAACGACACACGGCTGAACGCCTCTCTAACTACCAGCAATAGAATGACGTGATAACGATATCAACCTACAAGTACGGCAAATACTCCATTATACGTATATACGATCATCCCTATATATATATGTGCAAACTGGTTATATGTATATTAGGGTGATGCAACAAAAATCGATTTTTTTATTTTTTTACAGCTCCATCGAAAAACGTTAGTACATTAAAAAAAAAAAAATTTCCCAAAATTTGCGATACAAAATTTTGGGAAAAAATAATTTAATAAAAAATAATAAATAAAAAATAATAAATAAAAATAAATAAAAAATAATTTAAACTGTTTTTTTTGTTTTGCTGAAACATAAAATTTTGGAGCGAAAAATGTAATTTTTTTAAAAACAATTACACCGCTTTTTTTAGAGAAAAATATTAAATCTAAAAAAAGACCGAAAAGCCGCTCGAGCACTATCTAAGAATTTTTTTTTTTATCTCAAATCTTGGGAATTTTTTTTTTTTTTTGTTATGTACTAACGTTTTTCGATGGAGCTGTAAAAAAATAAAAAAATCGATTTTTTTTGCATCACCCTAATGTATATTCAAGAGCTTGCACCCGGGTGCAACTTTGCGAACCCTGAACCACCCTCTTGTGCCTTCCTCCCCCCACGATTTCGCTCGCACTGTGCGCGCGTGTACACACACACCCTCCGGGTTAGGATAACTACAGTTGGAGTAGGCCCAACTGCAGTTAGCGGGACGTAATTGCACGAGAGCATGTGGAGTCCTCGCATATCCCATTGCCTCGGCGATGATGTTCTATCCTAGTTTTCCTTCCATCCTTTCATCCCCTGCTGGGCTCACTTCCATCTCTCTCTCTCTCTCTCTCTCTCTCTCTCTCTCTCCTCCCTTGCACTGCCGAAATTCTGCACAAGCCTCTACGTGTGGATTTCGAGGATTCCGCAAAGTGAAGACACGATGGAGTGAGAAAACAGCGGAGAACTGTGCAACCCCCCCGAGGGTGTTACATGAACGATAGTAATGCGGTATTAATCAACGGTGTTACTAATTGTAACGTATATCATTATAGACACTGCTCACGAATTTTCCATCAAGCGAATAACGCATGCAAATTCAAACTAACGTGATCTTTCCACCGAGACGCTTCACGAAATTTTGGGATGGGGGAGAGAGATTTTCATTAGGTGGTTAGGGGAGTGCTCTGCTTTGGAAGGTCTGGAATTTTTTTTTCTTTATTTCTCAAGTCGATAGATGAATTATCCAAGAATGGATGTACAAAGTTACAGATGACAATTCTAAGTTTTTCATAACATGCAAAGTTTAGCAGCTTTCAGCTTCAAGGGGTCACTTTTGCAGTTTATATTTTCACGATTTTTTTAAATTGGTGGACGCATTAGCGACAAAAATAAACAACCTATTGAATCGAAAGATTTTTCTTTCCATTATCAAATTCTCAGGTTTTAAAAGTCTTTTAAATAAATAAAAATTTTAAATAAAAATTAATCATCTTAATGATTATAATAATTAATAATTATAATTTTAATAATTAGTAAGTAATTAATCATGTTTGGAATTAATTTTTTTTTTAAGTCCTTAAGTAACTTTCGTAGCAAGTTTAAGTATTTTTTAAATATTTTTTTTTTTAAGCCTGAAAAAACTTATGATTTCGTAATTTTTCCTGCTTTGCTTATAGTCCACTAAGAAAAATATATGAACTTTTTCAGAATTTTCTCTCTATTTTGAAATGTTATAAAAATATTCTGAAATGAAAACAAAAAATTGCAAATTTTGTATATGTTTTTACATACAGGTTTATCGTCAGCGTTGAAAAGTTTCAAAGACACTAGGCCAAAAAATACATAAATACAGCCATTCTAAAAATTTCAAAACGGGAATTTCAAAATAGAGGGAAAATTCTGAAAAAATTCAAATGCGTTCAGAAAAATTAACGCATTCGAATTATTTAAGAAAAAAAGCACTTACCAAAAAATTGTTGAATAATTATTTGTTCATTTTTTCTATTCTTTTAAATATAATAAATACATAATTTTATTCAAAATTTTGAGCATATAAAAAGAGCAACATTTAAGCAATATTTTCATTTTTAGAAAAAGGAGGGAAGTTCTCAAAGAGAGAAAATTCTGAAAAAATTCATATGCAAAAATTAACACATTCGATTTGATAAAAAAAAATAACTCGCCAAAAAATTGTTGAATAATCATTTGTTCAAACAATTTATTAATAACTTTTGGGCAATATTATTATTGATAATTGTTGTTTATGGTATGCCACATGTTGCCGAATTTGTTCAGATTTTTATCATATCACGAAGTACGAAAATTTCAATCAGATACAATTTTTAGTTGGAAGCTCCTTAATCTCTTGATAAATCCGCAGTAATCAATTATTTCATGTTTAAAAAAATTCGTTTATATATTACAAATCCATACTAAAATATACCGCCGAATTCACTGGGCTCGCTAATTTTTTTTCCCTTCTAAAAAATCTTTAAAAAAGCACGTTTCGAGCCTCATAAAACACTGCCTCAAGCCTCGAATAATTTATTCGCGGCTTATTACCAGCGATACTGATTTCGTCGAGTGCCAAAATGTTTCTGGATTATTTTTACGACCTCCATTTTGTCTGTATCTGGGTAATTCGTTGCTCTTACACTCTCGGTACACGAACTCTTCTACTCAATCTCACTCGTTATCCATTACTCCATCTTTCCCTCTCACCGCATTAAGTTACGGCATATTTAACCGTGAATAATTCCGACTATTTGAACCTCTCTTCAATATCTCGGGGATGAATTCCAACGTTATAAACCCTCTGGCATACTGGCACACTGATGCGTACTGCCGGAAGGTACACTTCTCCAGAATATATACGTTGAAAGAGCCTCAACGGTGGAAAGACAGTGGGTGAGCGTTGCAGAAGGAGTAACTTTGAACTCTTGGTACTATACCAAAGTGTACCGTACCTCTTGATGGTATATCGTTGCTCGGCCCCTCCTCTGTACGAGAAGAGCAATTCTCGTGCTGTACGCTGGTGTCTGTAGCAGTAATTGCTACAACCTTTGCCCGCGCACGAGAATGCGAACGAGTTTGCCCTCGTTGGTTTCTCTCAACTCGCTTTTGCCCCGCGGTTATCTTCCTCCCTTTATATACACAGACGCGGACGGAGAGCCCTGGAACCACAAGGGCGTAATTAACAATGTTAAAAAAGGCTTCGGGAGCGACGAGACGGGCCCTTTTGTTACTTTTATCGCCGTAACAAATGTGTGTATTAACATCGGGGCGCGCAATTTTCGCGTTCTCGTCTCGTCCCGACAAATTCCATCGTCGATACGGATTTCAAATTCCATTGGAGACACGTGCATTAAGCACCAACGCTGCTGGTAGATAACAGGATAAGCGATCGGAGCCAGGATAGAAGCAGGTCTAAGGGAAGTCCAAGAGGATATAGAAATACCTTCGGAAGGGCGATGGTATATAATCAAAGCTCCGCATTGTCCTCTGCGGGTTTGCCCATGCATGAGATGCTTGCGATGAGCTTGTCCTCTTGTTGGATCGCTTCAACGTCCTTGGTCTATCGCCCTTGCGCCGTCCATGCGCCACGTGGAATGTATATTCACCCGCTATCGTGTTTTGTGTAACGTACATGTTATACATATATATATATATATATATATATATATGTATGCGTAGGGTGTGTCACAACGTTGTACACAATGTGTACATCGTACACGCGGTTCTCAAGTACGAGAGCAAATTCACAGAGTGCGGTACAATGCGTATGTGGATATACATTAGACTGGCCCAAAATGGTACGTTATTTTTTTTAGTCACTTCCTATCGGATGAAATCGTAGTTTTTACTATAATATTGAAGGCCGTGAGAGCAGAGCTATGTGCGAATTTTTTTAGAGGTACCGCAATGAGGTTTTTTATTTTTTATTTTTTTGAGGGGTTGCTGGGTTTTTAAGGTTAAAAATAATCATATTCTCTTTATTTTTTTTTTCAATTGAATGAATAAATGATTTTATTCAAAATTGTCAGCATACAAAAGAGCAATCTTTAAACAATGTTTTATAAAAAATGTTATTCAGAATTTGGAAAGGGGGAATCTGGTTTTCAGAGACCCCTAAAAAAAGTGTCCTCGTGGTGGCCAAGATGAGTCATGACAGCTTTATTTGAAATTTAAAAAACAAATTTTATTTGTTTGTAGATAAGTATAGATAAAGGTTGGAAAAAATAGATTTGAATTTTTTGTGGAGTTGTATGCAAAACAGTACAATTTTTTGTACAATTCAAACTGCGCCCTGTAAAATTTTGTTGTAATAGAAAAAAAATCTTCGTTCAATCACTAATCAATTATCTGCAAATTTCAGTAAGATCGGTGGAGTAATTTTTGAGAAATCGTGTCATCGACTTCAAAAATAGTGCTTTTAGAAAAAAAGCGATGGAAGCTCCAAAGACTTTTGGAAATTCCTTTAAAATTTTGGGAAAACTCTAGGGAATAATCTAAACATATTGTAATATTAGATAAAAAATTTAAAACATTTTTTTTGCAATTTTCTAACTTGCGTAAGCTCTTTAACACATGAAAAATGGATATCCATAGTTTGGATGGGAAAAAAAAATCATTCTATTGAGTAGACCGAAGTACAAATGGTCTCGTATGATAATGTCCACACTTTTTTTCAAATTGGTGAGTCGTAGAACAATTTAGATTGCACGATTCATAAGATACACAACATAGAGTGGACGAATAATTATTTACTCGAATAGTGCAGTTTTTTCAATGTAATTCGCTTCATACCTTAAAAGGAGCCATTTACTGATTTAATCTGTTTTTTTTTTAATGTAAAAAACAATGTTTTGTGTAGGGAATATGAGGCGGAATAAATTTTTTAGCCAAAATGAAATTAGTCCGTTCTCCGCTGTAGAATTTTTTTTTTGTCGACCTTCGACTTAGCCAAAGTGTATTAATTTAATGTCAATCAAATGGCAAATAGAAAAACACGTTGCGATACCTCCAAAAAAAATCGTACGCAGTCCTCTTTTCACAGTGGTCAATAATGTAGTAAAAACTATGATTTCTTCAAATAGGAAGTGAATTAAAAAAATAACATTGTGTTTTGAGCCAATCTATTGTATGCATGTAAGAAGAGAGAAAGAGAGAGAGAGAGTGTGAGAGAGAGAGAGAGAGAGAAAGAGAGAGAGAGAGAGAACAATATATTGTTATAATGTAATACATAGCGATGGTTATATAGTTGTACAGGAGTTCTATGTACACAGGAGCAAATTTTGAAGCAGTTTGGTCACTGGGTCGTATATGTATATTGCATAACGGTAGTGAGTATCGCCATTGTACAATGTAGTATAAACACAGTTTGTCTGCGGAAAATGGGGAAAATACACGAAGGGCGAGTGAGAGAGAGGTTTAGGTAATAACCACCGAGTTCGCAGTTGGAATCGTAATTGCTGTAACCCTCTTTGGAATCCTAGGAAATTTCGTCTACTCCTCGGTGGAGCTTGTAGATGTTTATATGTACAAGGGTGTCGTTGACGGGATACACCGAATTTCGAACTCCATTATCGAAAAGCCCTCCCGGAGTTCGCCGGATTTCGTATGCGAATGTGCAACTGGCTCCCGAGTGTAATAAAGGTGATTCTGACTCTGGATATTAGCTATTGTCCATTCTACCATCTGTGCTAAGCTGATGCGGAGGTGATTGTGGTTCAGGGATCGTCAACAACTTGATAGGAAATTGCAATTATTCTGTTTCGTACAATCTCGAATTTCAGTATAGCACATTTCTAACGATGAAAAACTTTCTAGTAAATTTCGAGTCAAGTACACGACGATTTGTTTTGATACATTAGAAATTGTTATTGAAATTGAATTACTAGACAGAAAAAAATTTTCATCTCGTCTCGGAGAAATTTTGAGAAATATTCGGAGGCTCGAATCTCGCGATTCACAAACATTTTTTAAATGAGACGAGATTTTCAAAAATCTCAAGAATTACAAGAAGAATAGACATTTGCCAAACGTTAATGAAGTCAAAAAAATTCGAAAACACAAAAAATGTAGTTTTAATGGAAATTCATAAAAACTTTAAATATTTTGAAAGAAATTTTGATGGATTTGCGTTCAGCTGGAAAAAATTGATCAATACAAGGTCCTAAAAAATTCACCAATTTTTTTTTTTCCATTTTGACCAAAATTGAATTTGTTCATCAAAATCACTGTAATTTTTTTTTTAGATAGAATTTCGGTTCCGATTTTTCTACATTCTTTTCGCAATTGTTAACAATTTCTGTCAAATTCGAATTGAGAAAATCGAAAAATGCCGTCTCATCGAGAAACGAGGTCGTTTTGCGTCCTCAATTTTTATTGCAACACAATAGCACTTACAAACGACGATTGCTCGATAAAACGATGACCGGCAATTGTTGTTTCGTGAGCCATAATCGTCGAGAATGTATAATCCGCCGTTGAAAGTACGCGTTAGTCCCAGCTGCAATTTTTCGAACCGTATCTTCTTATCTCTCATTGTGTTTACGTCGTAACAATTCCCACAACTCGACGCAATTTATCCTGCATGCGACGCCCCTCTGTCCTTCTCTCTCGGTCTATTTTCGCCTGATGGCATCCCCCGACGATGGTAACGAGTTTCCTTGAGAAACACGAACGGCCAAAGGGTCATGCGCGTCCGTCCACAGGTTTGTAAACCCCGCCGGAGCCGGATAAGAGTGCGCCGTATAGGAAAGAGGAAGAGGGAGGAAAGCGTCGAGAAATTCGCGAGAGAGGAAGCAGCGAAAGGAAGCGAGAGGAGCTTGAATCATGCTGTACGTGTGCTTGTGTATGTCTAGGTATAAGCCCTATTATCTGTATGTTGGTTCTCGATGTCGCTGGTCTCGTGTTGCTTCAGCGCTGAGTACAACAATGGTTGGTGGAGGACGAATTCTGGGCGTTTGGTAGTAGAACAACGCTGAAGACCAGAGTTGGTGGTCGTGGTCGTGAATCAACCGACCCAACCATCCTGTTGGGCAAGTGAAGATAGAGAATGCAGCAGTGAGAGAGGAGGAGAAAAGGAAAAGATAGAGAAACAATCTCGCAAATCGGCCGCAATTGGTAGACTATCGATACTAATTCCGTACGACGGAGCAATCGTTAGAGCTTTGGCTTCCTTCCCTCTTTGACCCAGGCACCGTTTCACCTCGCTCCTCCGCCTCTTGCATCTCCGTATCGACCTTCCTCTCGCACAATAGTTCTGCCTTTCCTTCTACGAGGCCATCCAGCTCTGGCCAAAGTATATATCCAACGGCATCGAGCTTACTCCACACCGATCGTCGTCGTCTGCGCTGTCTCGACGGAGTAAAACCAGCAGCGAGAGGCGACAACCGTCGACGCTACAAAAGCTCCTCTCGCCTTCTTTCTCACCATCATCGATAAGGCTTCTTCTTCCTCCTCTTCTCCTCTCGTCAGGGTCGTTCCCAAGTGTTTCTGCTCTTTCTCCCTTTCAGCGCAGTCACTCCGTCTCTTTGGTTTCTCCACTCGCCCCAGCGATCTCGCCCCAGACATTTGTTCTTTTCAGACGAGCCACAAGGAGAGAAAGCTTCCCACACCAGCCAATGCTCTGGGATATTATTCTCGTTACGCAAATATTGTTTTTTTTTCTTTGTTTCTCTTTCTCTTAACCAACTGCTGGTAGACAAGTGCATTGACACAGAAACCACTCTTAGCACTCTCGCCCCCGCAATGAGACTTCTTTTTGTGGTATTCTTGGTGTTTGTGCGTTTGGTTATCCGGAGTTTCTACGCTTCGTCGAGAGTCTCGTTGAATCCGAGGGATCGATGATGATGGTACCAGGAGAGAGGGCCAATATAGTCTTGACTCGGTGGAGAGTCTTGTGGAAAATGTGGCCTTTCGCTTGATGTGTGGATTTCTTCAACGAGGCGGATACTCGAGATGAGGGATCAATGCTGGTCAACCCAATATTGTTTCCACTCCATAGATTCACTCGTGGTTAGACGTAGGGGTTGCTGGGGTAATATGAATCACCCTTGTCAATGAACCCATTAAATCTGCCCAGACAGTTGAGATTCAATTTTTTAGAGGTTTCAGAGGTTGTTTTTTGTAAGTCCAACAGGATCCAATTTTGCAAGTCATTCTGTCCAATTCTAATGTCCAATGCATACGAATTCTCATAATTTTTGAATCATTGAGCACATTTTTGTGCAGATGCACTCGATGACAATGATGGTTGAGATTAAATATGGAAAGGATTGTTTTAGGAGTTCGATTTTTAAAAAATGTTTCAAGTTTCATAAAGAGCTTGTGAGCGCGCTAACTTTTGTAATTCTGCAGCAATCCCGTCATTTTTTTCCATAATTACACAAGGGGCTAGTCTAATATTAACTGTTGGTTGACACACTTCTGCAGAATAACGTACTTGACACACTGAGGTCGTTTGTACCCCAACGATAAAAATTCTTATAAAAAATATACCATTTCATATTTTCAGTTGCAAATTTTTTTAGAACTTCTTCAGAGGTTATTTCCCAAAGTTATACATAATTTATAATGAAATATCAAAGTTGAATATGATAAAAAAAATTTGATATCTCAAAAACTGAAAAAATGGTAACTTTCACGAAAAAAAAATCATAATTTGTTTATTTTTCGACAAAAATGGTTAAAAATTTAACTGAGTTTTCTTAATATATAGCACCACAAAGTAGTAGCCGTACAAAGTCGAGACCACTCGACTTTGGACGGCTACTACGTAAAAACTTTTTGTCTTAGAGTGATACGCTATAAGCTTAAAAGAATAGTGGCATTCTCGAACTAATGACAGACGTCACTATCGGTCCCATTTTTTTAAATGTATGTACTTAAAATTAAGAAACGGTAGGCTTGGGTTGTTTTCTACCCCAGTGTGTCAAGTAAGGGTTAAATTCTCAAAGAATTGCTTAAGAGGTTCAGTTTAGAAAAAATTTGAAATCTAACACAAACGCTTGTGATCGCTCCAGGTTTTGTAATCGGGCCACTATTGGATCCAATTTTTTCAGAAAATTTACTATATGACTGAGAAACTTTGGAATTCATAAAATATTGAAATTCTCTCAAAAGTAGCGACAAAATTATGCCAATTAGAAATTCACCCTACCTTTCTGTCGTTCATCCATCACTTGTTAAACTTTCTTTAATGAAAAAGCAAGAATTGAACTCCTCTTCCTAGAGAAGCTCACAGAACTTTACAGAGGAGACTTGGCGAACGATTGAAAAAAATGCTGAAGCCAATTACTAATTTGCACAATTTTCTCACATTCTTTCAGTACTTTTCGTTCCTCCAATACTTTTCTCCACGAGCCTGAACCACCTTTTTCCACGTCCGTGAAAATAACCAAAAAATTCTCTATCGAATGTTTATAAGGACAAAAAGCTCCCGGGATGTTTCTCGACGTGGACCATATTGCCCAGCTTTTTTCCTCTTGTATATCGATGACTCCGGACGAAGATATAGCAACGTGGAATCTGACCCGTGAAGCTCTCGCTGTATTATCGATATTCACGAGAGTCATAGAGGTCCGTTTTGCTGAGGTCTTTACTTCGCTATCTGTCATTGCTCGGTGTATGTTACATGCTCGCTGTATATAATATGAAATTCCGCAAAGAATGAGACACAAGCGGAACCCCCGAGTGGCTCGTCCTTCTGCGACTCTCGGTACTATATTCCCCGGAATGTCCCTTGACTTTTGTATCACCGGTGTATAGATGTATAAGTATACGAGTCGTTGACCATACCCTCGCATATATACTTTAATACACACACACAAACATATATATACATATCACGCGTCTGGATATCGTATCAAGCGAGTTTTCTAGGCTTTCGTGGATTCACCCTGTGGGTTACCCAGCTCTTGCTTCTCTATTCCCTGTATTACTGTATTACTCGTGGGCTTGTCTCGGTTCTCTCGTTCCTTTCTCTCTGTACATAAACTGTATTTGTATATATATATATATTATATATACTATATAATGTTTTGTATTACATATGTATATATATAGACGTATATGCTCGTCGTTCACTCGCACGATCGTATACCCTTTGCCCGGGTGAAACGGTCCGCGCAGTAGTGACGAGGCAGAATAGTCAGACAGCGGTACTTAAGGAGAGTGGGTACTTCGGTCCAGCACGCTTCGCCTCCTCCTCTTCCTTCTCTCTCTCTCCTTATACTTTCTCTCTCTCTCACGCTCTCTCTCTCTCGCTCTCTCTCTCTCTCTCTCTCTCTCTCTCTCTCTCTCTCTCTCTCTCGCTCTCTCTCTCTCTCTCTCTCTCTCTCTCTCTCTCTCTCTCTCTCTCTCTCTCTCTCTCTCTCTCTCTCTCTCTCTCTCTCTCTCTCTCTCTCTCTCTCTCTCTCTCTCTCCGACCATACGACCCTCATCCCAAATCTAACCGATCCACGTCTGTGGGTCATTGGCAAAAGTTTCTTTTGCCGCAATGTTCAACTTGTTTCATCGACATTGACGACAGTGAGAGCGAGAGAGAAACAAAGGAGCGATGAATCGAAGCCGATTAACGCGGGTAAAAAATATAACATGACAAGGGAGAATGAGGAGTTACATGACGAACTTTGCACGGTTTTATTTCAATCGTCTTTTTTTTCTATGTTCACGTTGGATGTTTTTACCCAAATTACTCTGAAGAACTGAAGAGAAATAATAGAGGGAAGAGACGTACAAAATGATCCCCAGAAGTAAAATGATACTGATTGGATGGTTGGATGGAGTATTGATTGAAAATTAACTATGTTCATTTATGTACGAATTACACTGAAGAATTGAAAAGAATTCTGTAATAAAGGGAAGAGGTGTACAAAATGATCCCCAGAGGTAAAATGATCCCTACTGATTTTGTAGAATTACTATAGCTTCAACTAACGACGAATGCAATTTGTTTCAGGCTCGTTTATGTCACGGTGGATGCGTTGCCACGATCGCAAGTCAGTTTGATGAGATAATCGCGCAACATCGAAATTCCTTCGGCTGATGTAGGGTGAGTGCATTTTACACATTTAAATTATTTATGTTTTCGTTGTTTTGAATATTTGACTGCTATTGACGCATATTAGAGTTTTTCTAAGTGCACAATTTTATGTTAACTTTATTCGAATCGGCCCAGTTGACGTTAGTTTTATACATCACGTGAAAGAATGTCTCTGGGGGCAAAACGATCCCCCACCGTGTGTACAAAATTATCCCCGGATAGTGTTGCAGATTCATAGGGGATTTTTGTAGTGTTCAAGTCTAAAACTATTTGTATTTTTGATAAGGAAATTAAATAAAAATATTTTTAATCATTTCAATTTAGTACTTAGTACCAAGGGATCATTTTACCCCATATTGGGGAGTTTCAACAAGTATCAATAACTTTAAAATTGAAAGTGAATGCACTTATTAGAATTGCAGAAGTACTAGTTAAATAACTAGAGTTGCACTACATATTGATGAAAATAATTATGCTTCGATCTTTCATATCAAAAAAGCACTTTGGTAATATTGGGATCACTTTGGCAATATTGAATATGGTTTTCGCTCTAGTTGACTCTTCATTTCCAAGTTGTTAATTGTTGTTTTATCGAAAAAGGATTACAAAAATGGTCGGTTCTCTTACTTTTCTTACCCACACATTTTTCTCAGTGTCAACACGAATTTCCTATTATTATTATCATTCTCAATTCCGTTTTTCTATTTTTATTTCCTGTTGCGAGGATTAGTGATGACAATTAGGTAGCAAAAGTAGAAGAACATTTCTCTTACTAAATCATTATTTCGGATGAATTAGGAAATTCACTACTCACGTGACGCCAGTTTAAATGTTTTTCCTGTACGCAGTGAATCATTAATAAATCCATTAATTAATCGTCGGTTATTCGACACTGATTCGCATGGTACTTTAACATTGTTTCACTCGATCGATGGATTTTCCCGATAAAATGAGTTCCACCAACACACTATCCCAGAATATGGTTCTATTTCAGTGCTTTTGGAATATTTAACACCCAAACTTATAAATAGCCGATTGTCCCGGATATCTTCCCCTGAAAACCCAGAGATACGAACTGGATCGATTTTTTCGAATTGACCGTAAAATTCCGATTTTATCAACTTTATCACCTGACTGTAGAATCGCTAATGCCAAGTTTCGAACAAAAACCCCAACTAAACGAAAACGTTCAATCTCAAATTCTTAGCAGAACCCTCTGAATGATGACCCTAACTATCAGAAAATGACAACTATCACGAAAACAGAGCTTTTGCCTCAACTGGGAAAATGTGACCATTCCGTAAATAATTCCTCACAATGTAGGTTTGATCGACTGAACGAAAAATAGGCCAATATATATGTCGAGGGATATTGATCGCCCGAACTAAATTGGAAAGAAAATGTGCGTCAATCGGATCTTCTCGAGCGTGAGTAATGCCCCTTATTTTGATACATGAAATAAAGTAAAATGTTATTCGCTGTTAGATTCGATGTGGCCTCCTCGTCCCTAACGACGTTCCTATGTTTCAGTAGGGAGCTTTGCCATTTTACGACTATGCTACGCGTTAACGATGGAGTGGATTTAGCTTGAGTGAGAGGTGTGTTTTATACGGTGGAAAGATTGAAGGGTCCGATATATACTGTACAAAAGGGATTTCTCTATCGGATGCTTTTTCGGACACTCCGCGGTGATTCGTATCGAAACGGTGTGACTTTATATCCCGGACCATTTCTCTCTTTCTTTCTCTCTCCCTTTCTTCCTCTTCGCTGTCCCTCGGTCATCCATTTCCTTTTCGGATAGAAGCAAAAGGGTCTGCAAATGCCGCAAGGAGATAAGAAATCCAACCGGATGTTGAGATGTTTTTCTATCTGTCCAAGAGACGCCTTTCCATGGGAATGAAAAGAAGTTTTCATTCCCATTCGCCTGTGTTTGTTACACAACTCCCAATGTCGATTCACGAATTTTCAGCCCATCAAAACGTCGATCAGTTCAAAAATGTTGGCCTGAATGTGGCTACGCCAAAATCCTTGATACCCTATTTTGTACGTGGACATTTTTCAAAATCTTACAATTTACAAATTCTTCGTGGTTTTTCGGATTTTGTTTCCATCGTTCGCTCAGCCTCCTTCATTTGATTTTTTTTAACGAAACAAAGATTCTTTTGGATGAAAGAAAAAATACTACAGGTGTCAAAAATGAAAGTCTTAACCGCCAGTTTTGGGAAAATACGTGAATTCTCGTTAAGCCGAATATCGGTTTTATATGCATGTTATTCATAACTCTTGTTTGTTCGTGAAAATATATATTGATGAAACGTACGTGGATAAAAATGGATTAACCCAATTTCCGAATGGACGAACCGTAACAACTGCAGTGTCAGCCGAAAAACGGTGAAATTATCACAATTTTCGAATCCATATAACTGTCACAAACGTGAGGAATATGGAACACAATTCAGTCGGAAACTTTGAAAAACGTATTCGCGAGTGATAATTTTATCCCTGCACGTCACACGGATTTACATTGAGATGGAATGAATAATAAATGAAGGATGAGAGGGTAAAAGTACCAGAAAAAAATACGCCTACATACGTATATTTTAGAATGCTCTAAAATAAAACCTTATTTTTTTACCTTACTTCCTATTCGATAAAATCATAGTTTTTATCATAACATTGAGCTCCATGAAAGGAGGACTACCTACTATTTCCTTTAGAGGTATCGCAATGGATTTTTCTAGTTACCATTTAATTAGCATTTGGGAAAATTTCAATTAATGACATAAGAATGTAAAAGCAGAAGTAACTGAAATTCTTATGTCATTAGTTGAAATTTTTACTGCTCATAATTGCAAAATTACATGATTGCTCAACTTTATTTAACTTAGAGGTAAAAAAAACAATTTTTTTTACCACAATTCAAAAATTCATATTTTTGAAAAAAAAACACCTTTCTGAAAAATTCAGGATCTTCAAAGATCAGTACAAGGTGTCATATAAAACAAAATCAAACCAACAGTTTGATGTTGATCGTTGATTTTCACTATTTTAAAAAATTAAAAATTCTCTAAATTCATCATTTTTCAATTTTTTTTTTCGGAATATTTTTTTTTTCGTAGCCTCAAGTATACTCTTTCAGAAGAACCCAGAACAATTTTTTCGTAACTATAATAGTTTTCGAGATATTTAAAGAATAAACTTGAAAAATTGAAAAAATTGCGATATTTTGGATTTTGCATAACTTTCGACAAAATTTTTTTTAATTTTTTTCTTTTGGTAGAACTTCGTTTTATGATGAAAGAAAACTTCTGACCAAATTTTCTTCGAAATTGAAAGAAGTCGATTCTAACTATAGGTCGATTTGACATGGAATGACCCATATGAAAAACAATTGTTCTGTGGACTAAAACGGAGTATAAATGTTCTCAGATGATATTATCGACAATCTTTTCCAAATTGGTGCGTCGTTAAACAATTTAGGATACACTGTTGACAAAATGTACACTTCACACTTACTTCATGTAAACAAACAACTATTTACCTGCATAGTGCATTTTCTTCAATATAACTTTCACGATAAGCCAATCTGAAAAAGAAAGTAGACACTGTCGTACGAGATAATTTGTACTTTATTTCATAGAATACTTGTTTTCCCTATCCAAATTATAGCAAATGGCAAATAGAAAAATCCTTTGAGATACCTCCGAAAAAAATCGTACATAGCTTTTCTTGCATGGCGTCCAATATTATAGTAAAAACTATAATTTGATTGGCTGGGAAGTGAATAAAAAAAATTACGCTTTAATTGTGGGCCACTCTAATATGTATAGATATATGGATAACGAGTACGATTCCTACGCATGCGAAACGTGAGAGTGTTCAACGCTCAAGGATTATATTCGCTCGGTTTATCCATATATAGCGCACCGGAAACCAGAATAAAAACTTTGCAAATCCTTCGCCACTGCCTCTCTAATTTCTCTTCTGTTTCCTCTATTTTCACGGTTGTCTAACTCATAAATATAAAACGGGTATTCAGATACATTGCAAATTGCGAAATAAAGAGAATTTGAATGAACATTCCGCCGTTTGTATTTAATTAATTATCCCCTATTTTAATTAATCGTAATTGAGCAAATATACGATTGACAAGCTCGTTCGTTAACGTTTTTTTGCGAATCGTTCGATCATATCAGTGTTAATTCTGAAAAATTGCATAAAAAATTGAATTAAAAAAAAGCTCTTGTACAATTTTTGTCAGATATTATACGGTGGTTTTTATTGTTAAGATATGAATTAAGGTTTTTCTGCATTAAATTTTTGAAAAATCCATTGAAAGGTTGAAATGTTAGAATCTGAATTTTTTGCAAATGTCAAATCTTACAGAAAATTGGCAGAGCTCTGGAAGCAGTTCAAGTATCGAGCTTGAAGAATGGCTTCCAATTTAAACTATCATTTTTTGTATAAATATTTTAATAACCATTTTGACATTCACATATATTTTTTATTGCTTAGAGTACTTTTTTTCGAGGAAGCGAAAAGCTTCGTCCAAATTCGCATTGAAGGTTCTCTACTGTGAAAAAAATAGGAATCAATGTGCAGGTTGATAATTTTCATAGTTATTTTTATATCATTATTTTATTTTTCCAAATATCTCATGAAGCTTCGTGAATTCATTGTGAAGTGAAAAATAATGGAATATTATTTTTCGAATATTCTCTGAATAATTCATTTTGTCCTTTATCATTTTGGAAAATAATAATCATTATTATAATTGCACTTGTATTCCCAGTATAATAATTCATTTAAATGTGATCCATCGAAAATCTCTACATGCCTCAAATTTAATCACGAGTATTCTCGTTTTAATCCAATTCGAGAGCTTTCAAAATAGATTCATCCTCGAACAAGAAGCAGCAGAGAGAAAAGACCCGCATCTATTATGAATCGAAGATTATCCATTTCGGATCAATCGATCGTTCAAAACCGTCGTGAATGTAGGAACGAAACCTTTCTAGATATTTGAATCCATTTATTTTTAGATGCGCTTTATTTGCCAAAAACGAAAAACATTTCTCTTCATTTTTTCATTAAACATTTTTTTTGTTGGTATTACAGTTGATTTTATAGTTGATACCATAATTCGTATATTAGGATACAATTGCATTGTATCCTAATTTAATCCTTCATACATCTATTTCAAATAAAAACGAGAAAATTGATGAAATTTCTTGGATGAATTTTCCACGTGAAAATGGAAAATCCAGCTGAAATCCAAGTTGGCCAGAGTTACATTTTCTTTATCGGGATATAAGAACATATTGACTGTACAAAATTGTTTGGTGAGAGGGTTGTATCGTTTGAGCGAAGAAGTCGAAAGAAAAACGAGAACGTAATCGACGACGTTCTCAAATCGATTTCATTCACAGCGATGGCAGTTTCGCTTTCACCTTCTCACGCCCTTTTCTATCCTCCATATTTGCATTCTCCTTGGTATATACGCGTCTGCTCTCGTCGCAGGACGGAAAGATCGTTTTGAGACTCCAAACTGTCACGAATGTTTCTCTCTGCCTCCGCCATTCTCTATCTATTTCCCCATATGTATATATGTATATTTGCATACATATATCCTAGTTTGCTTGGCAGAAAGCTGAAAGCATCCACGAGAGTCCCAGCTTACCCATCAGCAAGCAATCCGCATATACGACGACCTGAAGTATGCATCGCGCTGAATTTCGAAGACGTCTGTCGTGTTCCGTCGCTTCTGATAAATTCATCTCAATACACTCCATAGAGACATGTAAATAATACAACAGAAGCGAAATTAGAGTAGCCATAAATGTTACGAGCCCGAAACACAATGAGCGATGTTAATCCAAGCAAACTAAGGCACGAATTTTAAGTTCGGTAAATATTCGAGAGTGTGACTCCTGTCAGAATCGAGCTGATTTTTTTTGTGTGGTTTCTTACATTTAAAAAACAATTTAATATTATTATGGCGGCGCATAATTTTTTTACCCAACTTTTTTAATTCTTTTATTTTTATTTTTTTTAAATGGTTTTTTTAATAATAAAATGAAGGAATTTAGGTACTAGGATAGATATCCCCGTTGCAGAGTTTCTGTCTTTTTTTTAGATTCGATAAAAAACCAAGTTTTTATCATTGAAATTTGTTTTTTTTATTAAACCTAAAAAAACAACAGAAACTCTTCAACGGGGATATCTATTCTAGAATAGCTAAATTCCTTCATTTTATTTTATTTGAAAACAAAATTTCTTTAATTAAAAAAAAAATTTAAGTTGTTTAAAAATATTATGCGCCATTAAAATATAACTTAATATAAGATTGTATAATCATAAAGAATTTATACAAAAATGTACAGCCTCTTTTTAGCGGGAGTTACACTTCCCTATATTTACCTTAAGTTTTTTAAATCTATCTTAATATCAAACTTGAGATCAAACTTTCCATCGAACTCAAGATAGAACTTAAGATCGAACTTAGGTTCCAATTTAAGATGAACCTTAAATTTGAACTTGATGAGTATCATTATAAGTTCATACTTAAGTTCAAACTTTAGCGCGAATTTCAGATCGATCTTATGTTCAAACTTAAATTTGCTTTGAAGTTTAAACTTAAGATCCATCTTGAGCTTGAACTTAAGTTCGATAAAACTTCTATCATCGCCTCCCTCGACTATGGTTTTTGACATTAGTTGTCAAAATAATTATAAGCTCGATCGAACTTAAGTTTAAGATCGATCTGAAGTTCGCACTAAAATTTGAACTTATAATAAGTTCAAACTTAAGATTTATGTTAAATTGGAACTTAAATTTGATCTTAAGTTCCAACTTGAGTTTAATGGAAAGTTTGATCTTAAGATAGATCTTAGAATCTTAAAATACGGGCCTACAATAGAAAAGAACAACTCGGAAGTCTAAAAACCGGAATATTCGTCAGGTAAAGCGAAAAGAAATTCAATCAGTCGATATCCTTCGTCTAATTTCATTCAGTGAAATTTCTATCTAAAAAAAAAATTTTTTTTAACATATTTAGTCAATCCAAAGAAATATTCATCCCTCGATCGGTTGTCCGAAATTTTCGCCCTCATCCGCATTTTTCCGACGAACGTTTCCCGCGTATGTCTTCATACAAGACTACGTAAATTCGAGGATGAATTTTTAACATTTTTTGTTATTCCAAACTTCCGTGCATCTCGTCGTTTAGTCCTTTGGTCCCGGCGGGACAGAAGCACCGTGATGAAAAATCTTCGAGCTCTTTTCCCACAAGAGCTTTACATTTTATCCTTCGCTTCTGCTCCTTCCGTCTCACGAGATTTTAATGTTTATTTCTCCTCCTAATCCTCGTCCTCTTCCTGCTCTCGGCAGTCATATCAACCCACTTCTCTCGCGCCATCTGTTTCGTGTCTTTTTTTTCGGTCTCACTCTCTTTTCCTCCCAATCGACTCTCACACATCGATATTATATTTATTTATATATATAAATATAGAGATGACAGGTGGAGTGAAAAAGCGAGGAAAAAGGAAAAAATGGCGATCGGTCGGTCTGACGACGAACGGCATTTTCCACTTCCGTTTCCTCGATGCACCGCCATCGGGCAAAAAAGCCTTTGGTCCCACGATTTCTGGACCCTTTCCCTGTAAACGACGACGAAGTCGAATTTATTTTCCTCCCTTCAACCCTCTCCTTTCCCTCCCTTTATATCTATCTTCTACCAATCCTCCGTTACTCAGCCGCACCTCTTTGCTGCTTATTTGTGTTTGTGAAGAGAGGGCAATAGAAGCTTTGGATTCGGGCTCAAGTTACTTTCGCCCCGTTGCCGAGTGATGGCGCGATGCGGTTTTCACAGAGGACTCGAAGCACCGCCGTCTTCTCACTCTCTCTCTCTCTCTCTCTCTCTCTCTCGCGACCTTTGAAAAGAGAAGCGAGGTCAGCGAAAAGCAGAAGGCACGATATACACTCCCGCTCAAAAGTTTGGAAACACCAGTCAATATTTCTTGCTGCACTAGAAGTTGCATAGCTCCGTCAAAAAAGAAGATTATCGAATTTTAAAAAAAGCGTTTTGACGGGAAGGAATTCAGCTTTATTTTGTTTTTTTAAAAATATTTTTCATGATTTTTTTTTTATCTATTACGCATTCTTGTACGCGACCGTTTTTTTGCCTTTTTTCGACCATCGCGAATTTGGCGCATAACTTGAGGACATTTTTTTTTTCTTTTTTATCTACGGTACTTTTGAAAGGGTTAGCAGACGCTCCATATTTGTTGTCTAAAAATTTTCGTACGATTTTTTCTCGCAAAGTTATTTCACTTTTGGCTAAAAAAGACAAATTTTGAAAGGTGCAACGTTACTTGAAAACTATGAAGTTTAAGAGAAAATGTCAAGTGTGAAAAAAGTAGAGCACGGATACACGGAATTGCCTGGAATTATTTCAGAATTTTTCTATGAAATTTTTTTTTACTATTTTCGCTCGAAATTCTGATGATGACGTCCCAGCGAAAAATTGTATCTCATTGAAATTTCCGTACTTCGTGATACAATAAAAATCTGAAAAAATTCAGCACTATTTGGCATGCTATAAACAACGATGATCAATAATAATTATTGGTCATTGTTCATTATTGCTTAATAAATTGTTTAAACAATTTGTTATTGACTTTTTGGCAATACTATTACTGATAATTGTTGTTTGCAGCATGCCAAATGTTGCTGAATTTGTTCAGATTTTTATTATATGACGAAGTACGGAAATTTCAATGAGATACAATCTTTCCCTGGGACGTCATCATCAGAGTTTCGGTCGATAGTAAAAAAAAAAATTTCATAGTAAAATTTTGAAATAATTCCAGGCGATTCCTTGTATACGTACGCAACTTTTTTCATATTTGAAATTTTCTCTTAAACTCTATAGTTTTTGAGTTACGTTGCATTTTTCAAAAAAAATTTTTTTTAGCCAAAAGTGAAATAACTTTGCAAGAAAAAATCGTACGAAAATTTAAAAAAAACGAAAATGGAGCGTCTGTTAACTCTTTCAAATGTAACTCAGATAAAAAATACAAAAAAAATGTCCTCAAGTTATGCGCCCAATTCGCGATGGTCGAAAAAAAAATCATAAAAAACATTTAAAAAAAAGCAAAATGAAGCTGAATTCCTTCCCGTCAAAACAATCTTTCAAAGTTTCGATTATCTTTTTTTTGACGAATTTATGCAACTTCTAGTGCGACAAGAAATATTGGCTGGTGTTTACAAACTTTTGAGCGGAAGTGTATATGTAATGTATACTTATATATATACACTAGATTTATATATATATATATATATATATATATATATATATATGCATGTATGTATGTAGAAACAGATGCTAGGATAAAGGGGTTGTAAGAGAGGAGGTCGCGCACACGCCGCGCGTCACGCTTCGTCTGACCCTCCGTGAGATTGCAAACCGTGACCAACAAACTACCACCCTTTACGGGATATATAACTCGCCCACGGGGATTCGTCCTGGAAGAGGAGGGAGAGAAAGCGAGAGAGGAAGAGAGAGAGAGAGAGAGTTAGGAAGCTTGAAATGGGACGAGAAAGAGTAATGCAAAGAAAGGAAGGAAGGAAGGAAGACGGATGGATAAATACACACGTCGTTATACGTACAAACTTTACGACCCTATATAGAATAATCCATTTTCCTTTTTAGTATCAAAAGCCTCCTCTATCTCCTCTCCTCGATCTATGTATAGCAAACGATTTCTTGCGAATTATCGTCCGTCGATATATGAAAATATAGGAGGGTATATACTCTATATATACGAGATGTTTCACTCGGTTGTACGAGAAATGGAGAAAAAGAAAAAAAAGATAGAGATGAGATACGAGAGCTTTTCGGCTTCGCGGGGTTTCCAAGCTCGTTGAGATACTATTAGAAAAAGTCTCTCGGGTGAAATAGTGGCAAAGTTGAGAATTCGATAGAGGGTTGGGAGAGCGAGAATACGGATACAAATATATATATATAGATATATTTGTCGAGAACGACTGATGAGAGGAGGGAGACTTTCTC
>OX333077.1:7421853-7583306 GCA_946863875.1 Alloplasta piceator | reverse complement strand
ATGCATTTTCGCCAAAAGCTCCGTATTCGATAGCTTTGCCGCTGTGCGCTCGGGACAAAAGAAAACCCAATGACTTCCCTTCCTTAAGGGGAAGTTACCGTCGAGAGACATGAAAAATGCTTGACCTTTAGGAATTTCTTTTTATATAAAATAAATACTTTTCGAAATGGGTTTCAACGTATTTTATTCTTCTATCAATGGAGAGAAAATTCTAATTTTATTTATAATTCTACTTTTTGCACTGTTAGGTTTTTTAACGACTGAAATCCAAATTTTTTACTTCGAAAAATTCATGCACACTCTCGAGACAATTGTGAATCCGTAAATTTTGGAAAGGCCCACCAAAAAAGACAAAAAATCAAAAAGGTTTCGCCTTATCGTGAAAACGAGATTATAAAATTATATCAATTAAATTATGTATTTGTATGGTTGAATTATATAACAAAAAATTATCTGTTAAATAGATTGTCTGTCAAAAGTGAAAGTGATTCTCATCAAGGATTTCGTCTCGAAGCCACAAGAATATTTGGCACTGATTGAACGGGCTTTCTGTCAATTATTTGAATTTCTTCGATTCAATTGTTCGGCAAATGTTGGTTTTAATCATCGTGAGCTTGATATTTATTGTTTCACTTGACTTGAACAAAATTAGTGCATCTTCTTGATGAGTGGACTTAAGAATTATTAGCAGTTGGTGGAAAATACTTATTTCTGTGAATGCGCACGGGCGATGAGCAAAAAGTGTCTAGAGCGATGGCGAATGTTTTATATAGGGATGATCTTTAGGAGCGAGGAAAGGTGAACGACGCAATTAGAGATAAAACTCCGAAACGCGCGTATACTAATTTCTGAGCGACATAAAGTTTGTGTCCGCTCTCGTTTCACATTCGCAAAGGCACACATCTCGGCAATTCGTAATTTATATTACGTCTGTATGTATCTATAAAATTAAAGCTAAAGAAAACTATTTATAAATTCTGAACTTTCATCCCCAAGATTATTTTGCAGATAAACAGACGCATACATTTTATCGTTTGCTCTTCTTCTTGAAAAAAGTATGCGCATCTTAATTATGAGATCAACGGAATTTCAAAATATCAATAAAGAAATAAACAAATATTAATAGGTAAAGTCGTTGATAGATTATTGGAATCCTCGAGAAAGAGAGAAAAAATGTATCAGACTTTTTTGACATCTACACGAGAAATTATTAATTTAATTTAAATAAGTTTGTTTCACATAAAAAAAATTATTCAAACATCAACCGAATCAGCTGTTTATTTTAGGTTCATATTATAAAAAATCAGAAAAATCTATTCGAATAAAATAAATCCCTTTTCAAGATAAATTGAGTTCTAATCCAGATTATTATATCTAAAAAAAATTAATAAATCTCTGAAAACCATTTAAATAATGGTAAAGTGGAAAATAAAATTGCACGTGCAATCTGTCGAACGATTCGCTGATCAGAGAATTTCCAAATCATTTTTTCAGGCGCGTAGCGTCAATTTTTGTTACACGAGGGAGAACAGGGGAAAATGTATAAAATCCAGGTGGGCGAGAGCAACGTTGTTCGGTAAAGTCTCCCTCGCGACTATTTATTCGGGCATAAAGGTTGCTCACAGGGGTGAAGAGAAAAATCGATCGATTCATCGAAGCTTCAATGGAGCTCTTTTACATGTTTAATCGAGTAAGAGAGAGAAAGAGAGAGTTGCATACCGCAAGTGAAATCAATTATTAATCGGTAAATGAATGATGCATCGCGTAAACGTCACATTAAATAGTCTCAACGCTCTTCCCCCGCGTTTCCAGTTGGCCTCGATCCTCCGCATTGCCATATAGATATACAAAGTACGAGTGAAAGTAAAATCCATAAAACAGCTTCGTGTGCGACCCCGGAATGAATATCAAACGAAGGTCTTGGCCATTTCACTATCAATAAAAGCTCGCGAAAGCGACCGAGAAAGAGGCGGCTCTTCGTCTCAGATTCGTGCTTCGCTTTGCTCGGCGCTCACAAAAAAAAAGGAGACAAACTCAAAAAAGCACAACGAAAGGGAAAGTGGAGAGACGGGAGGGGAACAGAACGAAGAAAAAAAGTCGCCTGACTAGTCGAGTGAATGAGGGAACAAACGGGATGAACAAGCGACCGCGGACGAGATAAAGCGAAAGAAAAGCGCGTCACGCTGTGGGATGAGGGTAGAAAATTTCTCTGTGTACCTCGCTGGAGTGCTGGAAAATAGAGAAAGAAGGGGAGGGGTGAAGAATAATGATAGTAAAGGAATAAAAGAAGAGGGAAGAAAAGGGAGGGTAAGAGGAGGCGAAGGAGGGGGAGGAGAATAGAGAGAATGAGAGGGAGAGGAACAAAACGTGAACAAAGAGAGTGAAATGTGCGGAGGAACGCGCATATCACGATGCATATATATATAATAAAGGGAGATAGAAAGGAGGAGCGAGAGGGAGAGTATTACACGCGGGTTCGCGGCTTTTACGACCCATTTATTGTCCCGGACGGACGTATATATACCGCGATGCGCGAAAGAGCCCTCTGTGTGATGCCGCATTAGCCACGAACAGCGAGATGCTCCTCCATCTCTCTTTTCCCTCCTCCTCCTCCTCTCCCTCTCTCTGTATCTAGCCGGACAAAATTAGAGGAGTGCACGCTCGCATTTTGCTCCATATATACATATACAAGTCCGTAGAGGACGAGGAGGAATCTCTCGGGGTTGAAGGATGTGCCACGAGTTGTGTTGGAAGAGAGGACACGACCCCGGGAGAGAAGGAGTGAAAATCAGAAAACATATTTACGGGAGGAGAGGAGGCACGCAGTGGAGAAAGATGACACCGGGGAAAGAGGACGAAATTTTGAGGGTCGAGATGAAACGGGTGTTGGAAGATGGAGAGGAGTGGAGGGGAGGAGGGAGAGTGATGGGGAGGCAAAGAGGGGTGAAAAAAAGATAAATTCACCGCAGCTGGAGGGGAAGAAACGTGTGCGAAGCTTTGACGTTTTGCACAGTAGAAACGGTATTTTACTACACTGACAGACAACGACAAGAGGGATCTCCTCCACTGGGGGAGTTACAATTTTACCACGAAAGGAGGGGAATATATATCGTGGATAAAAAATTGTGATAGAGGGAGCGTGGTTGATCCTCGTCCTTGTGTTATACACATTCGTATTTGTCATGTCCTTCTTGGGGAAAAAAAATTCTGATTGAACGAAACGGGGTGCGAGGCAACGACGTTGAAGGGAGAAATGAAAACTACCCCTATGGCGAAGCGAATCCTTTGGCGACGAATACACGAGAAAATTTGAGAATACAGCCATTCGGTGAAATCAACGCGAATGGCGAAATGTCCAGAAGCTCGAGTAAAGTAAAGGGTTGAGAATCATTAGGGGAGCGAAAAAGAGAGAAGAAATGGCCTCTTGTGACCTTACAACCTCATATCCAGTATTTTCGTACTAGAAGCATTTTGAATAATTATTATGATTATGGGATACACGAAAAATAGTTATAGCGTTGTGATACGGCTTTATAATGTAAGAATAATTAATGATTAGTAGATCTACGTAGGGATGAAAATACTAATAGATGCGCAATGGTTTGAGGAAGTAACATATAGATTGAGAGATTATTCATTTAATAGCAAGCCGTATCTGTCGAGCTATGAACTCTGAGAGATAAATATTCATGAATCCTTAAATTCATAAAAACAATATTTTCTTCAGTTTTTCCTTGCTTTTTCTCATAAATACATGTGTTCGATAAAAACTCAGCATAATTTGCAATGAGCGGTTAATTTCCCATCGGAATAACGTTTGAAAACGATGAAAATTTTTTTTTTGTTTTTGCTGATTTTTGGACTTCTCGGAAATTTCAAAATAGCAATATTTCAAGCGCTCATAACTTTACTATCGGTTGACCGATTCAGAAATTTCTTTTTCATACGCAAACGTTGTGACTGAACTTAGAGAATGCCGTTTGGTTCTTCCCGATAACTGGATTTTTGTAAAAATGGGAGCAGTTTGAAAATCACCGAAAAAAATGGAAAGGGGTATGCCTTAAAAAATTTGCAAAAATCGATGGTCGAACTTTAAAAATCTGCCAAAAATCAAAAAATGATCGGAATTGGATGAACCAAGTCGCATTTTGAAAATTCAACGATCCCGAAGAGAATGAGCTTCTCCCGAAGTGATTTAATTTTGGCCAAAATGCAAAAAAAAATTTTTTTAATTAATTTTTTTTAAACGTTATATCGATGTATTTTTTCCTCTGAACATGAACTTCTAAATAATTTTCTCAAAAACTCAACATTTTCATGAATTTTCATTAAAAACGTTTTTGCTCAATTTTGGCCCCATTTTACATCAACCTCAAAATAGCGAAATTTCAAGTCGTCATAACGTTACGTTCGTTTGACCGATTCTAAAATTTCTTTTTTTCTTTCTTTTTTATTTCGAAAATTACAAAAAAAAAATCAAAAGAATTTTTTTCTCCAAAATTCACCGAATTTCTAATGACTATAAATAAGTAATGACATAGTAAATCAGGAATGATAAATTATTTTTGGCCAACGTGCAAAAATTTTCTTTTTCCTACGATATCTTGTATCAAAGTATATAATATATTCTCCGCCCTTTGGCGACGAAAGGGACGAGGATTTTTTATCGAGAACTGAAAGCTTTTTCGGCGTAAAGTTTTTCGTGGAGATCTCGTAAAATGCATTTCTTTAAACATTTTTTCGTGTTTTGCATGCCAGGACTTTGCCTGGCGCCAATAAAAATCAGTACAATGTGTATAAAATCCGAGAGCCAAAAATGAGTTTGAAGATTGCGACCCAATTATTTATCGTACCCAAAAAGATAAACCCGTGTTACCCCTCTCCTCTCTCTCTCTCTCTCTTTCTATCATACAAAGTTATCTTTGTGCCTCGATCGAGGCAGAAAGCTTCCTGATAGAGAGAGAGGGAAAGAGGACGAGAAATAAAGAGCTTGCAGGGGTGCAAGACCGCAAGGCATGTGTTACGGTTTCATAGCTAACAGCCGGCGCGGATTTAGTTTCGTGGCTCGCTCCAGCAAATGCATCCGCGAGAGTGAGAGCTTTCCTTCGCCTCCTCGCGCCTCTTTTTCTCCATCTTTCTATCTATATTTCGCCGATGGGAGGGCATGATCTACCCTGCAACGAGGTGACGCTAGAGTGGCTGCGAGATGTTGGTTATGGTCTCTGAAAGCTCTTTCTTCTCTCTTTCGCTTTGGCACTATGGGAAACGATAGATAGATGGACTGCCGGGGATCGCGTGACGATATCGTCGGAGCTCGCTCTTGTCTCGCTCTCAATTTACTTCTCCTCCCTTTTCTCTCCTCCCTTTTCTCTTCTCCCTATTCTCTCCTCCCTTTTCTCTCTCCTCCCTTTTCTCTCCTCTCTTTTCTCTCTCCCTCTCCCTCTCTCTTTATCTTTCTTTATCTGTCCATCTCACTCTTTTTTCTTTCTTCGCTGCCACCGACGTCGGTCCTTTGCGTGAAAACTTTGCCGAAGAGCGACGGTCGAAGAGGGCGCGCTTCGAAAAGTTTTCCCTCGCGCGACGCCGAGCACCAAACCTCCCTCTTTTCTCTCCCATACCCCTTTTTCAACTCATCCCATCTTTCACCTTGCTATATCTGACTTTTATACATAGATATATCTTTCTTTCTCTATCCCTCTGTTTCCTTCCCTCACGTTGCAATGAAGAACGGGAGGGTTAAAGCTCTCCCTGGCGCGTTGGTAACGCGCGTTCCGGTTCTCCATTTCCCTTCGCGGTTTCACTGTATATCCGTCTTTCTCTTCTTCGCCTTTCCCGTCTCGACTCACTCATGCAATATACGCGTATATCGTGCATATATAGATATATAGGCCCATCTCTCTTGTTTTTCCGGCTTCAAAATCCACATCCCCTTCTTCGTTTCCTCTCTCGTCTACTTCGCGCTTGTTCTTCAACCGTTCTCTCGCTCTTTACCTCGTCTCGCACATAAGTTGTCTCCAGAATTTCCTCATGCACCCTCCTACTTTTCTTCTTCTTCTTCTGCTGGTTCTTCTTCTTCTTCTTGTTCTTCTTCCTCCATCTTACCTCTGTCTTTACACCGTAGATATATTTCACGACTATACTCTGCATCGTCGACGACGATTTTCTCCCCTTTTTACCGAGCTCCAAGCAGCCCCCAATGATTTTCTTCCCTCTTCCATCCATCTCTATTTCTCTCTCATTCTCTTTACCTCTCTATTTCTGTTCTCTGGCGCACATCCGACACCGCCTCTCAGACGTAGAGAATGGCAGCCTGTAATTCACGAATTTAGTCTACCGAGATATAATATTAGAATAAAGAAGAAGGAAGAGTGGTGAACGTAAATTAGAAAGATTCGAGGAGTTGCTGGTTTGATGCGAATTAATATGTGTAAATATTAGGGTGATTCGTTTCAGGGCAACTTTTTTTTACCCATCGTGCCCGAAAACCTTTAGTTGGTGCCCAAAAACGAAGTTTCGTGAAAAGGGGGTGTTGTCAAAAAATATTTAGAGGTCACGAATCAAAATTGAAGGTTTCCCATTTGATTAACATCATTGAAAAAGAAAAATTCTCATTATTAGTGTTACCATTCCGCGAATTTTGATATCGCGATATTTTCTAAATGAGTTTTTATAGGAAATATGATACTCTACAATAAAGTTCATTGAACCATGTCCGTAAATTCAACCGTTTCAGCGGTATCATTATTTCAAGTGAATATTGTATGAAAATATCTATTCAAACGGCTGTAACGCCTAAGCCATTAGATATATCGACAAAATTCAAATGGGAACTTTGTAGAAAAAGTAATTTGCCACAAAAAAGTCTGATAAGCCGGGCCCGTAGATTCAACTCTTTCTCAGCTATAGGTGAATGAAGTAAAATAAATAGATTTTTTTTTGTTCTATTGATTTATTTGCATAGAAATTTCTTTGTGACATTTGTTGAATGGTTTTTCTGATGATTTTTTACATGCTATCTCATAGAAAATGGAGTTCGTTTGATTGAATAATTTTTTTTTTTTCGAAAAAGCTTATCATAAACAGAAGGAATTAACCCCTGGCCCACTTTGGCTCAACGCCTAAAATTTTTCATAGTAAAAACGGGATCTTTGCGATTTTTTTTTTCAGATTTTTAAATTTGGGTTAAAAATCATTTGTTTATAAAATTTTAGTTAAGTCAAATCGCTCCAAAAAAATCAGAAAAAAATCCAGCGTGCTCTTCAGAGGTACTACAAAACCGTGAAAAATTGCGGACGAAATCGGAGAGGTGATGGGTCAGACACAGGTCGAATCGTGTGAAATGCCTCATAAATATCAGACTGTCCCAATAAAAATGAAAAGTTATTTTTTTTATTTACCTCGAATTTGATAAAACCATGAGATATACCATAATATTGAAGGCCGTGAAAGGAGGGCTATGTACAATTTTTGCATTGTCATTCAGCCGAAGATTCGGTGAGAAAAAATGTATGGAGCAAAACGGACACTAACACCGTTTTGCCCTGCACATTCGACCGGATATTCATCTAAAATTATGCTTATTTCGGACATTGTGTATCCTAAATTGTTTCACGATACGCTAATAATTGTTTTCTCCATCCAAATTATAGACAACGATTTTCCATTTCAAATGGCAAATAAAAAGATCCATTGCGATACGTCAACAATAAAAAGTACCTAGCCCTTCTCGCACGGCGTCCAATATTATAGTCAAAACTATGATTTCATCGACTGGCAAACAAATTTGAAAAAAAAAAATAATTTGGGTACATATTGCGACAAGACGGACGAAGAAAATGTCTAAAGTGTGTTAGACACAAAATGATGAATACAATGAGTGAAGCTTAAGATATTATTCATCCTAATTCCATTTTATTTTCGGGTCAGGGAATCCAATATCACGATGTCTCTCATTGAGAAACAAGAGCTAGATATGAAACATTGGTAAATCCTCCTCCTCCACAGCATTACACGCCGCATCGCCGCTCGCAATTATTTTTCCTTCACATTCCTCCCTTAATGCTCGAGGCGCAATTGAGACCCCCTGTATAATACAGCAAAGTACCGGGGAGAAAGGCTGAAGGACATTCTTAAAGACCCTTCACCTTTTCTCCATTCCTCTCTATCCCACGTTTCCCTCTATCGTCGTTTTATGCGAATCAAGCTCGCTTTAAAGGACGACAACGACGACCATGGGCGCTTCCGTCTCGAAGAACGAGACGCGCAAGTCCCCCCCCCCCCTCGCAATTACAAAGCCCCAACGCCCCCGAGCTACCATTTAATTAGAATAATAGAATATAAAT
Organism: Alloplasta piceator; assembly: GCA_946863875.1. Lineage (NCBI taxonomy): Eukaryota > Metazoa > Arthropoda > Insecta > Hymenoptera > Ichneumonidae > Alloplasta > Alloplasta piceator. The sequence continues at coordinate 7,574,964 of OX333077.1, read as the reverse complement.
TATGCAGAAATCTTCCGAGTATTGTAGCGATGTAAACTTTCTGCATTGTATATCTGTATATACATTTTTTTTCCATCCAACATACGCACAAAAGCGCGAGCTTTTATTCGTGAGATGTCCTTCTGGCTCGTAGAAAATGGCTCCCTCGGGAAAAAAAGAAAGTAACGGACCAACGGTAGTGAAATGAAAATGGTTCGAACCAAAGGTGTGATTTAAATTACTCATCATTGTGAAAAGCTCGCTGCAATATGTGAGGGATGATACGACGGAGGGATGTACTTTGTTAAAGCTTTCGTTCTTCTGATCCCATAATTTTATTTTTATTTTTTATTTATGCGAGCTCGTTGATAACTCGCAATTACCGTCAATGGAGCTTAATCAGCTTTGCATGCGAATTAATTCGTGTCGTTTCTGGCTTCTCTTGTACTTTCTCCCCACCCTCGTCCTGATTCGAACCGGCGCCCGAAAAAATATATACTAATGTTTTTACATATAGATATATATCTACACCCCTGCTCAAAAGTTTGGATACACCTGTCGATGTTTCTTGCCACACTAGAAGTTGCATAACTCCATTAAAAAAAAAGATATTCGAATTTAAAAAAAAAGCCTTTTTACAGAGAAGAATTTAGCCTTGTTTCCCTTTTTTAAATATTTTTTACGATTTTTTTTCGACCCAGTATGCACGTTTGAACGCGACCGTCTTTTGGCCTTTTTTCGACCATCGCGAATTGGGCAAAGACATTTTTTTTGTTTTTTTTATCTTAAGTACATTTGAAAGGGTTAGCAACAATTATTAATAATAATTATTGATCATTGTTCATTAAAAATAATATTGCCAATACCGAATTATTTAAACAATTTATTAATAACTTTTGGGCAATATTATTATCAATAATTGTTGTTAATACCATGCCAAATGTTGTTTAATTTTTTCAGATTTTTATTGTATCAAGAAGTACGGAAATTTCCGTCAGATACAATTTTTTGCTCGAACGTCTTCATCAAAGTTTCGAGCAAAAATAGTAAAAAAAAAATGTCATAGAAAAATTTTGAAATAATTCCAGACAATTCCATGTATACCTACGCTACTTTTTTCATACTCGACATCTTCCCTTAATCTCTACAGTCTTTGAGTTACGTGGCAGCTTTCAAAATTTGTCTTTTTTAGCTAAAAGTGAAATAACTTTACGAGAAAAAATCTTACGAAATTTTTTTTATAACGAAAATCGAGCGTCTGTTAACCCTTTCAAATGTAGCGTAGATAAAATAACAAAAAAAAATATCCCCAAGTTATGCGCCCAATTGTTGATTTAAAAATTAATTTTTACAATTATTTTTGCAAAAAAGAAATTTTTTTAAAGGGAAACAAAGCTAAATTTCTTCCCGTGAGAATGCTTTTTTAAAAATTTGATCTTTTTTTTTACGGAGTTATGTAACTTTTAGTGCGGCAAGAAATATCGACAGGTGTGTCCAAACTTTTGAACGGGGGTGTATATAAACCAGAATATAAAATCTCCAGCTCTCACTCTCGCTCGCTCACGGTTGAGAATATATAATTGCCATGCAAATCAGAGGGAGAGTCCCTCTCGAAGCGGAGACGAATTAAAAACATCTGCTCTGCCGAGGGATGAATGAAATATCTGGCGAGGAAAATGAAAGAAAGAGCGGAAAACAAAAAATGAATGAATGAAATTTTCTTTTGACAAATCTCTGCTCTTCTCAGCGCCTGTGTGAACCTTTCCTTTTTGTCGTCGTCGTCTTGCTGAAGGATGTAAGAACGCGTCTGACGAAATACGCTGATAACGCAGAATTTAATCTAATCTAATCGAATTTGCGCCGCTCCGCGTGTAACCCGAGCGCGAACAGGGAATATAATAATAGAAGATGTAGAAAGACGAAACTCGTCGTGAAATACCAGCGTGACAACCGAAAGAAGGAAAAAGAAAATCGTAATACATATTAGACGAATAAGAAAATAGATTTCCTCTGAGAAGCTTTCGTGCGTGTCTCGTCTCGCTAACGCGATAAATATACGAGGCATTCTGCGCTCATTTAGCCAAAGGACAAAGTAACTATCGCGGAAATTGTAAATTCACATTCCAGCAGATTTTAAATTGTCAATTTTTAGTTTTTGTCTAACCACAGCATTTTTATTATGGGCTTTTGATCGAGCGATTTTTCTAAATATATTCTTTCACCCTACGAATCATCCCCTATTCCGCAGGGAATGTCCCATATAACCGGATACTTAACGGGTGTGTGTGTCAATGAATTCATCTCCTCCTCTCATTCCGCACGCTTTTTCATCCCTTTTGAGGAAATTCGTTTTGTGCATCGCGCCCCATCTCGTCGTTCCTCTTCCCTTTCTCACTCTTGTTCGTTGTCTCTCATTTCGAAGATGGAAGTATAGGGTGGAAAGACAGATGTATATGTGCATATATATAGGCGAATGATTACAGGGAGAATAATATAAAGAGAAACTCGTGGGAGCATCGATTCGAAGGGCCTGGATATATAACCACGAGAAGGGGCTTCGTAATAGCATCTACATAGATATATTATATAATACTTTATATATACGATTATATGTGATATATAACGGGAATATACACTCCCGCTCAAAAGTTTGGAAACACCAGTCAATATTTCTTGTCGCACTAGAAGTTGCATAACTCCGTCAAAAAAAAAGATAATCGAATTTTTTAAAAAGCGTTTTGACGGGAAGGAATCAAGCTTTATTTTACCTTTTTTAAAAATATTTTTTATGGTTTTTTTTCGATCTAGCACGCACTTTTGTTCGTGACCGTTTTTTGGCCTTTTTCGACCATCACGAATTGGGCGCATAACTTGAGGACATTTTTTTTTGTTCTTTTCATGTAAGGTATATTTGAAAGGGTTAGCAGACACTCCATTTTCGTTTTTTAAAAATTTTCGTACGATTTTTTCTCGCAAAGTTATTTTACTTTTGGCTAAAAAAGACAAATTTTGAAATATGCAGCGTAACTCAAAAACTATAGAGTTTAAGAGAAAATGTTGAGTATGAAAAAAGTAGCGTTTATATATACTGCCTGTAATTATTTCAGGATTTTTCCATGAATTTTTTTTTACCTTTTTCGCTCGAAATTCTGATGATAACGTCCCATCAGCGAAAAATTGTATCTCATTGAAATTTCCGTACTTCATGATACAATAAAAATCTGAAAAAATTCAGCGACATTTAGCATGTTATAAACAATAATTATTAATAATGTTATTGCACAAAAGTTGTCAATAAATTGTTTAAACAATTGTTTAAATAATTTTTTAATGACTTAAGCAACACTATTATTCATGAACAATGATCAATAATTATTTTTAACAATTGCTGTTTATAGCATGTCAAATGTGGCCGAATTCGTTGAGATTTTTATTTTACCACACAGTTCGGAAATTCCAATCAAATACAATTTTGCACTGGGCCGTCATCATCAGAGTTTTGAGCAAAAATAGTAAAAAAAAAAATGCATAGGAAAATTGTGAAATAATTCCAGGCGATTTCGTGTATACATACGCTACTTTTTTCATACTTAACATTTTCTCTTAAACTCAATAGTTTTTGAGTTACGTTGCATCTTTCAAAATTTGTCTTTTTTTGCCAAAAGTGAGAGAACTTAGCGAGAAAAAATCGTACGAAAATTTTCAAAAAACGAAAATGAAGCATCTTTTCAAATGTATCGCAGATAAAAAACACTACAAAAAAATGTCCTCGAGCTGTGCGCCCAATTTGGGATGGTCGAAGAAAAGCCAAAAAACAGTCACCTATAAAAATGCGTACGGGATCGAAAAAAATTAGAATTTTTTTTTTTAAGTTAAACAAAGTTGAATTCCTTCCCGGCAAGATCCTTTTTGAAAAATTTGATTATCTTGTTTTTTGACGGAGGTATGCAACTTCTAGTGAGGCAACAAATATCGAATGGTGTTTCTAAACTTTTGAACGAAAGTGTATATACCACTTTGCCTGGTGGTGCGCGAGGAGCTACGTGAAACCAGCGGGGGTTGTAGGATGGCGAGAGGGTGTAGGGTGGAGGATGAAACGTTTCCCCGTCTGGCTGTGATCCGTCAACCGGAAACGACGCAATTTGCATGAGGAATCGAGGTAGAGGCGACGCGGCATCTCTCGTGGACGAGCATAAGCAGCAAAGCCGCAAAAGCCATGGACGTTCTCAACTCTCTCTCCCTCTCTCTCGTTTTTCCCTGTCTATAATTCGCGAAAAGGAACACGTAAAAAGATCCAGAGATTCGAATTCCGATCGATGAACCGTCAAATCTCGATCATTTCAACATATTACTCTATACATATACGAAAATACGGCGAGTCCTCTGCCGACTCTTCAGTCCCTCGCTGACATTGGTTCCTTACCCCATCATCCCTCGTTCATCCTATTCATTCTATAAGAAAATGCTGATTCACGTCTGATAGTCTCTTTAACCGCATTTCCTCGTTCGTAAATTCGCCGGTGATGGCTCTCTCTCTCTCTTTATATCTCTTCTACTTCCTTTCCCGCTCTCTCTTGACTTCCGCTCTGCTCTACTTCGATAAAACATTATCAACGTCCTTCTATCAACATAATATGAGCTTTTACACTTGTAATTTCAACTAGCGATCGTTACACTGGATTGAAATGAACGGGAATGGATTTGACATTTAGCTTGCTGATGAAAAAATTAAAATGCCTATTGATAGATTTTCTATTACGACGCGCGACGATTGTCGATAATGACCGTGAATCTGTTAAAAATCGTGCGAATTAAAGTTCGCTTCATCATTATTATTCGACTATTCCTGAACCTTCTTATGAGTAAACTTACTTCGTTTTTGTTTTCTATCACGTGAAAAAATTTTAACGAAAAAAAAAACTTCCTAAATCGTCCGAAGGAAAATAATCTCATGACCAAACATTTTCAAGGCATGATCATCAATTTTTGGTGATTTTTAAACCTTGCCAGCGCAACAAACAATTGAGATATCAGGATGAATTTGGCGATGTTTTCCACGCGAATTAAAAACTCAGTGATTATTCATGGATAATACCGTACTACGACATGCCGAGCTGTAAATCCAGTGATTGTTCATGTGGCGCTGCCAGTAAGAGTCACCGGAGTGCTCCATGAATTTTAAGCGGAAACAACCGGTGGTCGAATAACCATTACCATTTATTTTACCACTTATTTTACCCCGGCCTAATACAACTCTATTCATGTCAACGAATTTTTTTTTTTTTTTTTTAATGACCTACTAGGAAAATATATTGCGATCTAATAAATTTTTATTTGATATTAATAAATATTATTTCAAACTGAACAAATACGTATTTAAATGGAATAATTTTTTAAAAAATATTTACACAATATATATTTTTAAACATTTCAATCTTTGAATGTATGTACGCTTCACATGTGAAGTCTACAATTTCGTAAAGCTTCGTCTTTTCTTTAACAGGAGTAAATAGAAAAAAGACCCTTTTTTATGGGAATCCTTTTCGGGAATTCGACCATCTTGCGTTTTGCTGCAATGTTCAATGTATTAAATATCCATACTGAAAAATAAGGTTATCAAACATAGACGAGCTTGGAAAGGATATAGGCGTCAAGAGGCGCAGGTTCGCTTGTGCGAGAGGCAGCCACCTGGCGGATTTTTGGGGTACTGACAAATCTGCAGATATGATCGGATAAGATTACGGGTGAATAGGTATTTAGTAACAACGAATGGAATTTTTTTTCAACGCCTGTTTCTCGATGACAGGGAATTCAAATAAATAAATATAGTGGAAGTAAATATCGCGCAAAATTGGATGGAAAGAAAATTTTCTTTAAAGTAACTAAATAATAATCAAATAAACGATTGTAGTACCTACGACTAGATCTTTTTTCTGGGTGTAATGTAGTGCCAGCAAACACTGGAGAGTTTGCTTGATTCTCTCCCACATTACTGGACAATCCAGTACTTTATCACATACTGCAGTGATTATAACTATTGTTCCCCGCGAATTACCGCGCTCTTTTTTCCCCTGATTATACGTTGACGCGTGCCTCCGTTCCTATTTGAACTTATTATTAAAAACCTGTCGAAGTTTCGACAGTTTTCTCATTAAATCTCCAATATACAAGTAAGTCCGATGAAAATTGATATTGTATTTCACAGAAATTACAATGGACGACTGTATAATTAACGAACCCATTACGTTGGCCAGCAGTGCACGTTGTGGTTGAGTTGGGAAAAGTAATTCAGATACTTTTACAAAAAGGTAAAGAGAAGTGTGTAACGACGAAAAAAAAACAGAAAAACCTTGCGAGAGGCCGGTTCGTTTGAGTCTTACTTGATGTGTGCAAGTGTGTATGTTGGCTTTCGCAAATGTCGATGGGGCTTATATATATATATATATATATATATATATATATATTATTAATCGATACTATTCCATTATAAACGTTCGTAGTGTGGACCACTTTGCCTTCCTCCTTCACTCTAATATTTATGTCATTTTTTCACCCTCACTGTTATATTGGAACGTCAAATCGAGCTGGACGAGTATACTCGTCGGAAATTCATTAAACCTTTATACTTTTCATGTCGATAAACGTTCTACTACTGCGCAAACACATATATTTATAACAATATATATATATAGGCAAATGTTTGTCGGGTCGATGGGTTTTCCAATTTCCATTGATTTCATTTCTCATCTCGATGTACGAATTGCCATGACGTCGCGGCACTCCACGATCGGGAGATTCGAATATCGTTTCTTTTATTTATTTCCCTTTTCCCATTAAATTTACATTAATTTGTCGGTTCAGAAGAGGCAAGCGCTCGAGAGAAAAGTTCGATGTTCCGGCATCGTGCAAAGACCTCCTCTATAATATTGGTTTTTCGCAGCATCTCTCTCTCTCTCTCTCTCTCTCTCTCTCTCTCTCTCTCTCTCTCTCTCTTCGTCTCCCGTCCTATTCGTTCACTTTTCATCTCTCGGTTTTTTTTATCGCGCTATTCACACAAGAATGCAAATATATTCGTCAACATCGCGTGAAATATAATATTTATGCAAACTCGATGAATTTTACAAATAGAACAGTGTCTGAAAATGTTTTCTTTTCGTTTTATTCTCCAAAAGCTTCGCAAAGTGTTCTTTATTTCAATATTTCTTCAAGAATCAGTTTCATTGGCTTTTTCTATCGTGTACTATTTGAAAAATCAGGACAATGAAATTCTGATTCTTGTGCTCGCTATTTCGCACGGATAAATTCTGTATTACTCGGGCAATGCGCATTTCGTCGATGCATCGCTGGAAAATTTTTCATAAAAGTTGAAGGAAAGAAGAGCAAGCTCGATAACAAGTCAGAGTCTTTGAGACCGTTGTCCAATCATGCCAAAAGTGCATCGTCGATATTTCTCGATATACTTTGTTGTAAATTTTACCGTACTCCAAATTGCCCCTAATATTTGCACGTGTATATATATTTATATATAAATACAGAAGTGAAATCCCACAGAGGTTGCGCACGACCGGGCTGTGAATTCATCCCTTGGGATCGATGAACCGAGATCGATGAGTCCATTCGCGCAAAGACTCGGTTCGAAGAAAAATGAAAATGCGAAAGAAAATATCCTCTCTCGAGATCCCTCTTGCTCTCCGTCCCTCATCAATATAGTACAATATTGTATATAGGATTTTCTCGTCGTCCGAAGAAGTCGATTCACTCTCTCTCGCACAGTTATTACGCTCCAGCGTGAAGCAACTACGAAAGTCCGAGAGTATGCGATCCCCTTTTCCTTTGATCTATCTCTCGGTCCCTTTTTTTCTTCATCGCATTTTCCGATTTCTCTCCAGTTCCTCGTTCCTCGTTCTCCCCCGAGCTTGTCGCTCTATCCACGCTTCTCTCGTACTCCGTGTACTTCGTAATTCCTCCAAGCTCTCGTGTTCATTCCAGAAATCGAGAGAGAGATATATGAGAGAGGAGAAAAAAAGGTAACGAAGAAAAAGATCCAAGAAAAAGGAGCAGAGCACCGCGAAGAAAGAAAGAGATCTTACAAAGTTGATCTCGTTTGTGCACCTGAAATAGAAACGTGCGCGTAGGAGAGAAAAAAGAATTTCCACATACGTCTTCATACGTTATATATATATATATATATATATATATATATATATATATATATATATATATAGAATAATAGATATACGTACATATATGTACGTATAAATATATAACGTTCCTTGGAAATAATATAGCAATCTGGATGGCAGAAGCAGCTCAGAAAATATATGAGAAGTCTTCCATATTCCTTTATATATAGACAACTTTTGATCTCAGATCTAAGCCTGGAATATATATGTATATAGGAGGTCATATATCCAAGGTAAACTGTGGGTGTATTTCATATATATATTTTACAACGTGTATACAATCGAAAAGTCGCAAAGACCACACACCTGAAAAACAGTAACCAGAACGTATACGTCTCAGTCACTCAAAGATTCATAGAATTTTCCTATTGGACTTGGGGTGTCGTATTGCCTGAATGATACACAGTAGAACCTCGTTTACAGTAGAACCGAGGAAAATATTGTTTACAGTCGAAGTCCCCATTTCTTGACCGGACGAATGTAGGTCATTCCCACATCTTGACTTCTCCTACAGTCCCCACTTTCGATACGACGCTATACTGTACGCCACAAGCGCGCATGCGCGTGTGAGCACGCGCATGCTCGTGGGAGCGCGCACGCGCTGTTCTGATCTCGGCACACTTGCGCACGCGCCTACTAACTACTGGGTTATAGAGTGGTGCAACCATGAATAGGAGAAGTCAAGATGTGGAAATGGTTGCCATGGTAACCCGGTCAAGATGTGGGAACGGTCAAGAATGGGGGGTTAAGAAATCGGGACTTCAACTGTATTTATCATTTTCCGAGAACATTTTTTTCCCCATAAAATTATTCATCATTCCCCTATACAAACGTTTTTTCAGCATTCAAACGTGTTTCGGTGAAGATCAGGCCTTTTCAATGGCGAATTCATGATCAGTGGTGAATTCCTTATCACCTGGAATCTTAATATTTTATTTATATTAATTTATTATATACAATTATTATATAATTTTTATGTTAAAGCCGATAAAAATGAGATTTGACATATTCGAACAATTATCAATAATAATATTGCCCAATGGTTATTAATAAATTATTTTAACAAATAATTATTCAACGATTGTTCCATAAATTCTTTTTTTTTCTCAAACAAATCGAATGCGTTAATATTTCTGAACGCATATGAATTTTTTCAGAATTTTCTCTGTATTTTGAAATTTTACAAAAAACATTCTGAAATACAAATAAAAAATTGCCAATTTTGTATATGTTTTCGCATACAAGTTTATCGTCAGCTTTGAAAAGTTTCCAAGATACTAGGCCAACGAAAACATAAATACAGCCATATTCTAAAAATTTCAAAACGGGAATTTCAAAATAGACAGAAAATTCTGAAAAAATTTATATGCGTTCAGAAAAATTAACGCATTTGATTTGTTTAAGAAAAAAAAGAACTTACCTCAAAATTGTTGAATAATTATTTGCTTAAGCAATTTATTAACAACTTTTAAGCAATATTATTATCGATAATTGTTATTTATGGCATCCCAAATGTTGCTGAATTTTTTCACAGTTTTATTGTATCACGAAGTATAGAAATTTCAATCAGATACAATTTTTGGCTGGAAGCTATATAGGCAATACATCCTTAACGAGTCCTAATATTCGAATTCTCAAAGACTTGCTGATGAAAAGTCTGAAAAAGTCGAAAAATCGCATTTTTCTAATGGTTCAACCGTTCTCAGCACAAATTATTTTTTTAAAATCACATCTACAATCCGAGGATTCCCGTATTATTCGAGGCAACACTTATAAATCACTTCAAAGAGCCCGCATAAGTTGAGATGAAAATGAAAGGTCAGATAAGAGGGATGCTACTGTGTCGATACATCATTTTATGCTACTGTGCGACATCTCAGATGTGCCAATGCATTCCACATACGTATCGAGCTACCAACCCCATTTGAGGATTTACATTAAATCGGCAATGGTCCAGCATAAAAATCATACGATATTCCACGAGACAAGATAAATCGCGAAATCCCAGCAACGAGATTGAAAATAGACGTGGCCTTTCGATCGCAATAAATGGATGGTTATTCGAACATTGTGACACAAATAATTGCGTCGTGAATAAGTGAAATGTGGTGAATAGAGACCAGATTATTTCAACGACAAATTCAATCAACGGAATAATTTCTTCCCAATAATCCATAATTAACGAATTCGTTTGTCTAAAATCAGCCCTATCGCTGGAAATATTCTCGGATCAACGCGAACATACATGGCGAAAGGTAAAATTCGAAAGAAATTTTATTGCACTCCGTGCGCAAAGTGCCACTTTGCGCACGCTGCGCGTGCTCAAACTGGCACTTTGCGCACTAGTACAATAAAATTTCGTACGACACTAGTGCGAGAAACTTTTTCTCAACTCGTGTGATTGCAAAATTCGCCTTTGGCTCATGCTGCAAACTCACACTCGTCAGAAAAAGTTTCATCGCACTAGTATCGTAATATACTATTATTCTCAAAACTTTTTGTCACGTATGCCTCGCTGCTCACATTTTTTTATTGCGCCGTGCCTTTTCCGCGATAATAATGCATAGAGATGCCGGCACAGAGTTGATGTATATGTATGAAGGATACACGCGTGGATGAGAGGAAAAACCCGCGGGTAAAGTGTGGGAAAGCGATAAAATATGGAAAAAATGTGTACGCCTTGAGTTTCCAGGCATCATTTCATCTCCGCTCTCTCTCTTTCTCTCTCTCTGTCTCTCTCTCTTTCTCTCTCTCTCTCTCTCTCTCTCTCTCTCTCTCTCTCTCTCTCTCTCTCTCTCGCGATCACTCGAGAATGTACGGAATCTTTCACTTTGAAATCCATGCATGCACACTCGAGGTCTCTGCAACTGTGATACGAGATATCATAAGCCACACTACACTGTATCTCTCAGGCGCACAACGGCCCGGGTTTTATCTCTTTGACAGAAGCGCAGCCCGGAGAAATCCAATCGACTGTGACAAAATTTCTCTCAGCGTTTATTGAAAACGCACACACACACACGAGAATTTAGCCTGAAACATATTCCGTGGAAAGCGCGAAAATCCGAAAAAAGTAAGGTGTTTTCCATTATTTACATCGGCTACAAAAAGCGCCTCATGATACTCACTCGAGGAAGGAAGAACGAAGGAAAACTCGGTCGACGAGCGGCGCGAGGTTTTTGATCCGGTAATGAAACAATGTAGATAAAAAATAAATTAAAAAAAAAAAGAGAAGTACTCGCACATTTCCGCTTGAAGAATTAAAAAGCTCCGATGTGAATTGTGCGAAATTTATAAACCGGACGCTTGTAATCGGATGAGAAATTGTTACGGCGGAAGCGACGCGTGGTCTCGAAAGACTCTTTCATTGAATGAAGCGAGGAACAAAACGGCATCGGTGGAAAAAATAAATAAAAATGTATGAAAGCCTCGAATCTTAATGCCGGATGGTGTATGACTGCGAAATGTTTTTATATTAATTGCAAGCACACGTATATACGCCGTACCGGAAACTTTTTGTGAATTCTATCGACCGACTAATTACGGGAATATCCTGGTGAATATTCTCGGGAAAAGTTCGGCGAGATGAAGAAAAAATTGCGCTCAACAAATTCTCATTCACAAGGAATATGTATGTATATGGAGGAGAATTGAAATTTCCAACTGTCGCTGAGATGATGGAAAAAGCTTGATTTGATTGCTTAATTGCAATCACGCTTGATTAAAATTCATCGCGTCCTTGTCGATGGACATGGGAATGAGACGGAATGAAGCTTCACGTATTTTCTCGTCTCTCGGACTCTTTCGATTGTTGAAAAAAGATCCTAATGATAATAATAAAAAAAAGACAAATAAAAAAAAAAGTAGGGGGGAGAAGAGAAAGGGAGAGAGAAGTATGACAATTACGCGAAAAGCTCAGCGATGAAATAGTCTCCCCATAAAATTGTCGCAATTATGATATCTTAATGGGGAATTCATCGCGTTGAATTCTCGTCGGAGGTTAAAAAAAGCACGTCATGAAAAACACGATTGAAGGGTAGCCGGAGAGAAGAGAAGGGAGCTGGAGAGCGAAGAGCATCCCGCAGGGATGAGAACGACGACGTGGTGGAAAAAAGAGAAAGACGAAGGAGAGGAATGAAAAAAAAGTGTATATAGATAGATAGAAACATCCTCGACGAATTCCATTCAGGGAAAAGAGCGAAAAAGAAACTGGGGAGGACAGTAAACGAGAGAAAAGGAGCTGGAGTTCTCTCTGGAAACGCGAAGGAGCGAGAGAAATGCGATGTTTCAGCGCGGGCCGCGTGATCTTCGCCGTCGGGGAACAATTTATCCTCGTCAGCGAGGATTCTGGGCGAGGATTCGTCCTTTCGCGTTCACGCTCCCTCCCATCTGATCTCTCTCCCTCCATCTCTCGCTCTCTTTCTCTATGGATATCTCTGAAGACGGCGCCACCGAAAAATGTTCCTAGAATAAGAAAGAAGAAGGAGGAAGAGAGAAAAAGGAGGGAGAGAGAAAAAGAAGGAGGGAGAGAGAAAGAAGGAGGAAGAGAGAAAAAGAAGGAGGGAGTGATAAAAAGAAGGAGGGAGAGAGAAAAAGAAGGAGGGAGTCGGGAGATGAAGCGCGAACGCCGGAGGGAACGCCGAGAGTGACAGACGAAAAGGACCGAAGGAAGATAGCTCGTGGGTGCTTCATAGCCGGAAGTGAACTTGTCACATTGAGAATTCTAATGCGAGAGGACAAGAATTGGACTTTCGTGAGAGGAAAGAGAGCGCCGAGAGGCCTGAAGAGCTGCCATCAGTCGCTCAGCGTTTTCTGCGATTCGGAGGAGAGCAGTGCTGATCCTCGACCCCGGCACATGACCCTTCGAGTGAATTCCCGGGTGTTATCGATACCTGTTGCTCGACTCCCTTAATCTCTTTATCAAGAGGAACGCGACACGGGAGAGAAAGGGAGGGAGTGATCAAACGGGGGAGTTGAAGGGAGTTGAAGGGACTGATAGCTTTGAGAAGGGTTGAGAGCGGGGACCTCAACCACTGATGCACTGCCAATCTATTCTGATAGTGTAAAGTAGCCTATACGATATTTTACACCATCAGAATGGAGTTGCAGGCTTACCTTATAAGGTAACTGCCTGCAACTCCACTAATGCTACTGCCGCTGATAAAGCTGATGGAAAGCATAGGTGATGTCTACTATTCATATATATACCTATACATTTATACAGGTCCCTGTCCACATTCGAACCTCTGGGTAACCTAAACCGAGTCTATGTTGATGCCACAAGGGAGGAGGATCGATGCACCCCTTGCACTAGTCGCCTATCTCATGCATTTTCAATTCACGTTTAGTGCCCTCGGCCGTAAGTTAGCCAGGAGTGACTCCTCTCCTCTCTCCTCCGTCTCTCCATACTCCTCCACCTCTCTATGTATCTTCGTCTCTTTACCGAGCGTGCTGCATTGCGACTAAGCCTTCCCCGCCGCCGATCGTCCGAGTCCCTGCATGGTCACACTCCATTCTCTATCTGTATCTCCTTGTGTGCTTGTCTCATCTCCCTCACTACTCCTCCTACGCCATCTCTATCAGAGCATTTCCTAGTCCACGTGGCACGTCGTACTTGGTACTCACGTACGGGTCATTCCATGTCAAATCGACCGATTGTTGGAATCGACCCCTTCCAATTTCGATAAAATTTGATCAGACGTTTTCTCTTATCGTACAACGAAGCTCTACCTAAGGCAAAAAATTATAATTTTTTTTCGAAAATTCACCATGTCACCTTTTTTTTTGAATTTTTAAAGTTTATTTTTTAAATATCTCGAAAACTATTATAGTTACGAAAAAATCGTTTAGGTTTATCTTCAATAGTATACTTGGGGCTACGAAAAAAAAATATTCCGAAACAAAATTTTGAAAAATGATGAATTTGGAGAATTTTGTATTTTGAAAAATTGTAAAAATTCACGAACAACAGTAAATTTTTGGTTCAATTTTTTTGACATATACTGATCTTAAAAGATCCTGAAATTTTTAGAATTGTTTTTTTTTAAATATGAATTTTTGAATTTTGGTAAACAAAAATTTTTTTTTACCTCTAGGTCAAATAAAGTTGAGAAATCATGTAATTTTTACTGCTCAAAATTAAAAAATTACATGATTGCTTAACTTGACTTGACTTAGAGCTAAATAAATTTTTTTTTACCAAAATTGAAAAACTCATATTTTTGAAAAAAAAATTCTGAAAATTTCAGGATCTTTTAAGATTAGTACAAGGTATTATATAAAAAAATTGAATCCAAAATTTAATGTTGATCGTGGATTTTCACGATTTTTGAAAATTGAGAATTCTCCAAATTCATCATTTTTCATAAACTTTTTATTAGGGGATATTTTTTTTTCGTAGCCCCGAGTATACTCTCTAAAACGAACCCAGAATGATTTTTTCGTAATCATAATAATTTTCGAGATATTTAAAAAATAAACTTGAAAAATTGAAAAAGTCGTGAAATCTTGAAATTTTCATAACTTTCGAAAGAAAAAAAAATTTAATTTTTTTCCTTTGGTAGAACTTCGTTTTATGATAAAAGAAAACTTCGGAGCAAATTTCATCGAAATTAAAAGGGGTCGATTCTCACTATCAGTCGACTTGACATGGAATGACCCATATATACGTAGTTAGTACAGCACTCCCTATATATTTTTCCCTTATACAGACGTGGATTTCAGCTCCATCTCCATCTCCTTCTCTCTTTCTCCACCATTGTCACCTCCATTCCCTTATCTCTGCTTCTCTCTCCCGGAGAAGAACCATTTTCGCAGCAACTCTCTCGCACCTTTTCTCCTCTTCCAATTTTCTCTCTTTCCATTCCTCGAGCCATCTCCTCAATCCACATCCTCTCTCGCTCCCTTATTTTCTCGTTCGTTTCTCACACTCCCTCCTCGCCATTCTTTGCCCAACGTCGCGCGCCCGGACGTCCAACGTTTTCGCTCGCCTTTCCGCGTTCTTTATCTCTTTGTCTCCCGATTCTGCGGTTCGCAGACCCGCTGCTGCGGCTTCTCCTGCTTATACAATTTTCCCTTCACCCCGATGCACACCAGCAAGACAGCGAAGCAAGGCAGAGAGAGAAGGAAAGAGAGAGAAATTGGAGAGAGAGAGAAATTGGATGGCAGAAGGAAGGGTTGAAGTAGATGGACCAATGCCCATGGTCGAACAGCGAAGCAAAACGCCAGCAGGGCACGAGCGAGTATTCGATCGATCGACAAGGAGGCATGATAATAGCTCCGGCGAAACTAGATGGTACATATAATCTGCTATATGTACAATTGTGTGCATATATATTAGGGTGACCGTTATTTGGGCTTTGGCGAAATAAGTTCGGTGCCACCCCAAAAACATAAGCAAGGTGTATCAAAAAAAATCTGTGTAAAGTTTGGAGGCGCTCGGAAAATTGAAAAACACGCCACCGGGTGATTGAAATTTTAAATGTTCTTTGGGCATCTCTACAGAGCTTGCCATTAACAAAATTATGAACAAAAAAAATTGAAAAAATTTGGTTTTATACACCATACTATGCACAATAAGTGTACCAAGTTTCAAAATTTTCTCATTAATATTATTGTCGGAATAAAAGAAATCATTGATGCGTGAGATAAATACATGTATTTTAAAATAAAAATTTCAATCGCTCGGTGGCGCGTGTTCCAATTTTCCGAGCTGAAACTTTACACAGATGTTTTTTTATACACCTTGATTATGTTTTTGGGACGGTGTCGAACTTTTTTCGCCAAAGCTCAAATAACTGTCACCCTAATATATATGAGCATCGAGAACCATCTAATGCACCATCCTGGATCCTCAGCTCTGGGTTTAGTTTTACCTTATACATATGTGCCCATATATGTTGCCGTAGGTACGTGCGAACGTGAATACGCCGTGGAATTCATTAATTCATTAATAATCACGTCCTCAATGAGGCACTCGGTATCTCTTTGCCCAGGTCACTCTCCTCCCTTCATCATCTTTCTCTCTCACTCTCCCTTTCTCTCTCTCCTCTCTCTTGCTTTTGATACCGTCGATGCTTGGCTCTCTGGCAAAACGAGCATTTCACGATTCCATTATCTTGTGTGCTTAACCACCACGTAATATAATATTGGACGTGCATCAGTGTTTTACATATGTACACCGTGCTTTGTCATTTTGGCTCCTCGCTGTTCCTGCGTATACGCATTTATTCGTTCAATGAGGCAAGCATTAGTATATATATATATATATATATATAATATATAATATTTTCTCTCTCCCGAATATTCCGATGATGGAATGTTGAAATATTCACTGAAGGGGTTATGCGCAGTCAAGAGGATGAAACAAAAACGATTTTTCGAGAATTTGTCCTGAATAGACATTTTAATTTATTAATGCACACATTTATATACATATCATGGTAACTTTTAATTTTATTTAGATATTTTTTATTTGTAAAAATAATTATTTTTGAAACTGCTACAGCCTGATTTTCCGGAGCTCTTTTAAAAAAAAGGGGTCTTGCAGGAAGGACGATATCTCTGGACTGGATCATCTAGAATTTAAAAAAAAATTGTCCTTGATATAAGGTATTTTCTGGTATTTGATGGAAGGAATAAGATTTTTGCAAAATTAGTGGTCTTGAAAAAAAAATCATTCAAGTCTTAAATTGATTGTAAAATGGAAATTGTTTATCAGCGAGAAAAAGGCTTTGTCACTGAAAAATATATTTATTAATCTTGTGTACAAATTTGAGAACGATCGGTTCAGTCGTTGTCGTGGAATTTTCCTCACTGATTTTAGAAGCGCTGTTTTTAGTAACAATTCGATTGAGCAAACATTTTTTTACGAATGTGCGCGCAACTTCGAGAATAGTTATTGAATTGACATGAATTTTTTTGTATATATACTTAAATATATGTACACTGCCGGCCAAAAGTTTGGAAACACTCGCCCCGATTCCGTGCCGCACAAAAAGTTTCACTACTCTTTTAAAAATGAAGATATTTCAATTCAACAAGCGGCGTTTCAAAGAGAATGTATTCAGCTTCATTTCGCTTTGTCCAACAAATTTTTTCTATTTTTTTTTAACCTGGTACGTCTTTCGGAAACATGGTCGTATTTCAGTTTTTTTTTTTGGCGTTGAAATTTTGGCGCACGATCCATGAAATTTTTTCAAAACTGTTTTTTACGTGAAAAAACTTATAGGGCAGAGTATAAGCTTCAATTCCGTTGTTTAAAAAGTTTCGTACGATTTTTTTTCACAAAAATATTCAATTTTTCGCAAAAAACGATCATATTTATAAAATGTAACGTTACTCCAAAACTACTGGGTTTTCGTGAAATTACCAGTAAGGTAAAAAGTTGCACACAATCATTCTGGGTTCAATGAAATTTTTTCAGAAATTTGTGTCAAATTTTTTTGTCAACGAGATATTTTTTTATCTTAAACAACCCGGTCCTCTACCTCATTTACAGCGTTTTCTCGATGAAAAAGCCGTATAGATGACAATCTAGAACCAACCGCTTGTAGATGAAATTAGATACTCAATTGTTTAAGATAAAAAAAATCTCGTTGACAGGAAAAATTTCGAAAAAAAAATATTGGAAAAAAATTCTGAAAAAATTCCATCGAATCCAGAATAATTGAATGCAACTATTAACCCTCTTAGTAATTTCACGAAAACTTAGTAGTTTGTTTTTCGCAAAAAATTGAATATTTTTGCGAACAAAAATCGTTCGAAACTTTTTAAAAAACGAAATTGAAGCTTATACTTTCCCCCTATAAGTTTTTCACGTGATCACCAGTTGAACAAAATTTGCACGGGCTGTGCGCCAAAATTTCAATGCCCAAAAAAAGTCAAAATACGGCCATGTTTCAAAGAGCGCACTGGGTTAAAAAAAAAATCGAAGAAATTTTTTGGAAAAAGCGAAATGAAGCTTAATATGTCCCTTTCAAAATGCCGCTTGTCGAATTGAAATATCGTAATTTTTAAAAGAGCAGTGAAAATTCCAAAATCCTGGGATTGACAATTTGTCACGTTAATCAATGATTTAACGAACAGAAAATATTTCAGGAGGTGACTTGGACAAAGGAAATTTATTGCGGAATGCCGTTATTTGACATTCGTAATTCAACGTGAATTCGACGAATTTCAACGAATGAATTAATTGAGGAAAAATCATTATGCGAAATATTATTATTTAAAGTGCCTCTCATTATCGGGCGGGGATTCAAAGAGGAGCTAATTGACCGTGGAAAATTCGTTATGAGGAATATCATTATTTAAAGTGCGTAATTATCGAACGAGAATTCAAAGAGAACCAATTTATCGCCAATTCCTCACTCCACGAATGCTCTCTCGCACCGACGCTCCCGCTCGCGTTACTCCGGAGGTTCTCTCACGTCTGCTTATGCATATTATTAGATACCACGGATGCGAGAGGAGTCTCTCTTCGGGGATACCAATTCGTCCATAAATCCGTCGAGCGCGCGATGCACGATATAGCTACGCCGTATATATTATCGGTCTATGCGCGAATAATACTAACGCATTATACTCGTATGCATAATACACACACACAAATATCGTCTCTGCGTCTCGTACATTATAATACATACTCGCAACTTCTGGAAGCTCGATGTACAGCCCGGTGTGTATAATTTACGGAGAAAGTTGGGGGAATATAGAACGGCGTGGGTAAATTGGTCCGGTGCTTTAAAGCCAGAGCGTTCTCCTCTTAGTTTCCTCCGGAGAAGAAGCTGTACTTATTAAATTCTTTTACCCATATTTTCGTGCCAGTTTCTTCAAAATGTTCCGAGACGTCGAGAAATTACATTCAGAAGAAATGTAAATACGACGATAGGGAAATGTGTGCCTTCTTCTTGACAAATTGACACAATTATATCTCCCGAGTGATCCCAGCTAAGGAGCTGGAATTTAACATCCTCCTCGTTCTCTACATCTTCTGTGAAAACTACTGAATAGTTACAGATTTTATGCAACTTTGAATTTCTCGAAAATACATCATTTTAGCTTTCGCAAATTTAAATTGCACGACAGCGAGATAAAAATGTTTGAGGATAAAGTCGATTGTGATGTGAAGTTTGAAGAGTAAATATGTTTTATACTGAATAAATATCCTGAGAATTCTTTAAAGTATTAGTCTACTTTAAAAGGCCAAAAAAGCAAATTTTTAAGAGATTTTTCTCAGCTCCTTTTTAAGATATGGCTGTTTTTACAACATTGTTTTATCCTTCGAAAATACAACAAAAAAAATTATTTTTTATTTTCATTCTTTGAATAATTTATAGAAGACGCCAAAGTCAAAAAATTTCTTGTCTCATGACTGACAGTAAAAATAAAAAAGCATTTTAAAGAGGAAGGTTTTTTACACAACAATTTACCACCGTTAATGAAAAATCGATTAAGAAAAAATCGTGAATGTTTAAGATAAATTGGAAAAATTCAATTTTTCATTTTTGTTTCATACATCCGCCATTTTTTTTATCGATTTTTCATTAACGGTGGTAAATTTTTGTCTAAGACAACTTCCTCTTTAGAATGCTTTTTTATTTTTTTGTTTCAGACGTGCCAATCCTGAGATTAACTGTCGGCCATGGGACAAGACATTTTCGACTTTGGCGCCTTCTATAAATCATTCGAAGAATCAGAATAAAAAATTAATGTTTTTTCTGTTTTTTCGAAGGATGAAGCAATGTTGTGAAAACGGTCATATCTGATAGAGGAGCTGAGAAATAACTATAACTCCGTCAAAAATAGAGAAATTCACGATTTTTTTCTTATGTTGAAATTTTTATTTTCATTAAAAAACTAATTGGCCCTTCTTTAAGAGGTTTTTGGCGTCTACTAGTATTTTTTTTATTCAAATAATACAGTCTTATCTCTAATACCTATCAAATAATAATAATACAGTCTTAGTACTGAAATTATAGAGAATTTTTTTCGTGGGGTCTAACGGACCCCATGGGACCGTTATGAAGGTCCTAGATAGTGGGACCGTTAAGGGTTAGTATACCTTAAGAGCTTCCGGCCGAATCGTTTAAAAAACCGTTTATTTTGAGACCTCACACAAATTTTGAAATATTGGGCAAAAATGTATGAAAAAACAGTTTACAGTTTGCTTAACGTGCTATTATATTTTATGGAATGCCATGTTTATGTAAAATTTAGAAAGAATAAATACTGTTTAGATAAATAATTTACACATTTTGGTTCCTTATCATTTTTACGCGGTAACAGAATTTTCTCTATAAAAACGCCAATTATATTGTAACCTCCCATCGCGCATATTTAAAATTCCATTTTGTTTATAAAAGCCTTCAATCTATTTCAATGAAATGTTTGCAAAATTACAAAAATATTTGCACACGTAACGTGTCAAATATTACAAAAAATTCTGATCTATCATTGTCAATACTTATCTGCCAATAATCATACGAAATAGGGATAACTGTAAAACTCAATATCCTCCATTCACCAATATGCAAAAAACGAATGCTAAAAACAAGCGCTCAAATAAACAAAAAATAGACCCTAGTTCGAAATTCGTTTTTTTCCATAATCCCTTTTCAAAATTAATGTCGACTTTAAAACGCTAGAAATCCGTATATTTCATAGTAAATCCCAACTAGAAATGGTAACCAAGATTACCCAAACTATGACTTCAACTATATGAGTAACTAATTGCCTTTTGAGTTGATTTGATATTGTTCATAGTTGTGGTAAACGCATGTTCACTTTGACTAATAAAATGGAGGAGTATCGGCGTACCATAATCCATGTCAAAATGGTTGACTATAATTTCTTTCAGTGTGTGGTCCATATATCGCAAACCACCCCTATTATGTTCCGGGAGCGATTCGCACGTACAATCGGCAGTAAGCATGCAATGCTGCACAATGCGAGGGTGCGTAGATCGGTACTTTGTCGAATTCGAGGCGACGGAGCTCTTCGAACATTTGCCATACACGCCATCCACTCTCGCATATACACACATATATATATATATATATGTAAAATGATACACGCATATAGGGACTCTCCATCTGGGCGTCATTCTAATCGGTTGTCGAAATGGCACAGGGCATATCCACGTACGTATGCGAGTGAGAATCTCTTCTCACTCCCTCTCTGGCTCATGAACACGAGGTGCATATACTGCATGAAGAGGTCATACACCCTCATCGTCGAGAGACCGATGCCCACACACACGACGATAATGATAATCGTTGTTCCGCGGAGAATTCGCTATCGATTACCGATTACGCGCGATGGCCCGATTCGGACATACATATACAATGTATATTAGTCATGAGACAAGTGAGAGGTGACAGAGAGAGGGAGAGAGAGAGAGGGAGAGAGAGGGCGAGAGAGAGAGAGAGAGAGAGAGAGGCGAAGACAGAGAGGGGGGGAGAGAGAGAGAGAGAAAGAGAGAGAGAGAGGGAGAGGAGAGAGAGAGAGAGAGAGAGAGAGAGAGAGAGAAAAGGGACTTCACGCCACAAGCACCATCGGATGCAATATGGGGATGTATGAGGTAAAGCTACCGAGAGAGAATTGGCCATTTCTCCATTGCTCCTCTTTACGAATTACACACCCTATTTCCCGATACATATGTCACAAATTTGGAGAATATTGAAGTAGTAACGCGAAATGTGGGATAATATAATATCATGCCTGTGTAGAAGCAAAATTGGGATGAAGTATATTGGGAAGTATATTGTTCGATATGCATTTGTTGTGTGAAGCACTGATATGGATTTTGGTTCACCATAACTTCTGACATTGATTATGGTACTCTTGAAATCTCCCTATAAGAATTAAAATTGCATGAAATTAAAAAATTACAGCTTGATAAATGTATAACACGAAAACAAAGAGGATTCATAAAAAACTTTAAAATAATAAAAAGTTGCGTCTGTTTTCGTTGAGTGCAGAGGAATTTTTGCATATTTCTTTTTCCAAAATTTTTTTTTCTCATGTCGAGGCTGGAAAAAAATTAAGGAAAAAAATGTGCACAAAATTCCAATCTGTTGAAAATATTAGAATAAAGTATTTTCCCCTCTTAAAATTTTATCAATAATCCCATAGTTCTTGAGTCATGGTAATTGAATGATCTGAGTTCCGACCCAGGAAATGAGATTAAAAAATATTGGAAAAAAAATTTTGAAAAAATTCCTTTGAACTCAACGAATACAGACACAACTTTTTGCTTTCTTAAAGTTTTTCATGAATCCTCTTTTTTTCGTGTTATACGGGATTTGTCAAATTTCCTGTTTTTTCACGAAAAAAAACAGATTACCTTTGGAAAAAAAATCGCTGAAAGTTAAAAAAAAAGAAATTGAAGCTCAAACTTTTCCCTGTAAAAATCCAATCGAAATGTTTTTTAAAAAAAATTCTAGAAGATTCTGAAGAGAGAGAAAAAAGGTGAAAAACAGTTGTTTTCAAAACAGAGTCCAAATCTAAAAAAAAATAATTTTAGTAAACAGGAACTGAATCCGAATTCTTCCCTTTTAAAATGGCGTTTGTTAAATTAGTCCACGTTGACATCCGACGAAATGGCATAAAAAATCGTTCCAGACCTTTTTCGAAGTTTTGTCGAGAAACTTTTCGTCGGTAGAGTATATAAAAAATATTTAATTTCCATGTGAAAAAACGAGTATTCCTAAAAATTCTCTGCTAAATTTCATTCACAAAATATTCGAATTATAAAAATGGCATCCATCGATATTGTCAATAGGAAGGACAATTTTCAGATAGGATCTTTGATCCCTCATTAGCGATAAAGTCGCCATTCTCCATTATTGACATTCGTTCGTATCATCATTTTTCAGTTCAACGTTGAATTTGCTCTGGCGAAAACCGCTGTATTTTACCGCAAGATTCAGCCGCGCATACGCGTGTGTTATTGCGTGTACTTCGGGGCATACAAAACGCCTCCACCGTCTCACTACGTGCAATATCTCCTTCTCTATTCTTCCGCCCGACCGCTAAGCCAGCGGCGAAGAGAAAACGAGATACCAGCCACGAGATTCGAGTCCTAAAAAACCGCGTAAATGCGCTCGCGTGTTTCTCCCGCGTTGCGGTAAAACGCGGGCGCGCGATTCTCCACCTCGGCGTTTCTCCCGGCGGTTATCTCGGCTTCGCACATATACACCGATCAACCGTTAACAGACAAAAGGGCCGAACCCGCGATACATAAAACGGAAAGTTACGGGCGAGTTGGGCCATTTTGTTCCTCGGGATGTCAATGTACAAGCCGCCATTTATCCGATTACCCGAGGATTATATATATATATATATATATAGATATAGATATATAGATATATAGACTAGGGCGATTTTCTTTCGACTTTTTTTATTTCTATCACTCCCCACCCGAAATTTCGTTGCATATGTCTGAAAGATAATTCCCTGAAAGTTACAGCCCTTAATATTAATATTAAGTACTTTCCCTTCGCGTGATAAGTTTTCCCATCTAAAATACACGTAAATGAAAAACTTTTGTCTTCCAAATTTTACCACTCCGCGGTTTTTTATGCTATCACATTGATTTTCGTCGCACTTTACGCAGAAATGAACGATCTTTGAAAGTATCTTCAACAGCGTAAGTGTAACTTACACTGGTGAGACGGTACGGGTCACTAAAGTTGATTTTTACACAAAATTCTCATTTTTTTGCTGTTATCTCCGAAATGATCAACTTCACCGAAAAAATGCGAGGGAAACTTTTTCTGGAAATTTGATTTCCTACAAAAAATGTCCTTTAGACATATTTGCTGAAATTAATATTTCTTGAGATATAGGACCTTAACTTATTTGTGATATGAAATTTTTTATGGATTATCGAACCAAAATCTTAAAATTGTTGATTTTCCATATCATATCACCACTGGTAACATGATACGTGATATGGTGGTATGATATGGAATATCAACAATTTAAAACTTTTGGTTCGATAAATTATACAAATTTAATACCATAAATAAGTTAAGGTTCAATACTTCAAGAAATATTAATTTTAGCAGTTAGGTGTGAAGGACTTTTTTTGTAGCAAATTAAATTTCCAACGAAATTTCGCTCTACGGTTTTTCGGTTAAGTTAATCATTTCGGAGATAACAGAAAAAAATCGAGAATTTTGGGTAAAAATCAACTTTAGGGACCCGTAGCATCTCACCAGTGTAAGTTACAGTCACGCTGCTTAGGATACTTTTAAAGATAGTTCAATTCTACGTAAATTGCGTCCAAAATCAATGTGATAGCATAAAAAACCGCGGAGTGGTAAAATTTTGACGAAAAAAGTTTGTCATTTACGTGTATTTTAGATGGAAAAACTTATAACGCGAAGGGAAAGTACTTAATATTAATATTAAGGGCTGTAACTTTCAGGGAATTTTCTTTCAGATATATACAACAAAATTTCGGGTGGGGAGTGAAATAAATTAAAAAAAGGTTTAAAAAAATCGCCCTAATATAGATAGATATAAACACGCTCCGTGGATTCGGGCAGCAGAAGCTTCGTACGAAAGTATCGGTATACGGGTATGCTTTGTATGCACATATATGTTATTTATACACACATATATATACGCATAATGCGCCCGGAGCTTAATTACCGCATTCAAACACGTATTTTGTTGAATTCCAAAAGCCGTCGCGCCTCCACCTCGTTCATTCGCTCTCTTTCACCGCACTATTTATACACACTTTCTCACAACGCATATTCTACACAATACACACACACGGGCACATATTTATTTCTACATTCATTTGTGTACATGTCATTACCGCCCTACATATATGGACTGTTCCACGCCGAATCAAAAAACGACCCTAAATCCGTCGGATTTGCATCATGATTATATTTTTCCTTTTTTGTAGTGAGTTTGAAAAACAAGCTTAATTTTTTTTTGCTTTGTTTCCATCGGTCATTATTTTCTAATCATTTTTTTTCTCGCCAAGCGAGACGAATTGAGAAATCTGAAAGAATTAAATTAATTAAATTAATAAGTAGTCTCTACTTCTGTGTGGATGCATTTATGGTTTGGGTAAAATCAAGTAATTGCGTTAAATACGAAATAAATTCGATTAATTTGTTCTTGCATTAACATTGTCACATTGTAATGATTATTTTAATTGGTTTGAATTTGATTTAATTTAATTGACAGAAAATTTTCATCAATTATTTATAAAATATTATCAAAACTAGGGCACTAAAAAGCTAGATTTAAATTGAAATTTTGTCGTTGTCAATTCTTAAGTAGCGGTTTTTCAAGAATATGAACTAATTATTATTATTATTATTATTATTATTATTAAATTTTTTAGTCCAATATTTATCATGGACATTATTTGAAAGATATTTTTGTATTTAGATATTATACAGATTGTTATTTTTGTACATAGATATTTTTATTTTAGATCATTTTGGTTAGGTTATTTTTCTCCATAATTTTTTTTTATATCTTGAGCGGTCACCATATTTCTTAAGGTACTAGTCTACTTTAGAAGGCCAAAAGAGAGAAAATTTTTAAGATTTTTTTTCTCCGCTCCTTTTTCAGACGTGGCGATGAAACTGTTTTTCCAACATTGTTTCATTCTTTGAAAGTACAAAAAAAAATATTATTCTTTATTTTCATTCTTTGAATAATTATAGGAGGCGCCAAAATCGGAAATGTCTTTTCCCATGGCCAACAATTAATCACAGGATTGGCAAGTGTGAAACAAAAAAATAAAAAAGCACTTCAATGAGGAAGGTTTCTTACACAACGATTCACCATCGTTAATGGAAAATAGATTTTTTTTTAAATGGCGCATGTTTTAAATGAAAATTGACCATTGAATTTTTCATAATTTATTTCGAACATCCGCCATTTTTATTTTGTATTTTTCATTAACAGTGCTAAATTGTTGTGTAAAAAACCTTCCTCTTCAAAATGCTTTTTTATTTTTTTGTTTCAGACTTGCCAATTCTGAGATTAACTGTGATTAACTTCTATAAATTTCTCAAAGAATCAAAATAAAAAATAAAAATATTTTCTTGTTCTTTCGAAGGATGAAACAATGTCGTATAAACAGTTTTATAGTCATATCTGATAAAGGAGCGGAAAAAAAATCTTAAAGATTTGCTTTTTTGGCTTTCTAAAGTAGTACCTTAAACGATCTAACGAAGGTCATCTTTAATCCGTCAAAAAATCGATGAACTTCATAAAATGAACCAATGAGTGAGAAAAAATCCAATGCTCATGGTTGATAAATTACAAAAAATTGCGAAATAGTCAGATTTTTTTGATCTTGGTATTTTTTTTATTTAGCAAAGTCATAAAAAATAACGGCCAATAGAAAAACACGACGGAAATTTCGCAATGATTCAGCAGACCTCAGCAGAATCATAGAAAAAATCATAGAGCAAATCCGAGAGGGTGAGGACCAATTCGTTGTGTCAACTTGGAATAGCCCATATATATATATATTTATGCATCGAATGCTAGACAACAAAAGGGCGAGCCCAGCGAGATTTAACGGGTGAGATGAAGCGATTTAGCTCCTTTTGCTCGGCATACAACTGCGCTATAATCATTTGAGACGGAAATGGGCGACAGGGTTGGTAAGGGGAAGGGGGGGGGATGGTATTTGAGCCCCGACGTGTTCTGCACGTCCTATCTGTCGCATTCGTCACCGTCACCTCACCGACATTCTATTCCTCCCCAACGCACCCCCGCGCTCTATCTATCTTTACATATATCTCTCTGTCTCCCTCTCTCTCACCCCTACCGTAAACTATCCATCTCTCTCGCGTGGGTAATGAGTATCGTTGTCGGTAAATTTAACCGCCGCTACCGGTACCACCAATATACATTACGAGATGAAATTTGCCACGATACGCATCAACCCTTTTCACTCTATATTATCATTATCACAGTCATTGTTATTGTTGTTATTATTCTTATTGAAATGACCGCGAAATTCCTCAATTTCGCGTTTTCCCCTGATTGAATCACTTTTCCGACTAATGGAAATTCTGCAACAAAATGCGCGTAACGAAACCCTCCCAATATTTCGCATCGGCGGGAAAAAACAATGTTGCTACGTTAATCGGCGAATTTCTAAAGTAACGAGAGGGAAATGGTGAAACACGCTCTCGCGGTGATTTCCCAAATTTACATCCCGTCGCTCCGTTGATTTTGTGCAAATCGACAAAACGCACGAGAGATCCCACGATTTTCCCTGTGATTTTCCCGAAGAATGTATATATATACACTCCCGCTCAAAAATTTGAAAACACCAGTCAATATATTTCTTGCCGCACTAGAAGTTGCATAACTTCGTCAAAAAAAAAAATAGTCGAAATTTAAAAAAAGCTTTTTGACGGGAAGGATTTCAGCTTTATTTTTCTTTTTTTTTAAATATTTTTTATAATTTTTTTTCGATCCGGTACGCACTTTTTTGCGTAACCGTTTTTTAGCCTTCTTTCGATCATCGCGAATTGAGCGCATAGCTTGAGGACATTTTTTTTTATCTACGGTATATTTGAAAGGGTTAGCTAACGCTCCATTTTTGTTGTTTAAAAATTTTCGTACGATTTTTTCTCGCAAAATTATTTCACTTTTGGCTGAAAAAAAGACAAATTTTGAAAAATGCAACGTAATTCAAAAACTATAGAGTTTAAGAGAGAATATCAAGTATGAAAAAAGTAGCGTGCGTATACACGGAATCACCTGGAATTATTTCAGAATTTTCCTGTGAATTTTTTTTTTTACGATTTTCACCCGAAACTCCGATGATGAAGTCCCAACAAGAAATTGTATCTGATTGAAATTTCCGTACCTCGTGATACAATAAAAATCTGAATAAAGTCAGCAACATTTAATATGCTATAAACAACAATTGTCAAAAACAATTATTGATCATTGTTCATCAATAATAATATTGCCTAAAAGTCTCTAACAAACGGTTTAAACAATTGTTTAAACAATTTACTGATAACTCTTGCGCAATATTATTATTGATAATTGTTGTTTATGACATGCCCAATGTTGCTGAATTTTTTTCAGATTTTTATTGTATCATGAAGTACGGAACTTTCAATCAGATCTAATTTTTCGGTTGGACGTCATCATCAAAGTTTCGAGCGAAAATATTAAAGAAAAACAAATTCCACAGGAAAATTCTGAAATAATTCCAGGCGATTCCGTGTATCCGTACGTTACTTTTTTTATACGTAACATCTTCTCTTAAACTCTATAGTTTTTTACTTACGTTGCATCTATCTAAATTCGTCTTTTTTAGCCAAAAGTGAAATAACTTTGCGAGAAAAAATCGTGCAAAAATTTTAAAAAAATGAAAATGAAGCATAGACAAAAAATACAAAAAAAATATCCTCAAGCTGTGAGCCCAATTCGCGATGGCCGAAAAAGGCCAAATAACGATAACGTACAAAAGTGCGTACCGGATCGAAAAAAAATCATAAAAAATATTTCAAAAAAAGCAAAATAAAGCTGAATTCCTTCCCGTCAAAACCCTTTTTTAAAATTCGTTTATCTTTTTTTTTGATGGAGTTATGCACTGGTGTTTCCAAACTTTTGAGCGGGAGTGTATAGATATTTTCTGTTCGACCTTTTTGGACGGAAGAGCACTCTCGCGATAAACGTAGATAGTATACAATTACACGAGGAAGCCGACAAAGCGAGTAAAATCGCGATGAAAATTTACCGATGAATCCGGATTACTAAAGCGAGACTCGGCGCGGGGCAAATAATTTTTAATATGCGGAATATTGAGTGCCGCAATCACTCCAATTGCTACCATCGAGGGGGTGGATTAAATCGGTGAGTGAACGAGGATATATCTGTATCGATGTTTATCGCGATATACGAATGGATGGAGAGAGATGAATGGACGCGTGAAGCCCAAAAACGATGGTTCAGCTAATGACGGATACAAATTGAAACGCTGGTCCCCGGAAAAAGGGCCACGAGCTAGTGTTTACCGAGGAACGAGGAAAAGGGGAAGGCCTCTAGGATTCAGATATCGATTCTCAATTACGCGTTACCCCGTGTCCATATCTGCATTTCCCTCTGGCCTGTAACAGCTTTTCTCACGATCTTTTATCTTGCTCTGGATTTTACCACAAGATCGACAAAGAGAGAGAAAATTCTCACCCCCGACCGCTGGAGTTCCGTCCAAATATTCAAATACCCACCGTCGCAGTGGCTACACACAGCTTTTGCCCGGCAAACGGATCGAGTTATTGTACCAAACTGAGAGGATAGAGTTAGATGAAGAGAGAGGAGAGAGAGAGAGAGAGAACAAAAGGGTAAGCTGATACAGTGTGCGAGGCTTTGGGTTAACGAGTTGTGAACCTAGTCATCAGGTCAAAGCAAAATATTCCAGCGAATTTTTTTTTCCCAAAATCGTAATTATATTTCTCTACGAAAGTTTGGCATTTCAAGAAATAACTTCTGATGAGTACTCCGTAATTTTTCCGTTCAAAAAAAAATATATATATATATTCAAAAATATATATTTAAAAATATAAATATATATGACAGTGTTACAGCGGACGTTTGGAAAGCACTCCTCGAGAAGATCTTTTGTGGTTATCAATGTGATTCGGAACTAGGAAATCAAAATTGGAAAAAAAGATTGGAATTTTCCCTCCATCAATTTCGAATTATAGGTACTTACTTTAAAAGGCAAGAAAAAACAGATTTTTAAGATTTTTAAGCTCCATTATCGGATATGACTGTAAAACTGTTATTACAAAATTGTTTTATCCTTTGAAAGTACAAAGCAAATATTTATTTTTTGTTTCGATTCTTTGAATAATTTATAGAAGGCGCCAAAGTCGAAAATGTCTTGTACCATGGCTGATAGTTAATCTCAGGATTGGCAAATCTGAATCAAAAAAATAAAAAAGCATTTTAAAGAGGAAGGTTTCTTACATGACAATCAACCACCGTTAACGAAAAAGTGAAAAAAATACCAGATATCTGAAATAAATTTTGAAAAATTACATTTTTATTTTCATTTCAAACATCCAGCATTTTTTTCAATCGATTTTTGATGAGAAAAAAATCTTATAAATTCGCTTTTTTGGCCTTCTAAAGTAGACTAGTACCTTAATAAAATCCTAGATTTTGACATCTACGAAGAGCACATCTTAAGATATTCTGCTCACCATTCACTTTGAAAAAGTAGTTTCTAGAGAATAGAGTTTACATGTCATTGATAGGCATCAATGAACTCTGATACGATCGCTTTGAAATTTCAGGGAATATTTATATGATATTCTGCGAAAAAAATATCAGATGAAAAACACTACTCTTTTCATCCTTAGGATCAAAGGAAAGTCAGAAAAGTGTGGAGACTAAAACTATTTGTGGAGAATTAAAATTGGCGATTTTATTTTTACTCCTAAATCTACTAATATTTGATCACAGAAGAAGAGATATTTCCCTTTTATTTTTTTTTAATTGAATTTATTGGACATTTATTGACCTTGGATCTTTTTTTTCCTTTTTAATGTCGATTGCGCTTCACACTTCGAATCGTAACTTCACGGATCTCGTACTGTAAGCAAAATGCTTGAGCTTCATTTGCGAAGCATCGTCGTATCTACTGAACCCATACACAGTAATACATCACTATGTATGGTACGTATATATATGAGGCATTCCATACCAATTCGACCTGGGTCTGACCCCTGACCCCTCAAATCTGGTTCCCGAGTTTTCCTTTCATTACTCTCACTCTATCAAGCAATTACAATTTTTTCAGATTTTTCAAAATAAATTTGAGCGCGTCGTGAATTTTTGAATTTTTTTTTGAACACCTCGATGGCCGTAGTCGAGAAATCTGAAAAAAATCCCACAAATACAGTGTCAGATATAAAAAATGTCGGTGTAAAATTCATAATGTCTGGGCTTTTGCTTCAACCCGTTTTTTAGCTTTTTGAGCAAAAAAAATGAAAAAACTAACAAGCAGAGATCAATTTACTGTAGATAATACAAAATTTCGAGCAACAGTCTGCATTAAATTGACCTCTGCTTCTTATTTTTTTCATTTTTTTTTTGCTCAAAAAGCTAAAAAAACGGGTTGAAGCAAACGCCCAGACATTATGAATTTTACACCAACATTTTTTATATCTGACACTGTATTTTTGGGAATCTTTTCAGATTTTCCGATTACGGCCAACGAGGTGTTCAAAAAAAAAATCAAAAATTCATGACGCGCTCAAATTTATTTTGAAAAATCTGGAAAAAATAGTAATTGCTTGATAGAGTGAGAGTAATGATAGGAAAAATCGGAAACCAGATTTGAGGGGTCGAGGGTCAGACCCAGGTTGAATTGGTATGGAATGCCCCATATATATCATACTTCGTGGATAAACCACTGATGCACTCACCTCCTCCTATTTCCGGAATATAGACGGTCGGGAATAATGTACATACGCTGACGTTATGATTGAAGTTATTGCAAATTTACATCTCAACCAGTCAAACACTTTATCCGTCGGTGTTGTAGCTCTTTACGCATAAATATACCGCGGGTAAACACAGATGTGCATAATTTCACCGTATTAGTGCGTGAAGATAGCGAGGAATGGAGATGAGCACGATTCGGAACACTTGAGAATTTTAGGTGGATTGATGGTACAAATAGTTTCCGGTACTATTATTAATTTAGGGAAGACAGACTGAATGACGCAAAATCCCCAGGGTCAAAAGTTGATGGAATGAAATATATCGGATCCATTATCTGCAGTTTATTAGTGCTGAAACTGTGAACAATGGACTCGATATACACTACCGATGAAAAGTTTGGAAACACTCGCCCTGATTCCACGCCGCACAAAAAGTTCCACTGCCCTTTCAAAAATGAAGATATCTCAATTCAACCAGCGGAATTTCAAAGGGGACATATTAAGCTTTATTTTGCTATTTCCAAAAAAATTTTTCAATTTTTTTCTTAACCCGGTACGCTCCTTGAAACATGGTCGTTTTTTGGCTCTTTCTGGTGTTGAAATTTTGGCGCACGACCCATGAAATTTTTGTTTAACTGTTTTTTGCATGCAAAACTTGTAGGGGGCAGTATAAGCTTCATTTTCGTTTTTAAAAAATTTTTTTTTTTAATATCCAATTTTTTTCAAAAAACGACCATGTTTATCAAATGTAACGTAACTCTAAAACTACTGGATTTTCACGAAATCACTAAGAGAATAAAAAGTTGCATACAATCATTCTGCATTCAATGAAATTTTATCAGAATTTTTTTTCAACATTTTTTTTCTCGAACATTTTTCCTCTTAACGAGATACTTTTTTATTTCAAACTATCTTACCTCACCTACACGGCTTTTTCATCGAAAAACCTCATTTACACGGCTTCTTCGTAGAAAAACCCGTGTAAATGAGGTGAGAGACCTGATTATTTAAAATTAAAAAAATATCTCGTTGACAAAAAAAAAGCAAAAAAAAAAATTTGAAAAAAAATTCTGAAAAAATTTAATTAAATCCAAAATGATGGTTTACAACTTTTTACTATCTTAGTGATTTTACGAAAACCCAGTAGTTTTAGAGTTACTCTACATTTTATAAATACGGTCGTTTTTTGCGAAAAATTGAATATTTTTGAAAAAAAAAATCGTACAAAACTTTTTAAAAAACGAAATTGAAGCTTATACTCCCCCCACAAGTTTTGTACACGAAAAAACGTTTAAAAAAATTTGCATGGATCGTGTAGCAGAATTTCAACGCCAAAAAAAAGCAAAAAACGACCGTGTTTCAAAGAGTGTACAGGGTTTTAAAAAAATCGAAAAATTTTTTTGGAACAATCGAAATGAAGCTGAATATGTTCCCTTTGAAACGCTGCGTGTTGAATTGAAATATCTTCATTTTTAAAAGAGCAGTGAAACTTTTTGTACGGAGCGGAGACGGGGCAAGTGTTTCCAAACTTTCGGCTGGAAGTGTACTTCGATTCCATCAACTTTCTACTAAAGTGCTACTATACAAGGACAAACAAGAGATTCTGGCATTGTTGCTCAATCGCACTTATCGCCTCATCAACTTTTTTTTATCATTTTCCAAATGTAACCGTCTCTACAATGATCTCTTGACACACAATGCATAATATTAGCGAATATTTTCGACATCGATCACTAAACGAAAATTCGATCATCAATGATTACAGTGTACTTTCCCCTTTCTCTCTCTCTGTCTCTCTCTCTCTCATTCTCCCTCTACCTCTCATTTGCCTTGTCACAGCCGGATTTTGATGATCATATGATGGGCGGGCGGAAACCTCATTTGAATATCAACAAGGTGTTACGACTCGATTGTAAAATAGGAATGACGATGCAACGGGAAACCATGTCTCCCAACCGGTGCATATATGCATGCGCGATGGCAAATTGCTTTTCGCGTGCGTATTTCCTCGCGACAGAACGCACTATCTGCATGCGTCGTCAAAAATATATCGCATATTTTATCTCTCTCGCTCTCTTCTGCCACCTTTGGACTCGACATATGGTAGCCGTTATCGTTATCTAAATCAAATCAATGCTGACTATAACGTTGGAATCTCCGGTGTGGTTGATCGAGTCGTTTGTCGGTCAAATGATTATTACGGCTATATTCATATATTCTGAATATACAACCGCAAAACGGTCTTCATATTTTTGCAACCAAGTACCGGGTATTCCGGACAAATTTTTAGCAATATTTTTATCTAACAAGAAATGTCAGAGATCGTATTCAATTCGCGAAATCGTCGGGAATAGAAACAATCGAATTTCTTTGTTTCCAATAGAATTTAATACATTTTCAGAGGATTCAGAGGATCATTTGTCATCACATCTATACCGATAAAAACTCGCCGATCCATTAATTTTAACAAAATACAACGACGCTATTATAGTTATTTTATGGTAGGCATCAACATCTAACCTAAAACTTTTTTTGTATTCTTAATATTTTTTCAAATTCATTAGAAACTTGTATTTTTTGCCCGATGCTCGCGACAACATAACAAACATCTCTCTTCCAAAGCTTGAACGTTTCACCGAAATATTTCAGAAAAATGGCCTTCGGCAGAGATATCCTTCCGGAGAGTTGTTTCCAGGGGCAACAATTATTGGGTAAGTCCTGGAGATTTATGTTGCGCTAGAGAAGTTTCATGGCAGATATTATCGCGAGCACTTCGACACAGGGAAAAAACGACTTAGTTGGTTCAACCAAACAACTTAGTGCGCTGGGCGCCAGACGAGAAATTGGTTGGATCAACTAGATAGTTGGTTGGGTCAACTAACGAACCTTATTTCTTAGTTACCACAACTAAGTCGTCTAAACGACCCACTTGTAACTAATCAAGAAGTAACTAACTAAGAAGTCAGTTGTAACTAACTAACTAAGAAATAAGTTTGGTTAGTTGACCCAACCAACTATCTAGTTGATCCAATCAATTTCTCGCCTGGCGCTCAGAGCTGAGTCATTTAAAGGACTTAGTTGTGGTAACTAAAAAATATGGTTCGTTAGTTGACCTAACCAACTATCTAGTTGATCCGAGTAGATTATTCAACTAGATTATTGGTTACCACAACTGAGTCAACTAAATAACTAGTTGATCCAACCAACTATCTAGTTAATCCAACTGATCTCTCTTCTGACGCTCAGAGCAATGAGCTATTTGGTTATACCAACTAAGTCATTTTTTCCGTTTAAAGTAGTCATAGGCTTGTTATTCAGTAGAGTTTTTCCGCGAGGTCTTGTTTCCTGATGTGCTGTTCAAATTTATTCACCATTTGGGGGAATAATGAAATTCCAGAAAATTATCGACGCACTTGTTTTTCGGTAGAGTTATTCTGCGGTAAAGTAGCGACCGATAGAGCTCCAGATGTGCCGAATCAGGGGTATTATCCAAACGATCTTGGACAAAAATTGTTTCGCTTGGCATAAAATATTCCATACACCATATTTACGTTACAATGTACTATAAAATGGCAAACAAAAGAGAGAGGGAGAGAT
This sequence comes from Alloplasta piceator, assembly GCA_946863875.1. NCBI lineage: Eukaryota > Metazoa > Arthropoda > Insecta > Hymenoptera > Ichneumonidae > Alloplasta > Alloplasta piceator. Next base: position 7,539,737 of record OX333077.1, on the reverse strand, counting down.
TATAGCCCCGGGTGTGTACACGCTGGAATGGCTTGTATATACAGCGGAGTGTTAAAGCTTTTCACCGGTCAATCCATGCGTGTCGCGTGTGTATATGTTCTCGGGAAATTTGGATATCATCGATAAGCGTTTTACGGCGGTGTAGAACCCATTATCCCATCACGTTCGCGTTCCATCCTCTCTCTCTCTCTCTCTCTCTCTCTCTCTCTCTCTCTCTCTCTCTCTCTCTCTCTCTTCTGGTCCCTGAATTCATCGTATGTATATGGGTGAATTCCAGCACGAACAACAATGAATTCCGTAGCCGCACAGCCGCTAAATGGTTGAACAACAGCATAGACGTAATGGTACATGTATATATAGTAAGTATATAGATCACTGGTCAACCAGTGCTATCGATACAGTACATACTCGACTATGTGTCTAGTATTTCATGCTCTCTCTCTCTCTCTCTCTCTCTCTCTCTCTCTCTCTCTCTCTCCCGCTCTCTCTCTCTCAACCCTACCGCTCTGTATTTCGCTCGCGATTTTGACAGCGGGAGAGTGCGGGATCGACACCAGCGTGACAGCGGCGTGGTGTTGTGCATGCTATCGGCAAAATTGTAACGGTAGCCATAAATCATACGCCAGAGGATAATCGTCTCGCGGAGATCTCTCGCCGCGTCTCCCTCGTACTCGATATCGATCCAACCCAATTACAAACTCATCCCCTCCAGCTCAGTTCGTACACATGTGCCTTTCCATGTGTCACAACAGGGTTGTTCATACATATACATCAATTTATACACGTTTAAATATACACGGATAACACACTTAAGCTTCGGTGCACGCTTCACTCATCTCTGTACTTTCCTCGCGCTTGCCAACCCCTAAATTCCACCCCTTTTCCATCCCGCTACGCCAAATCATCCCTCTCTGGTTCGTCCTCGTCGTCGGTCACACTGACGAGCGTATATTTCCCTGATCATCCATCTTTCCCATACGCAGATCAGAGTGGCTAATAAAAAAAACAAGTCTTTTTCGACACTGTTGCTTCACAAAAAAATTATCTCGCACCCCGTGGCGATGATTTGCGATTTTTCAGTCTTAACCCTTACTTGACACACTTCTGCAGAATAACATACTCGACACACTGGGATCGTTTGTTCCCCCAGCGATAAAAATTCTTATAAAAAATATTCCATTTAATATTTTAAGTTGCACATTTTTTTAGAACTTCTTAAGAGGTTACTTCTCAAAATTATACAGGATTTATAGTAAAGTATCAAAGTTAAATAGGATAAAAAAAATGTAAATATCCGAAAAATCTGAAAAATTACAGCTTTTACGAAAAAAATCGTAACTTTTTTATTTTTCGACAAAAATTGTTTAAAATTTAACTGAGTTTGCTTAATGTATAGCACTACAAGGAAAAAATAGTAGTAGTAAATGAATATAACAGAAAAAAAATCGCACATAATTTTTGCACTCGACGTTATATGACAAGGCAAGACCATTCAACTTTGGACGACTACTTATTGTCTTAGGCCCGGATTTTAACTTCTTAAGATCTATCTTAAGATCGATCTTAAGATCAAACTTACGATCAAACTTAGATCGAATTTAAGATTAATCTTAGGTTTGAACTTAAGTTTCATTATAGCTCATACTTAAGTTCAACTTTAAATTTGGTTTGAAGTTTGATCTTAAGACCCATCTTGAGCTTGAACTCAAGTTTGATCAAACTTCTTCCATCGCCTCCTTCGACCGTATTTTTTGACATTAGTTGTCAAAATAATTAAGTTTGAATAATTAAATTCCAGTGATAGCATCTTTCTTAATTTTAATCTTCTTAATATTCTTACTTTTTTCACTCTCTTTGAATCGTTGATGAATTGGCTCATGAGAAACCTGATGAATATGTCCCGATTTTTAATACAAGCTTTTCGAAAGTAGGATTATGCCTTTCACCTTTGAAGTACTAAATATTGCTGGAAATTTCTCCAGTTGCTATAGAGAAGCTATACGGGAAAAAAATAGAAAAATTATGTTTTTGAAGGTGAAAAATTGCAACTATGAAAATGTTAACATAGATAACTTGTTCGAAAAAAATCGCCAACTATCTTTATTTGAAACCGTTGTTGCCTAACAAATAATTTACTAATCGCGAGATTCTGTGATTTGTCATTATATTCGCCTTTTTGCCAAATGTTCAATAATTTATGCGACAGTGCACCCACAAAAAGGGTTTATTTGATTCAAATAAATTTTTCCGATTCATTTGGATATGGGAGGATGATAAATAGTCTATTGGACCGCTATTTGAATAAAATCCTATTTATTTTGAATCAATTGATTTTAACTAAATAAATCATTTCCCTCATTGCGTTAAAAATGATTGTATCTCTTCGCTTGGGTGGAATCGATTTTTTCCTGAAAATGTACGAAAATCTCGATGAAGGAGGCGATTGGAAAATAAGGAGTTTTATTTTACCCTGATGTCGATGTTTGGGCCTATATTCCATCATGACCAACGAGAATTCCATGCCGGGAAATAGCTAAGCGCGGCTATCCATTACGCGAAGTACATTATTCACTTAACACTGACATGGCACACACACACACACACACACACACACACACACACACACACACACACATACAGCCACACATACACACACCTAGAAAAGGGTTTCGTAGGGTTAGAGAGGGAAAAGCGGTGACGGGGTCGCATATCGTGGAGAATATGTTGGATGTCGGAGGGGGATGCACCCCTCGATGATGATGATGATGATGACGGTACTGTGCGGCGGAAAATTGTTGGATGTTAACTTTGTTTGTCCAACCAACCATATATATTGTATATATTTGCGCACATATATAATAAATAAAAATACATGCTTGGCATGCATGCACTGTCCACATATTCAAATATTAATATGCGGTGCATATATAATGGAGTCATGTGTACATGGATGTATGTATACGAATTTACTTTATAAACCCCCGCTCGCGCCCTCTCCCTCTCATTCTGTATTATAACACCACCCAGTTCCCCATGCTCTCGGGGACCATCAATTACGCAAATTAATAATTATATATATTATTCCGCTCAAAACATCCGCGTTGTACCTCTTCTGCCTCGCATTGCCCTCTTTTACAGTGCAGTGGTTTGTGTGTGCGTGTGCGTGTATGTGTGTTCGTACAGGTTTGAAGCCGAGAGAAATTATTCCAAATTTTCGCTATGCACTGGGTCACGAGTGACAGGTTCATCCAGAATTATATTATCTTTTTATTAAGGTTTTTGCGGTACAGTCAAGTCAATCAATCACCACTATTCCAAAATTGTTCGTCTACCTTTTGAGGGATGAAAGCAGTAAAAATGAGAACGTTTTTTTTGCATCTCTTCAAAGAATATATCTTCGAGAAAATGTAGGTTAAATTTGAAGTTAACATTTTGAAAATTGACCGAGATACGATCACATCAGTGATGAGACCAGGTCACAAACTGTAAACGCGTTTTTCTCAAGATTAATTCAATTTCGAAGCTTATTCCAACAAATACTCCAAAACTTATGAGTCGGTTTTTAGTTATTTTTTTAACATTTTTTATCGCAATGATTAAGACCCGAATTTTAAGTCATAAGTTCAAACTTAAGATCAAAATTTCCATCGAACTCAAGTTGGAACAAGTTCCAATTTAAGATGAATCTGAAATTTGAACTCAAGTGTCATTATAAGTTCATAGCCACGTTCAAACATTAGTGCGAACTTCGGATCGATCTTAAGTTCAAACTTAAATTTGGTTTGAAGTTTGATCTTAGGGTCCATCTTGAGCTTGAACTTAAGTTCGATCGAACTTAATTATTTTGACAATTAATGTCAAAACTTTATATCAATATATGAGCGCAGAAACAAAAACACGGTCGAGGGAGGCGATGAAAGAAGTTCGATCGTACTTAACTTAAACTTATGACTTAACTTAACTTATGACTTAAAATTCGGGCATAAGTCTGTACGTAGCCGATTCTAAAAAAAATTCACAATTACTATTTGTGAAACCTGCTTGGATGAAAAAAAGCCCTTGAAAATGAAAAAAAAAATCACTTCGTCACCATTTTATGAATAATCAAACAAAAAATTTACGGTGAATTCATAGAGTATCTATAGAGGAACAAGATGAATTCTTATTCATCGCGATCGTACTGAAATTACAGATTTGACTTCTAGAAAACTGCGTCAAAATTTGTCCGTAGATTTATTAACGTAAACTTAATTATTTTTCTGTAAAATCATTATTTTATTATATTCTACATTAAGCATTTTAAGTATTTTTTTTTCTATATTAAGCAAAAACTGTGTAATCCAGATTCTATTGTCAATCAGCGCTACTTTCTTTTTCAAAAAGTATACAATTAATTTTTGAAAGAAATAAGAAATACCCCAAAAAATTCTTTACTAGAATATATTATTTCGGTATGAACGTACCAGCATGAATTATTACAAAATTTATCGGGGAATCGTCATTTTACGAGGATTTGGTATTCGTGGGAGCGGAATGAATTTTTTAGAGACCTCATTTCACGTCGCAAATGGACCTGTCTTCAATAATAATTGAAGATTAATGAAATAAATTATCTGAGAATATTCCGCCGGGTCATTACGAATTGAAAATCGAAATTTTGCTTTGCACGAGAAGCGATACCCGAAGTCTTGGTATTTCTGAAGAGAGACTTTCCTCTGTTTATTTTTTTCCCCGTTGAATTATCGATCCTAATTAAGTGCTCGCTTTCGTACCAAGCTTCTCAGCAAGCTCGTACAATTTTCCGGTATTTTCCATTGCGGTTTTTAGCCTCCCTTGACGTATACACATATGTACACCTATATATATATATGTAGGGAACTAAATATGAAACGAAGAAAAGAGAGATGAAAGAAAGTCGTTTTATCGATATCGAGTTTCGTATAACCGAAGCGCCATGTCGAAGGAAAGAGTTCTTTTCAAGAGGGGGGCAAAATTACGTTGTGTATGGATCGGCTTTTCTCAGTTAGAATTTCGACAAAAGCCGGGAGAGCCGATAAGTTACAAACGAGACAGAGAGAACCAACCGTAACGCGCCTAATTGCACGTACAATAGGCACGGCCGTACATCATTCCCTCCAAAGTGGAGAAAAGGACAAAGAGAAAGGGCGAGGGGGAATGAGACAGGGTCGTAAGTACTTTATCGGATTCAAACACATATGTCGTTCATACATGAGGCATTCCAAGTCAAGTCGACCACCCCATTTTTTGAAATCACCAATAATCGCATACCAATCTTCATAAAGTAGTTCTAACTGTCAAGAAAATTCGTGATTTTTTTCAGATTTTTATATTACACATTTTTGCCGGAAAAAAATACAAAAAATTTTCTCGTTCCATTTCGTAACTCGAAAATTATTCATCGTACGAAAAAAAAAGTACAACATGAAATTTAGGATTTTCAACATACTTTTCACTGAAATTTTTTACGAACTCCTCCAAAAGCTCTATTTGCCTTTTTCGGAGCAAATAATGTTTTGATCTTTTTTTCCCCAGAATTGACATCTTCGAATTGTCTGTAGTTCTAACAGTTTCTTACTTGATATATTTACAGACTACAAAAAAATTGGGACAATGGAGAATCCATTCCTTCCCATGCGTTTTTCATACCAAATGAATACACAAATTTCTCTGTGCATTAACAGGGTTGAGACTGTCTATAGATATTTTCTAAAGCCCGCATTTTTGTTTATTTTTTGTACTTTTTCAATTTTTTTAACTTTTTTCATTTTTATTTTTTTAAATATCTTTTTGTACATTTTAATCAACTTTATCAATGGATCCATGGACACCGATAAAGTCTATTCAAATTAAAATCAAAGGCCACTCACGTCTCTCGATTGCAAAAAAGAATTAATTTACCCTCTTTGGATATACCGACGTTTCTATGGCCAATGAGTACTTTTTTAGTTCGATTTGAGCATGATCTTTGGGAATGATGCAATGATACTGCTTTGTTCCTGGAATCGTCTTCGCAGTATCAAAACGAGATTATTTTATTATTTTTCCCTGTCTACGAATGATAAAATATCAATATCTATTCTATTTCGTTAAATCACTCTATAATGATAGATTTTACCAATAAAAATGCATTTGAAATAATGAATTCTCCACTACGCCAATTTTTTTATAGTCTGTAAATATATCGAGTAAAAAACATGTTGAAACTAGACGAATCGAAGATGTTAATTCTGAGAAAAAAAATAACAAAACATTATTTGCTCCGAAAATGGCATATAGAGCTTTCGGAGGAGTTTGTAAAAAAAATCAATGAAAAGCACGTTGAAAATCCTAAATTTTATGTTATACTTTTTTTTTCGTACGATGAATAATTTTCGAGTTACAAAATGGAACAAACAATTTTTTTGTATTTTTTTCTGGCTAAAAAATGTAATTTAAAAATCTGAAAAAAATCACAAATTTTCTTGATAGTTGGAACTACTTTCTAAAAATTTGTATGCGATTTTTGGCGATTTCAAAAAATGGGGTGGCCGGCTTGACGTGGAATGCCTCATATATAAACCCATATATATATATAGTATTTCTATATATAAGCCCATGCGTGGTAGAAATAGAAAGGGCGAACCCTTAATAATCGCTTCTCGCGGATCATGACAGTGCGAGAGAGCATCCCCGTTTTACACACCGCGTTACAAAGTGTACGGATGTATTGCGCGAGGATAGCCAAGAGCGTGTAATCACAATCGTTGTTGTTCATCCTCTTCGTCTCCGACCGTGCGAGTCTCGAGAATTCGCTATCGATTACCGATTACGCGTGACTATATTCATTCGAAGTCCACTATACGCGACTTGGATGCCCAATCGCGATTATTCCACGAGTCAATACCTACTAATCCAATCGGGGTGTTCGTGTGTGCCGCGGATGCTAATATCTCGAAAACGGGCGCGAAGAGTGAGAGAGAGAGAGAGGATGCCAGATTGGGAGGAGATCATGAAAATTTTATTATCGCAGCGGTTGGATGAATGAAAATTTGTAGGGTTTAAGGCGGTATTCTGGTCCAGAGACATACATTTCAAGCGTTTTGTCGAGCTCGATAAAAAAAAAAATATATATTTTTATTGCACTCCGTGCGCAAAGTGCCACTTTGCGCGCGCTGCGCGTGCTCAAACTGGCACTTTGCGCACTCGTACAATAAAATTTCGTACGATACTATTATCATTTTTTGTACGGCATATTTATTAATATTTTGACATTAAACAACAAAAAATCGAGAAAAAAGAATGAAAATTAATTAATTAATGAACGAATGATCGTCGATTTTCAAAATCATTTATTTTGACAATTAAAACTTGAATTAAAAAAATTTATGACAAAAGTAGTCAGATAACTGCAAAATTATGAAGTTTAAGCCGACCTCAAGTATTAAATTGAATTTTGAGTTTTTTTAAATCTGAACCAATTGGGCAATTTTATTCCACACTGAATATAAACTATCATTATCATTCATCTTAATGTTATAAAAAATTCGAGCTCGCTAATTACAAAAGATAATCACAGACATAATCCCAAAAATTAAAAAATTAGACCTTATTTTAAATAGTTTAACATCTTAAAAAAGTGTACACTCAAAGGAGAACATAGGGGTTGGATACTTAACTTCATTTGTATCGCTCAAGTCCGGTCTCAAGATACATGGAATGCATTTTTTTCGCGGCTTCTAAATCTAGTTTCTTCACATTATCGGTATATTTCTGATAAGCCCCCAAGAAACTCTCGAAATTTTTATATTTATTAAGAAAACGATTCTTTCTTTGTGAAAAAGCAAAAACGAGGTTATCAATGATTCGCAGTTCATCGACAATCTTCGACAAAACAATTTGTCGGTGGTGGAGAAAAAAAAAGAGTTCGAGTATGATTGCGTGCGAGTTATCTCGAGCATTCCCGCGCGCATGACTTGAACTTTTATACTTTATTAACGGACTTTGCCTAATCCCGCTCGTGTATAGCGCTGAGAGGAAAATAAAGAGGGTAAAAAAGCAATGGCGATACAAAGGAAAATGGAGTTTAGTCTACATAAATATAGACGTGCAGGAAAAGTAGAAGGTTCGAGTTTCGTTACTCTGTCGGTCTATCTATCTCTTTCTCGCTTAGAGGCTTTTTCGCGCTCTACGAGCCCGAAAGAGCAAGCAAAGCGAGAGATACATCCCTTATATATGCGCTTGGACCTCGAACGGAGAATGGGGTAAGCGAGAGCGAGAAAAGATTTTTTTTTTTGAAAAAATAAAATAAAATAAAATATAAACGAGCTGCAAAACCCATCCATGGAGCCCCGACGTTTACGAGAACAACGGGCGGAGAAGGCATGAATTGAAGAGAGAGAAAGAGGGAAAACTCCATACATAGCCAATATATATATGGGGCATTCCACGTCAAATCACTCGGTCATCGGTCTGACCCCCTCGGATTTTAATGTCCAATGAATTGTGGGTTTCGTTTCGCCCAAAATATGACCTCAAATTTTTAGAAATTTTCATTTCACTTTTTAGGGGTTGCCCGAGCTAAAAAATCATTAAATTGAGAGAAACATAAAGAGGATCCTTTTTTTAATTAGAGACATTGTTTTCACAGAAACTAGGGCTCAAAACAGACGTTTTCGTCATAGTTCGATAATGGGCCAAAAATAATGACTATTTTTTTTCTTTTTAATTATAATTACTATATATATAAAAAAAAATTTATTATCCGTCTTATTTCAGGTCGTCGAGGCTAATAAATTTTGGAAAAATGTTGTTGTTTCACTTTCTTAAACCAAGAAAAAATAATCAAGTTTCACTAGAAAAATATTTTTGTTGTTATTCTCACTACAAGAAACAAACAAAATAAGCAATTATTTAAAAACAGTTTTAATATTAAAAAATATAGTAATTATTTTTGGCCCATTATCGAACTATGGCGAAGATATCTGTTTTGGGCCCTAGTTTCTGTGAACAAAAATTTCATTACTTTAAAAAAGGCCCCCCTTTATATTTTCCCTCAATTTAACGATATTTTAGCTCAGGCAAGCCCTAAAAAATGAAAAAAAAAATTCTAAAAATTTGAGGTCATATTTTGAGCCAAACTGAACCCACAATTCATTGGACATCAAAATCCGAGGGGTCAGGCCGATGACCGCGTGATATGACGTGGAATGCCCCATATATGTATGTATATCTGTATACATATCGTATGCTCAGACAGTAATGTCCCTTAAGCATGCAACGAAAGTATATAAATAAGGTTTACTCGTTCTTTTTTTTCATCCCTCTCTCTATCTCCAGCGTAGAACTCATTCGCTCTTCCATTCTCCATCCCTCCTCGTTCTGCCTCTATTCGGAATGAGAATAATTTTTTTTTATACCTCACCGTGTGGCAATGGGGATGCGAGCGAAAAAAATGAAATAATAAGTCGAAACATTTGCGGCACTCGTGCCAATTTTTTCAGTCCAAAAATGTACGCTCGTCCGCTCAACGATGCGCAGCTTCCACCGGAACGAATTCGCGCTTCAATTGCTTCAACTGAATTTCAAAAAAATGTAAATACTTTTTCATCCCTTATGAATTGACTCCTCCAACGCGACGAGCGATGACTGACTGACGGAGCTCACGCGTGAATGAAATTAAATCTTCATTGCTGAAATTGAATGCCCTGGCAAACCCGAGTTAGTGATGTTTATCGTCAATGAGAGAGCTGTGGAAATGTGGATTTTTAAGGGTGATGTCGAGTCACTCTGAACATTTGAGTGACGACGAGTGTGGTGACGAAGGGTTGATATATATATGAAAATTCAGATGCTGAGAGATTTGTGCATTTGTCGAGGGAAAATATTTATTTCATTCAAATAAATTGCGTTAAGGGACACGGAAAAAATGGTTGGTTGGTTGGGACAACAATTATAAGTTGGGTATATCTTGGTTACCGTAACCATCTGTTTAGTTACAATAACCATCTAGCATTAGTTCCATCTACTATTCATAGTTAGTTGACGCGACTAGTCAAAACAACTGACTTGATTAGTCAGTCTAACTAATAAAATAGTATTCAAGGGGGTAAAGGACATGGACAACGAATTTTATAGGCAATGCAGCCAATTATATGATCATATCTGCAGATTTTTCAGCACCCAAAAATTTATGAGACCCACGTTTAAATTAATCGGGAAAATTTATTCGGATCAAATTAATTGTTTTTCCAGATATGCGGACAGATTTTCAACCCCATTCCATTCGAATATTCTCGATTATTAGAGCATTCGTGTCATCGGTCGTTTTCGAATTATCGATTTCCTTGTGAATTCATGCGGGACTTCCGACAATGATTTTAGCAAATTAATTTTAACGTACATTGAACACTGCAAAATGCAAAGGAATGGCGAAGTGCATATGATGGGCTTTAAATATTTCCGGTACCGGATATTGGCATATAAAAAAACCAAACGAAAGTGCATTTTTCGCTTCAGTTTGTAACCTGGATCTCGAGGAATCTGGATGGCTTTTTCATCATTCTTCTTTCCTCTATCTCGACGTATATATGAGGCATTCTCCGTCAATTCCGCCACTTTTTTTCGACCCTCTCAGATCCGTCTCATAACTTGTCATAGTTTAGTCCCACTTGAAAGTAGTCTCTGCGATTTTTTCAGATTTTTTAAGCGGTGAATTAAGGAGTTGCGTATGTTTTTTCGAATCCATATAGGTTACCACGGAGAGGATGTACAAAAAAAATATTCCTACAAAAAAATTATGTTTTTCTATCAACTATGGAATGCAATGTGTGTTATATTTCTATTCGTGTTGCAAAGACTATTTTCTGCAAAAAGAAAATGAAAATTAATTTTTTTCGCACGGTCCCTCACCTTCAATTCTACTGTCAAATTTATACAATCTCTAATAGTATTAGTGGGACGTACAGAAAAATCTGCAATACGGCAACTGATTTTTTTCGCGATTAATCAAATGTTATTTACAAAAAACTTGCATAAAGTTATGTGAATAACATTTTTTTAACCCCGAAAAAAATCAGTTACCGTATTTTAGATTTTTCTGTACGTCCCACTAATACTATTAGAGATTGTATAAAATTGACAGTAGAATTGAAGGTGTCACACCGTGCGAAAAAAATTAATTTTCATTTTTTTTCTGCAGAAAATAGTCTTTGCAACACGAATAAAAATATAACACATATTGCAAGCAATAGTAGATGAGGAAACATAATTTTTTTGTAGAAATATTATTTTTGTACATCCTGTCCTTTTGAAGCTATATGGATTCGAAAAAATGTATGCAACTCCTTAATTCACCGCTTAAAAAATCTGAAAAAAATCGCAGAGACTACTTTAAAGTGGGACTAAACTGTGACAAGTTATGGGACGGATCTGAGAGGGTCGAAAAAAAGTGGCAGAGTTGACGGAGAATGCCTCATATATATATATAAAGATGAAATTTCTCTACAGTCCAGCCAAAGTGGAACATCAAGAGATATTGAGACCAATCTGACACGATATATATCACTGCTCCGTTTACCCCGAGGCCTCGTCGACGTTGTCATCGTTTTACCCGTATTCTCGATATATACGAGACACGTGTATCGTCAACCTGAGGACGAGACAAGAGTCACCCTTTGTTCTCCACAGATATCAACCTCCCCGTCAATAGAATTCCTTCGCCTCCGGACACAATGCCCTGGCTCCATTATAAATACAATACTTGTATGACTGATTCTTTGAAATTTCAGCAAAAATTTTGCCCTCGAATTCCCAGAATTCTTTTTAAATACCCTTGAACCCGCCATTTTTTTTTAAATAAAATATTGTGTAAAAAATCCCCATCAGCTGTCCAGCAGAAAAAATTTGCTTCAAATTTTGGGAACATCTGAAAAAATTAAAATTGGGTGGAGAAAGCTGTTTTAATTACGAGACTATATTTACTGGGGCAAATTAGTATTTTAAATAATCGATTTAAAAAAATTAATAAATTTGCAGCACAATGAAACAGATTAATGATAAATCCGAGAAAATCTGAGATTATGATAAGAAGAATCACGCCGATATTCCGTTGAGTCTGTTATAGCAGAAAATGACAGTCAAAGGAAGTGTAAGTGAAAGAAAACGATCTCGCAAAGGAGAAGAAAAAATCCCAAGGAATATACAGTTATATCGGGAACACGCGGAAAATTGGTGATGGTTGTCTCGTTCTCGCGGGTAATCCGAAATAAATTGCCGATTTCTAACAATTATTATAATGAAATCGTGCGTGCTTTTCACGAACGGTGTACGCGCGAAGTATCGTTTATCGGTGTTACCTTCTTTATTTCGTGGGTTGGAAAAAGAAAGAGAAAAATGGAGGAAAAGGAGTAAAACGAGAGGACACGAAATAGCCCAGAAAATCCGAAATACCAGAGATATGTTATATATATATCGTCGGCCATCCTCTTCCTTATCTCATCCTCTCATTCCTCTCCCATAGAGCAAGGGGAACCCACTCAAGCTCTACGATGCCTGTGTACTTATTTTCCTAATCGAAATTCACCGTGTCACGTACGTGAACGGAATCCCCGAATTCCGTTGTATAATTTGCCGAGGAGCCGGCTCCGTCGGTTCGTTTCATTCGCTCCCGCGAGCGATTCCGATGGGAAAATCTTTACGCGCGTTTCTCACACTCTCTCTCTCTCTCTCACGAATCTCTTTCCCGCTCTTCCTCTCTATCGCTGTATCGCTCCTCTTCCGTTCCCGTATCGGTCGCGTTTCTATGCGCACCGCGAGAACCGATATCGTCGGAAAATCGAAGAGGCGAGAGAGTTTGCGAGTGCCGAACGCTTATATAGACAGAGGATTGCCGAGGATACACATCGGTGGATGGTGGCGGCTGTGTTCGACTGGGAGAGAAGTATGGAAGGGTGTGTTTCCGAGGGGTGGTTTGCCATTGTGGAACTCGCGAGGCGCGAGCACACCCCACCGAGGCCTGTTTTATATACGGGGAATTCCATAACAAACTTAAAAAGTGGTGAATTTTTTCAAGAAAATCAAAATGGTCCAAGTTGAAACAAAATATTTTGGGTCTGCAACTGAAAAGAACAAATGAAAATTGATTGCTATATTTTTGTATAGTTACGAGCATTTAAAAAAAAAATGTGTGAAATTTTGAAAAATGTATTGCGGTAAGAAGAGTTGAGACAAAAATCTAAAAAAATTCTGAAAGTCTGTTTTCATGTACGTACAAAAAAATATAATATTTTCAACAAAATTAATAATAGTCGGGGTCACGCGTTGGTCGGTTTGGCATGGAATGCTCCATATATTGAGGTGGTTAAAAAAAGCAAGTTCTCCTCTTGGTTCACGTTCCTCATCGAAATTTTTGTATAAAGTTTCCCTTCAAAATTAGGTCTTGCTCACGAGGAGACTTGTACGATGTTTTTTACCGCATCAGGGTTGAAATTTGACAAATATGTTTTGGAGAATCTCAAAATTTGGTTGTCACATAATGGTTTGGTACGATAATGATTTGTGACAATTGTTTTCGTTATTCTGAACCCAACACCGCTTTAGAGTTAATTATCTTAATTTTAATGATACATCTATGCATACTTTTCGTTTACATAATATTCATCACTCTCATAGGAAAAAAAAACAAAAAATTAAATTTTGCACCTAAGATTTTTAAATTCGGGGCTATCTTAAGATCGATCTTGAGATCAAACTTTTCATCGACCTTAAGTTTCAATTTAAGATGAATCTTAAGTTTGAACTCAAGAGTAATTATAAGTTCATACTCAAGTTAAAACTTTAGTGCGAACTTCTGATCGATTGTAAGTTCAAACTTAAATTTGGTTTGAAGTTTGACCTTAAAATCCATCTTGAGCTTGAACTTGAGTTCAATCAAACTTCTTTCATCGCCTCCCTCGACAGTGTTTTTGACATTATTTGTCAAAATGATTAAGTTCGATCGAACTTAAGTTTAAGCTCAAGATGGATCTTGCGTTCAAACTTCAAACCAAATTTAAGTTTGAACTTAAGATTGATCTGAAGTTCGCACTAAAGTTTGAACTTAAGTATAAACTTATAATGACACTCAAGTTCAAACTTAAGATTCATCTCAAGATTCAACTTAAGTTGGATCTTAAGTTCCAGCTTGAGTTCGATGAAAAGCTTAAACTTAATTTTGATCTTAAGATCTTAAAAGTCAGGTCTCAGAACTGGCAAGAAAAAACTTTCTTCCCGTGCCAAAATTAAAGTAATTTATAATATCTGAATTTTGAAATTCCCTGGAATAAGATTTTTGCAGAATTCCAATATTGATAATTCGTAATTGAAACATTTATAAGCCCTTCGCTTATGTGGACTCTATTTTTATGGAAACGATACGAGAATCTTGATGAAGGGCTAGGACAATCGGAAGGCATCGTGATTTTTTTTTAACCGCCCTAATATATGGATAAATACAAATATATTGAGGAAACTGGTGAGGGGTTGGAATATGCCAAAGCATTGCGCGCGGGGGGTTGGGGTTTCCGATCGAGCCAACAGAGCAACCGAAAGCTTGCGCGCTCGCGGGACGAGGTGTCGCGATAGCTACAGGTACGTGTGCGGTGGGTTCACGCTATACTGCTTGCGATCTCACATACAGGGGTCGTTGCGGGGATGAAAAAAAGCGAGGGGAGGATTGCTTCGTTGTGGAGGTGGTTGTGCACCCCTTCGGAGTCCGTAACGATGGAACAATGTGGGTGAAACGCAACGGACCAGATCACAACAACGGCGTTGGCTCTACAAAGTAGGGTGATCCTTATTTCCCGAAGATTCTAGTCCTTTTGACGTATTTCTTGATACAAAGAAATTGTATTTAGAAAAACAAGTGTTTAAAAAGTTTGAGCGCATTCAAATGAAGCCTAACCCTTGCCGCAATGTCCTTGAAGATTAAAATTGGTTTTAGATAAGGAAACATAGTTTTCCAGACTTTCTCATTGAAATGACAAAAGAAAGATTCTGAAAAGTTGTTTACAGTATCCCTAACCTTCTTTTTGTTAGTGGGATGAAGTCATTCAGTGCCAAGCT
Source organism: Alloplasta piceator (assembly GCA_946863875.1). Taxonomy (NCBI): domain Eukaryota; kingdom Metazoa; phylum Arthropoda; class Insecta; order Hymenoptera; family Ichneumonidae; genus Alloplasta; species Alloplasta piceator. The sequence continues at coordinate 7,524,638 of OX333077.1, read as the reverse complement.
GAGTTATAGAAATATTAGGCTCGTCCTTAAGTATACTTTAAACCGTAGATGTTTTTCTATTTTTGTTTCCCGTCTTCGCAGAACTGAAAACTCGGTTCGGCTCAACTGAATTCTATGTTAATCTTGTAGTGTCAATAGGAATTCATTTCATTTTTATTTTTGAACACATTTTGCGGAAAAAAATGCTAAGCTTCGCCGAACAAGGACCACCCTACTAAATATGTATTTGTATTATACAGATAGGGTTTCTGTTGGTATATACACGTGGATCGTAAGCTTCACACAGTCGGATGGCTTCAGAGCAACGATTGGCCACGATCTACCGAGTGAGTGAGGCGCCCCAAGAAATTAGGGGGTTGGAAAAGGATAAAAGTATGCGGATGGAGAGGATGTTTGACCCGGTCGCAAATGGCCAATTACCGAGAGGGTTTCTATGTGCGGGTGGCTACGATATAAAAGTGTCTCGTGAAATCGATTTTCCGCGATGTCCGTATTGTCAATTGTCCCGATCGTGAAGCTTTCTACCTTTATCGAACTATGCTAAAATATATAAGCACACTTGATAGCTTCATTATCGTTCAATTCACTCGTGTATTAATAATGTTTATTTTTGTATGTTGCAGAATGTGGATATCACTGCGGAAATCGCTCGGAAACTAGAGGGAGTGAGGAAGGATCATAATTTAATTCATTTGTGTACAAAAACCAATCGCATTTGATGATTGTAGGCAAAAGTATCTCGAGAAGCGAAATTAATCGAAATGACCTTAAAAATTGTGAGATTATCATTCTTAATGTAAGCTTCACTCTCAGTACTTGTCATTGATAACAAAACCCACTGATAGAAAAAACTGGAATAAAATGGTTCAATTATTTCTTTAAAAAAACAACAATTATCCAGATCAGGTATTCGCAGAAATTCGAACTAGCGAAACCTCGAATAATACGAAAAGCACTGATATTCGATACTGAACCTAATACTGAACCAATTATTGAAAAGGGTTTCCGTGAAAGGGAGGATTTTCGAGTAGTATTTCCATAAATAGCGGTGAATTTCCCGATAAAACGTAATATAACATAAACCTCACCATATTCGAAGAATCACAAAAAATCATGCAAATTGGAAATTTGCAGATAGCTTCCTCATTTTTTCCATCGTTCGTCAAGTCTCCCTTCTGAGGACCTCCTTGACCATCTTTATGACGTATATGTTCATTATCATAGCTTTCTCATAAAGGAAGCTTCACGAACTACGGAAACAAATGAAGAAGCTATGGGCAAATTTCCAATTTGCATAATTTTTTAGCAATTCCGTTCAATTACATTATTAATTGTTTTTGTCATCTACTGTATTGGTGCTAAATAAGTGAACTCGATAGCGGTTAAGTCAGGAAACTTAGTGTTCACAACTATTTTTCGAACATTTCAAAAAAATTTTGAGAACGAACCTCCCGAGCGTTTTTCACCAAATTCAACACTAACCATTCTTGTCATCTAGTGTATTTGTGCAAACAAATTTTAGCACGATACTTCTAAAAAAGCGAATGTTGGAGCGTTAACAAACATTTTTCGAAAATTTCATTTTAACCGAACCTCTCAAGCGATTCTTCTGAAATTTAGTTCTATTTTTCTTTGTCATTAAATGTATCGTCACGAAAAAATTCAGCTCTATACATGCAAAATTACAAAAGTTAGAGAACTTACAAATTTTTTGCGAAAAATAATTTTTTTTTTAAACAGAACCTCTTGAGCGATTTTTTCCAAATTCAATCTCAACCGTCCCTTGGTCAATACCCCTTGGTCAAAGTACATCATGCTTGATTCCATCAAAAGCTTCGGTTTGCTGTAAAATCGAATAAGCTGGATTACACTTTATAATTATTTCTCATATGAATAGAATTTCATATGAGAAAAGCTCTCAAAGCGTTGCTAAACTCGCATTCCCATCAGTCCAAATGCAAATACAATATCAAAGGACATTCGCGCTCTTCTGGACTTTCCTTGGTCAAAGTACGTCCTTGAATGCATCCAGAGCCTATTTTTGCCGTAAGATCGAATAAGCTAGATTACACTTTATATTGATTTGTCAAATGAATAGAAATTCATATGAGAAGAGCTCTCAGAGTGTTGTTAAACTCGCATTCCCATCAGTCCAATTGCAAATACATTCGAAGGACATTCACACTCTTCTGAACATTCCTTGGTCAAAGTACGTCCTTGAATGCATCAAAAGCCTCTTTTTGCCATAAGATCGAATAAGCTAGATAACACTTTATAATGATTTCTCAAATGAATAGAAATTCATGTGAGAAAAGCTCTCAGAGCGTTGTTATTCCGCACATGCGTCTACATATTCATGGGGAAACACATCAGATAACGGTCGAAGGTATTACACTCGCGAGAGATACGCTGGCGCATCTACGATGTGTGTTACGCGCGTGGTTATGAGCCCTCTATTGCAAAAGTGCATCGGTAGGGATGGAGAAACGAGAAATGTACGCGGCCACACACACACACACACGCACTGAAATTTGTATTGGAGAGCGGTTTATTCGCGTGGGAGATGCGCTCTAGTGGTTTTGGTCGGATGGAATATGTAGTGGAGGTTGGTGCAAGGATCGTCCTCTGGTGGGGTGGTTCATGCTCGAGCTATTGCAATAAGCCGGTATGCCACTTCTATACGCTGCATCGAGCAGAGAGCGAGGCTGGAAGCTTGGGCCCGAGGAAGAGCGAGACGGAAACGTTTATTGCACTGTGAGAGGGCCGCATGTACGTGTTGTCCTATCTGGGACAGTGTGGTATTCCTGGGTTACGTGTAGTTGCGATGGGAACGCAGTTTGCGGATCACCTGTGTGTGTGTGTGTGTTTTGTGCGTGTATGAAACAGACGAGAACGGGGGAACAGGAGGGCATAGGGTTATCAGGGGGTTTGCAGCACGTTTCGAGCCCGCGTATTGGTCGGTAAGTGCTTCTGTACATCGCGGCATACCAGAAAGAGCGACAGAGAGAGCGAAAGAGTGCCCTTGCTGAAGACAATTGTGTGGGGTTGTATGGCTGAAGAAACGTGCAGGTATGCGGGACGTACACTACCGGCGAAAAGTTTCCGGACAAACTTCAAAAAAGTGTCAAACAATTTTTTAAGGGTTCCGCCAGAAGTCAACGTAAACTAATTTAAGGGCGTCAAGTCAGCGTCATAACGGCGATTTTTAATAATAATTTAGAATTTTTGTAGAATGCCTATAAATATGATGTATCCACCACCATTTGAGGTAAGGTGGACCGATTTCCTGAAAAACCAAGTTTTTAGTTTTTACACTCCGCGCGCGTGATTCAGAAAGAACCGTTGGACGAATTTTCTTCTACAACGTCTCATTTTCTTCGTAATGCTTTTTCCCACGGGATGAATGCGGCACATTTTTATTCAAGTCAAAATTGTGACCAGGAACATGCCGGGAAAGTTGAAAATAAATTAACACTTTCAAAACAGGCCTGCAACTCTGAAATAAAGGGCTAAACAAAAAATGTGCCTCGTTCATCCTATGGGAAAAAGTCTCACGAAGAAAATGAGACGTCGTAGAGTAAAATCCATCAAGCGGTTTCCCATCCATCAACTAATCCCAAAAAATTGTTCATTTGGTACCTCAAATGGTGGACGATACATCATATTTGTAGGCATTCTTCAATAATTTTAAATTATTATTAAAAATCGCTGTTCAGACGCTGACTCGACCCACTTAACAAGGAGTATTTTAAAAGGGAACAATTTGCCTTCATTGCCTGTATTTTTAATTATTTTTATAATTTGTTTTTCGATTTGGACTGTATTTTAAAAACAACCGTTTTTCGCCTTTTTCCCCTTCTCTTCAGGTACACTCGTATCTTCTAGAGGAATTTTTTTATATATTTTTACGTTTGGATTCATAAAGAGTATGAGTATGAGCTTCAATTTCCTCTTTTTTAAAACTTTGAGCGATTTTTTTTTTCAAAGTTATTCTGTTTTTTGTGGAAGAAGAGAAAATTTGAAAAATCCAGTATAACACGAAAACAAAGAGGACTCACGAAAAACTTCAAGATAGCAAAAAGTTGCGCCTGTTTTCGGTAAGGGCAGAGAAATTTTTCCAAATTTTTTTTCCAACATTTTTTGTTCTCATTTTCTAGGTCGGAAAATGTCGACGTAAAAAATTTGGAAAAAACATTGAAAAAAAATTCCAATGTGTTGAAAATAGTAAAATAAAGCATTTTCCCCTCTTAAAATGTTATTAATAATCCCATAGTTCTCGAGTTATGGTGATTGAATGATCTGAGCTCCGACCCAAAAAATGAGAAGAAAAAATTTTGGACACAAAAATCGGAAAAATTCCTCTGAACTCAACAAAAATCGACGCAACTTTTTGCTATCCTGAAGTTTTTCATGATTCCTCTTTGTTTTCGTGTTACACGGGATTTTTCATATTTCCTCTTTTTCACAAAAAACAGAATAACTTTGGAAAAAAAATCGCTCAAGGTTTAAAAAGAAGTAAGTTGAAGCTCAATCTTTCCCCTTTATGAATCCAAACGTAAAAATGTATTTAAAAAATTTCCTCTACAAGATGAGTGCACCTGAAGAGAGGGAAAAAAAGGCGAAAAACAGTTGTTTTCAAAATAGAGTCCAAATCGCAAAACAAATTGTAAAAATAATTGAAAATACAGAAAATGAAGCCGAATTCTTCCCCTTCAAAATGCCGCTTGTTAAATTAGTTTACTTCCGACGAAATGGCGTAAAAAAACGTTCGAAACCTTTTTTGAAGTTTATTGTCCGGAAAATTTTCGCCAGTAGTGTATATGCATTTGTTTACTTGTGCACCCTCCCCTATACAGATAGGGCCAGTGTCTATCTGTGTGAATGAAACTTGGTGGTGAACCATTCCAATGAGACCCTTTCTGTGCGCCAGTATCGAACACCCACGCTGCAAGCTTGAAGCTGCGGAATAACTGTGGTACATGTACGGATGATGTCTGAAAAAAAAAACGTCAGACGAGTCAGAGTGCAAACCAAAAATCGATTTCTCGTTACTTTGATGGTCTTGAAGCATAAAACGATAAATTCATCTCGGAGATGAGCCCTTCGGTGAAATATCATCGTAGGTCTTATTTTGAAATATTATTGCAGGAGTCACTTTAGGTAGAATTGTGCAATGTAGCTTAGGGATGTTTCTATCAAAATTAGGAATACCGATGACGCTGGAAATATTAGCGCAGTCGACAGATGCCCTGGATCTCTTCAATCGCTAATTATTTTTTATTGAATATCCAATATCGTTGATTTGATTCGTTTAAAGGGGTTAATCAGCTATTCCGACGCGCATTAGATATCCATTGCACGTTAGAAATAATTCAGGATCGAATTTATTTAAGAATTTTGTAGGAGAGAATTGTTACGAAAATGTTGTTAGGAATGGGGATTGTTTTATAGATCGCTCAGTATAGGATGAGAACAAAATTGAGAACATTGCTTATGAGGTCTGGATTTGATGAAAATCATCAGGATGCAATATTTTGGATAGTTTCTTTGACAACCGATTCGATGTTTAATTTGTGAAATTTTCATTTTATCGATGTGCTCTCGAGGGACCTAAAATCTTTCCATCTGTTGAACTTGTGACGCATGTTCGTCCTTTCGTTTTGCATCGGAAGGCTTTTTTATTTGCGAGGAAAAATATTCGGAATATTTCATGAAATCCTGATATTTTCCGATTTCTCTTTGAGGCACCATATGCGAGAAGTATAATGTGGAATAGTTGCCGGCTATTCGTACGGAAATAAGGAATATCAATGATGGTGGAAATATTAGCGCGAGTGGACAGCTGTAGCCTAGAATCCATCTTGAATTTTTAGTCGAATAAATATCTCATAACGTCGACTACGTTCGTTGAAAGGTTTCTCCAGATCCATTCAGCGCGGATTATCAATTCAGTGCTCGTTTCGAGTCGCACCTTATTCAAGATTGCGTATTCAGGAATCAATTCAAGATTTCGTATCGAATGACCTGATCTTGCATTCCCAGAATTACGACAGCGGAATTTGAATAAATATATGGTTTCAAAAGTGAATCTTGTACGAAACGTTGCAAATTGTAATCAAAACGTCACTCAAAGCGTTAAATAGTTCGAGTTACGACCCTTTGTTTGCGATGAGTGTACGTACAACGATTTATATATAGCAGAAAGTTGTTGGAAAACAGGGCAGCCCGAAAACATTCCAATAAGCCCTGAGATGCCAGAAACACGTGTACCTCTTCTCCTATCTATTATATATCTTGTACTTGTGCTATGATAGAACGGGGACACGACGTTGGAGGAAACAAACCAAGTCGTATTTCCAGTTGTACATATACGTTTATACAGGGAACGCTTCCGGTTTGCTAGAAAGTTTCGTGCAAGAATTTCTCTCCCTCCTCGCTCGTGCACAGAAGAGTCCACTCAAATCGGAAGTGAATATACATATATATGTATATGTATACACACATAGATCGATAAATTTCTCGAGGGCATTCTCGCCATATTTTCTCAGATAGTCTGTCTATTCGTGATGTGCATTTGATGTCAATGAGGGACGTCGATGGGATCCACGTTAGGTCTGAAAATATGAAAAACTGAAAGGTAACAGCTTCATCCTAAATTTAGGAAAATAATTTTCCAAGAAATCATTTTCGAGATCAATTTATAAAAAATAATTCAGCAAAAGGATTCCAGTAATTCCAAGTTCCTCAAAAATATGGCAATGCAGCAACTTTTCAAAGGATGTTTTAATATTATGAAATATTTAATTAATATCATGTCAGCTCGCAGAACAACTGAAAAAAACCCTGCAAACTGGACATTTGCACATTGCTTCCTCATCTTTATCCATAGTCTTCCTTTATCACAAAGTATGGCGATCAAATTTGGCTTCCTCATAAAGGAAGCTTTGTTAACTATCGAAAAACATGAGTAATCAATGTGCAAATTTGCCAAATTCTTTCAAATTTACTTCTTGCCAAATTTGATTTTTTCTAAATTCAATAGCGAACATCCTTGTTCACTATTTTGAAGGTGTACAAAATTTCAGTACAATATCTCGCAAATAGCTGAAGTTGGAGTACGCTATTTAAAAAAAAACAAAATTTGATAAAATTTTAATCATTCTATCGATTGTCGCCAAATTTAATAACGAACATCCTCGATAGCTATATTAGCTATGTCCAAAGTTTCCGTGCAATATCTTCAAAATTGCACAAGTTAGAGCGTTTACGCTATTTTTGAAAAAATTAAAAATTTCATAAAATTTTAATCCCTCAATGGATTTTCGCCAAATTCAATAGCGAACAACCTTGATAGCTGTACTAGTTCCTTACAAAGTTTCACTGCAATATCTTGAAAATCGTGCAAGTTAGAGCGTTTAGACTATTTTTCGAAAAATTAAAAATTTGATAAAAATTTAATCTTTTGATCGATTTTTGTCAATTCAATACCAAACAACCTTAATAGCTATACTAACTCTGTAAAAAGTTTGAATGCGATATCTTGCAAATTGCAGAAGTTAGAGCGTTTACGCCATTCTTGCAATAACGAAAAAAGTCGATAAAATCTGAACACCCGTTAGAATTAAAACGAAAAAATGTTCATAGTGAAGGGCAATTCGTGCTGGACAAGTGTGCCAAATTTCAACTCGATATCTCGAAGCAGTGTGAGTTATTAATTATTTACATCAGAAACTCAGGACATACACACACACACATCCGAACATTTTTTCTAAATATGATTTCTCGATGTTTTGGGAGTAAAAATATCGAAAAAAAAATTCCACGAAAACAAAGCTTCTTTTATGAGGAAACAAAAGAATTCAATTCTCATTGTTGCGTATTTGGGGGCAGAAAATGTTGTCTCGATATAAAATATACAGGAAATAATTAGAGTGCATGTTTTAATATACACAGTGAACATAAAAAAGGAATATTTTATGTTTTGATCAATTTGCTAGCAAAGAAATCGTTGATACATGTCATTATTTGAGTTTCTTCATAACAATTCATACAATTTATCTGATCTTTCAAAATTTATTTCAATAACTCACAGTCAAAACGCTTCAATTTCTCGAAACGTTAGACTTTCAAAGTCTGCCACGCTTATCAAAGCATCTCTCGAATCTCGTTTGCAAGAGTAACGTGCGGCAAGCCATCGAAACATTTTACCATTCGATTCGAGGAGTAGCGATAAGGTTTCGCGTCTTCCACGAGCACGGAAGTCCTTTCGCGAAGATAAAACAAAAACGGGGTGGAATAAAAATAAAATCAAACATATGTAAAATCGATGGTATCCGAAAAGATTCTAAAAGCCAGATAAACGAGTCGTTTTTTTTTTCCTCCACTAGAAACGCTCGCCCCTTCGGTGTGTTTCTACAACAGAGCTTTTCCCTCGTTGTGACTCAAGCACGAAGACGAAGAAGAAGAGGAGGAAGAAGCGGAGGAGGAGGAAGAGGAGAACGAGAGAGAGTAAAATATTCCACGGAGAGATTGGCTTGTGCAAACAACCCCCTTAGTCTCCTCTGGTATAGCAGAGGAGAGGCATGCAAAGCCGCTCGCTGAAGGGAAACACGGCCGCAGAGGGTGAGACAAAGATGAAGAAGTATAGTGGGAAAGATAGAACGACAGAGAGAGAGAGAGAGAGAGAGAGAGAGAGAGAGAGAGAGAGAGATTCTGCTCCTCTCGAACGAAAACGCGGATTTTGGGTGAGAGGAAGCGAAACTCTCGAGAACTCTGCCGGGCGCACCGGAAGAAAGTAAAAACAGTAAAAAAAATCCCCTCTGTCTCGAATCTCGTCGCGAGGGCTGCGGAGGAAGTGACGCGCTGTGGAGGGGTTGAAGGGCAAACCGTATACAGAGATTGGCCAACTAAGCCGGTTGTTGTCACGACGATAAAGCTCTGGTGGGACCATAACGACGCTCGATGCCTCGCTGCTCTCCTTTTGCCCGAGCGCAACGATAAAGCTTCGATACGGCACCGACAGGGGGTGGGAAAGGGCGCGAGGGAAGGGAAGGGTTCGCGGGAAAACGCGGTATTGTATGCAGAGAGGGGGGAGTTTGAAAATGCCTAACGGGAAGGCCTCCTATAGCAGCTCGTCGCGCCAGTAGCGAGGATCCACTTCCTCCCTCTTCCTCCCTCTTTCTCTCGCCGTTTTGCCTTGTGTCCGTGCGCGAACGGCGGTGAACCCCGGACATCGATACAGCTCCGCCGCCACTTTGCCACCCCCTCTGTCTCTCTCTCTCTCTCTCTCTCTCTCTCTCTCTCTCTCTCTCTCTCTCTCGCTATATATTTATTTCTCTCCCTCTCGCTCCTTTCGAGCCAGTCGAGGATTGAACAGAAACAGATACCCAGCATCGTTTCGCTGTATGGAGACCCTTAAAACCTCCCCTTTAACAATTCCTTCCTTTCAACCCCCTCGCTTTTCTCGCACGCACGTAGCTATTATATATTAAGCACGTCTCAGAGATAAAAAAAAAATGCCACCGAGAACGATCGTTTTCTCGTATTACAGCTTCAAACTGCCCTTAAATTCCACGCGCATCCCTTCGCTCTCCTCCTCTCTGGTTCTGTGGTTCGACCCTCCGCATTCACCTTGCCGCATATGTTTAAAATCGTTATTTTTTTTTGTAACACGTTGCGGTCGCACACACGCACAGCAAAGCTCCCTGACAGCAGATCCAGAAGCACGAACACACGATAGAAGAAAGAGCCCCGATGGAATTGTCGTTTCAACCCTCTCGACCCTCGCGCTAGAGATAAAAACGATCGAGCACCTGTTAAGAAAGTTCCAAACGCGTTTAGCTGATCGAAGCTAGCTTTTTATTTTATTACAAATACTTAAATTCCACGACGCTTTCCTGTACGGATGGGAAAGGCTTCATTCGAAGAATGGTAACCAACTTGCGAAATCCGAAATTGGAGGAAATCGTTTGTTTTTATTGTTGGATCATTATTGAAGTGAGCTTCAAGTTAACAAAAATTAGCGCTCCTTTTTTGTTTCCATTGTTAGACGCATCGTTCGGGTCCCGGAATTTAAGGCTATTTTTGAGTTCTCAAATACCGTTGAAAAAAAAATTCTTAGCTCTTTTTGTTTCGAAGAAAACAGAATATTTAATGTGGTGTTGATAGCTTGAATTTAACAAAAACTCAAATTTTTTATTATTCATTTTTAAACTCATTTATTTGATTTTTTTAACTTTCAAATAAAGTTAATAATATAAAAAATTCTAGCTTTTGTTACAGAGAAAATCGAATTTTTAATGGGGTGTTGCTAACGTCAAGTGAACAAAAATTAGCGCTCGTTTTTTGTTTCCTTACTTAGACTCATCGTTCGAGTCCCTGAATTTAAGGCTATTTTTGAGTTTTTAAATAAAGTTAAAAAGAATTTCTAAGCTCTTTTTGTTTCGAAGAAAATCAAATTTTTAATATGGTCTAAATAACTTGAAAGTTAACAAAAACCTAAATTTTTAGTTCTTCATTTTTAAACTCTCAAATGAAGTTGAAAAAAAAGTTCTAGCTTTTGTTTCGAAGAAAATCTGATTTTTAATGTGTTGCTAGCTTTAAGTTAACAAAAATGAGCGCTTCTTTTTTGTTTCCATAGTTAGATGCATCGTTCCGGTCCCTGAATTTACGGCTATTTTTGAGTTCTCGAATACCGTTGAAAAAAGATTCTAAGCTCTTTTTGTTTCGAAAAAAATCGAGTTTTTTTAATGTGGTGTTACTAGCTTCAAGTTAACAAAAATTAGCGCTCCTTTTTTTGTTTCCATGGTTAGACGCATTCCCAAAAGACATTTATTGATTCGACAATGTATTTATAATCGACGGGGAATTGGCCTTAAAGTATCCTTAAAGTTGACAAAAACAATTTATCCATTTTTAGCGTCTTTCGAGATCTTCCGATGAACCAATAAAGGCCCTTTTTCTAATTGATATGCTTCAGATGCATTTAGAGAATCCCGTGGGATTTATGCCAGCATCTCCATTATTTTTGCGGTGTGAAAATTTTAAATATAGCTTTAACACTTTCTAAAATCCGTAAATTCGTAAACGAAAAATCTTTTTAATTAAATTCTTACTATTCAGAGTTTTTTTTCATTCCAATATTTAAAATGCGCCATTTTATTTTCATTAGCAAGGATTTCCGTATATCCTTCGAATAATTTGACCAAGATATTCTTTCACCATCGATCAATTCATCGTAAGAACGAAAGGAGATCTCTTCATCGAAAAAATATCATCATTAATTCTGAATGATCGATGGTAAAAGTTCATTCGATTACGATCTCACTTTCCGGTTGTGTGTCAAGCTCGTGTGTGAGTGATAAAACATCATCACTTCCGCTCCACACTCGAATCACGCGATTTCACGGCATATTCTTCGTCCGAGGGAGAGAGGGAGCGAATTGTCGGTTTCGCCAAAGTCAACGCCGTGAAATAAAAGCTTAAAAAAAAGTTAATTAGCCCGAGAGAGAGCTCAATAGAAAAGAGAGCGAGAGAGAGAGACCAACATAGAGACAAGACACAGTACAGACAGAAATGAAGAATTCCTTGCCAAACCGGTCAATATTCAATGCCAATCTTATCGCCGATATTTCATGTTTTTTATCATCTTCCAAAGACATTCTTAATTTTTCTCAGAATTTTTTTAACAAGCCTGAGATGTTTGTTTTTCCACAATTTCAGCCCTCATTTGAAAAACTGATAAATTCTAAAAAAAGGTTTTAAAAAAATCTATAATTATACAAAAAAGATACGTAAATAAATTATAACGTGAAATAGGAAGCTTTTCTATGGAATAAAGTTTCTAAATACGTCAAATACGCGGTAGTTCATTTTTAATGAAAGGCTGCGCTCCATTTACAGCGATAAAAAATGTCAACCTTGGGAAATAAAAATAAATTTCAATCTATTTATATAAAAGTCTATAATTTGTCATTCGTCATCCCATTCCCTAGAATCTATCGAGTTGGGTCCAAAAGTGTAACTATTCAGAAAATGACTTGGAAATAGCTATCAAAAAATTCAGTGCATCTTTTAAGAGATGAGCATACGAACATTCATGGATAAATATCTGATGAGGTCAAAATTAAGCATTGACCGGCTTGGCCCGGAACTCCTCATATAACGTATACATGTATATAGAGAGAGTACAGCGTAAGTTATAGTAAATCGATATCCCGGCCACACGGGAGAGAATCCCACAAAGTCGCAGCACACTCTGTACTCTCCTTCCTCCTCCTCCTCCTTCTCTTCATGTGTCCGTAGGTGTGCTTTGGCCAAGCCTGCGAGAGAAACGCGAAATTTTCCCCGGCGATTTCGCCGTACTTTCTCGAGTTTCCCCCTTTCCCCATCCTCTTCATCTTCGAAATCACGATTTCCTCGCTCCCCCTTTTTTTCCTAACCAGCAAAATATTGAAATAGGCTATGGTTGTTCAGGATCAACTTTTCCCTCACTCTCGTCCTTTTCATCCCACGGTCCTGCTCTCCCTCCCTCCTCCCTTACCTTTGCAGCCTCAACTCGAACGGATACTTTATTGCTACCGAAACAAACGAAATTTTCCTTCCCGGCACGGGACGTAGGGTTACCCCGAGGGTGAAGGAAAAAAGGAAGATAAAGAAGCTTCGAATGTGTTGAGCAAACCACGCGTTACAAGCTGCTTTTTTTCTTCATCTCCCCCTCCCCTTCCGCCTCCTGGGAGTGAATATCCCACGAAACATCACGGGAGAGCCTCCCTTTCGAGTCGAGATTGTGTGCCGAAGTGCCCTCTTTCTCTCATCTCCAATGATGATGATGAGAAGGAAGGAGGTCTTTGGCACACGCCCGTGGCAAACCTGCAGCACATACCGTACGAGAAATCATTCTCTCTGGCCATTTTTTTTTCTTCTTTTTTTTCCATCTCCCTTATTCCAAAGGGAGAAGCTCCCTCTTGTCGCTGAAGCATCAAGGATCGAGAAGAAGAAGGTGGAGGAGTGAGAGAAAGGCCGAGTCACGCGCAATTAGCGAGTACATAACTCAAGCCTCCCCGGAATAAATCGGTCAGATTCTCCATGCCAGAACCCGAGAATCGTTTCTCTCCTTTTCTTATCGGACACAAATGCCGGATGGAATTGGAGTCTCACTCCTTCTTCTTCCATACCTCGCGCTCCTTCTATTCGTGTGTGCTATATTAAGGCAAGAAAGAGAGTCGTCGAATTTACCATCAGAGTGAGAAAATACTTGGATGAAATCGTACCTTTCTCTGTCTACTTCTTTCCCTGTACACATTAGGGCGGTTCAAAAAACACTTTTTTTTATTACCTTTCGATACTGATTTCCGAAGCTTTTCCCAAAAAAATAGATCTTGCACAAACCTCTATAGTTTTTTCACTACTAACATTGTTTTTGATGAAACAAAAGCTTTTGTCAGATTCATCGCCCATTCTAAACCCTATGCAATTTTTTTAAATATTGAATTATAGTTTTTTTTTGTTATCTTTGCTTCTATTATTTTGTTTCTCTCTATTAAAAATCAATTTACGTGAAACAACGAAAATTTAATTACATTTTACATTGCCCAATATCAGTGTGAACTTAGGAAGGAACCAAATGTGGAAGAAAATTGAAAGAAAAATAATTAAAAATGGAAAAATTGAGATGCGAGAATTTAACCCTTAAATGGTAACGGGCGTCACTCGTGTCTGGCGCTTTAAAAAGTGCTCTAAAGTGCTCTAAAAAAATCCGCAAGATTCATGAAATCTCATCAACTATCCTGGAATAAGGACCAATCACTGTGTTGCTGATTCGATCATTTGTTTAAACAATATAATCATATGAACAAAGGAAAACGTGAAGAACGCACCATTTTGTTCAAAAAATCGTAACTATGGATGTAATTAATATTTTTTTAAAATTCAAACGGGAAATTATAGCTTCGGGATGGTACTATAAGGAAAAAATATTGAATAAAAGGAATGCTCAAGTTTTAAGCATGAAAATCGAGTCTTTTCGAAGTGCATAAAGAGATCCAATTTCAAATAAAGTAGACATTGTCTTATTTTTTACTCAATTTTATTAATCAGAATGGCATCAATTATCAAAGTTCACTAAAAAATAAAAGAAATATCAAAATAAAAAATGATGGCAATGCTGAAGCCACATTACATCTGATCATTGCAACATGATCTTCCCCACATCATTAGATTCAAATTTCCATTAAAATTCACGTTAAAAAACTTTTCATTAACTTTCAATCAATTTATAGTTTAAAAACATGAAAGTTTGGAGAAAAAAATTTCAGGAATCCAAGTTTCCATTAAAATTTATGTTAAGAACTCTCAGAAAAGTTTAATTCATCGATTCATAATAAAAAAAAACATCGATTTATGATGAAAAAACATCAGGATTTGGAAAAAAACAATTTTACTTACCTTACACCTTCAGTCAACGCGAATGGTATCGGGGGGTCACTGGTGACCAAAGGGTGTTTTCATTTGGCTCTCACAACACTGACCCACCGTTACCATTGAAGGGTTCAAATAACAAATAACATAAAGGGTAAAATAACTCTTTCAAAAAAGATCTGGGGTTTGTAAATCTATATGTTTGTTTTGTAATAAACAATGTATTTTGTGATATCTGAATTTTGTGATACTGAAAAACGCCCCTTCATCCAAACGCCAATTTTCGCCTCTCCTCGTGACACATTTGTTTTTTTTAGGGAAAAGCCATGCAAATCTCGATTAGGGGCGCAAATGGAGGAGAACATGTTGTTTTTTAAACCACCCTAATGTATACACGTATTGTATACATACTGTACCTACCACCTCTATTTTCGTGGTCGACCCGGATCTCCTCGATAAGTTTGCCGGAGGCCGCGAGAGCGCCATCCGACTACGGGTCAAATCCGGAGTGTCGGGTAACTCGAACCAACACCGCGCCTCCTCCGCACCTTTCGAGACCTCTCCCTCCCTCATTCTCCCATCCTAGTTCTCCAGCTCCTTTCCCCGCTATACACCGTACGTACATCCGTTATGGTCGACCAAAGTTCCCTCGAAGCGGTCGTGTTACTACTACCGGTATCGCTTCTCGACCACCTCTACCAACAAACCAACCCTTTGCTCCCGCGTTCCACCCCCGAACAGCCGCTGAGCTTTCGCGAGTTTCTCCATTCAACGTTTCCCTATCCACATGTATATGTATGCGTGTATATCTATACGAGTAGACATATGTATATAAGTATATGTATTTAAAACCCGAGCTTGCTCGTCCAAGCTCACCGAGAGACAGAAACAGATTGTGTCCCACTTATTACAAAAGTGGAGAGGGTCGTAATGTAAGCAGAGATGGCGTACATCCTCGTGAAAGTTACCTCGATATGGAAATTGCCAGAACAGCTCACACTGAAGTAGGGTAAATATTTTCAAAGCGACGAGACTCACAAGAGACAAATCCAGATGACACTAAACGTCACATCCGGCATTCAAAATGTCGGCACGGGCACAGAACTCACAAAAAAGGGGTTTTCCAAGCGTAATTTGGGTCCTGATGAAGGTTTCAAGAACGCACGAAGTGATTGAATTAAGGCAGTATCAAAATTTCATTTTTTTTTCTCGAATTTTTTTTTGTTTATTGTCAAATTAGTAATAAATGCGTTTTGTCGAGCTAGATAAAAAAATATATATTTTTTTTTTTTTTTTTTTTTATTTTTTTTTTTTATTGTGCATTTCCCCCCGTCTAGAGGCTTTCGCCTATTACAGGGTCGGCCCGGGTCAGTAGCCAGTCCCCCCTGAGGATCTGGTCCGGATCAGTAACCAGATCCCCATGCGGCCGCATCCGACTTCCCCCTCTATAGCGCATTTGCTATGGAAATTAATTTCCATAGACACAGGGAAACTGCGGAAAACCTGTGTCACTATAGCCGGTTCTGAGTTCGCTTTCCGATGCCGGAGCTACGTCACGTTTCGTCGAGAAATTGTAAACATGGACTACAGCTATATACATGTGACTCACACCTGTACGAGTACTTGTGTATGCCACATATATATATCTGGAGCTTGTCACGCCCATATTTTTATTTCTCGACGAAACTACGGCACAGGGAATCGAACCCAGGACCTCCCGATGCTCTGGTTTAGAGGCAAGCACGCTAGCCACTACACCAGAGTACCGGTTTAAAAAAATATATATAATTTTACCATTCTTTTTTTTTTACAACATATTTATTAATGGTTTGACAATGAAGAAACAAATTTTTGGAGAAAAAAAATTAAAATTAAACAAGCTGTAAGCTGGTAAAGTTGGGGCTAGAAAAAGGGATGTGCTGCCTGACACGATTGCAACCTTTCTAGTGATCCGAAACAAAATTTTAAAAAATATACAAAATACAATACAATCCGATACAAAATTTAAAAATTTTTAAAAAACTTCAGAGAAAACGGAAAAAAATCGCGAAATGGTGGCTGTCTGCACAAAAACAGGTGTTTTTCGACACTTTTTCCATAGTTTTCAATTTTTTTGCATAAGTAGAATAAATAATTTTGATACGAAAGTGATAAAGGCGATAAATACGTTGAAGATTGGTAAAAAATTGGATGTAAAAAAAATTCAAAATTCTAGACCAGAATACTTTCTAAATGCAGTCGGATGCTTTATTAACTGTGATCAAAATTATGCATGAAGAAATAAACGATAAAAATGATAATTATGAACAATTAATGAGTGGTTGTTGTTCCAGCACGTGTTTATTATTCTAAAACCTAAATGCTTTGATCAATTTGACAATTTTTTGCGCGATGAGAAAAAACATGATAGAGAAAGATTTTGTCCAAAATGTTGTGTCTGTCGAATCATGAAGATGAATTATTATTATCGTCGGATCCATATTCAGAACTTAACTAAATTAAGGTAATGATGCGCGGTATGAATATTCCATGAGTAAAGTGCAGATATTTCTCGGCAAAAGCTCTCATAATAAACCGAACGCGAGCGTTGAACTCTAATATGAAGAGATAAAAGATGAATTTCCCGTTTTGGCTCATTTTGGAAGAGAATGCATTCTTCTCTACAGGATAGAGCTATCAGAAGTGCCACACGAAGAAGTTAATTTGCAGAACAAAAAAAAATCCTCAGGAAGGAAATATTTTAAACTGAGCAGGTGAATCGATACTCCTATCGTTGATTAAGAAAACGCTACAAAAGAAGCGTCGTTTCAAAACAAGTAGAAAAGAATGGCTATCTTCAGGTACAAGCTTGGTAGATATAAATTTCCTATTGTTCGCGAACTTCTTAAGGGGTAAAAAAAAGTGAAGGGCTTCGAGGAGAAACGTGTATAAATCCTTCACCGTCAAATTAACAACAAAATGGTGAATTAATGGAATGAAAAAGTTGGAGAGAGATAGAGAAGATAAAAGCTTAAAGCCCGTGAGCAGCGAAATGAGTTACCGGAGACAACGCGTTAACGAGCCAACCTTTTCAACTCCACGATTATGTCGACAAAACGGAGCTTTAATCCCTTATAATAACTGTAAAGAAAGAGAGAAAAAAAACTCTTCACAAAACTCTCTCGTTCTGCCTCTCCGACCGCGTGTACGACGAGCTCCTCTCACGTTGGTCAAGAGGCCTGAAAAAAAATAGAAAATAGGAAAAATTTTCTTGTTTTCTTGAATAAAACAAAAATTACTGCGCACTTTCAGATCTCCCGCAATTGTATTGTTGGTATTTTAAAGAAGGATATCCCAAAAAAACAAAAAAAAATTGTGACAATTCATAAAACTCCATTTGTGAATGGGCCTCATGATTGCCAGTGTTTCAGAGGGTCAAAAATAGTAGAATAGTGACTTATCTTCACAGAAATAGTGACATGATGGTGACTTTTTCGTCTAAATAAGTTATAGATGTTTGAAATTTCGCGATTTTGAGGTTTTTCCGAATGGGACCAAGAATTGAGCAAAAATGTTTTTGACGAACATTAATAAAGTTTTGATTTTTTGAGAAAACTATTGGTAGATTGATAAAATAGGTGTAATTTTGTTTCTACTCATAACCTATGCTCTAGGCTGCGCTCATTCTCGTCCTAATAGTTGAAGCTTCAAAACGTCGCTTTGTTCATCCAATTCTGACGATTTTTCGATTTTTGGCAGATTTTTAAAGTTCAACCATCGATTTTTGCAAATTTTCTAAGGCAGACCCCTTTTCATTTTTTAAAAAAGCACACCTATTTGAAAACGAAAAAAATGACGCCTGAAACAAGTCTACAATCAAAAACGCGGGCGTAATGGCTGTTCAAAAATTTATTTTCAGCGTACCCCCTTAAGGATTGCGAAAAACTAATAATAAAAAAGTACACTTGGAGAATTTGAAAACAAAGAAAATGACGCCTGAAAGAAGTCTGTACGATCAAAAACACGGAAGTTATGGCTGTTCAAAAATGTATTCTCTGCGAACCCCCTTAAGGATTTGAAAAAAATAAAACTACAAAAGGACACTTAGAGAATTTAAAAACGAAGAAAATGACGCCAAAAAGAAGTCTGTACGATCAAAAACGCGGGAGTTATGGCTGTTAAAAAATTTATTCTCTGCGAACCCCCTTAAAGATTTCGAAAAAAATAAAACTCAAAATGGAGACCTAAAGAATTCAAAAACGAAGAAAACGACGCCTGAAAGAAGTCTGTCCGATCGAAAACACGGGAGTTATGGCTGTTCAAAAATTTATTCTCTGCGAACGCCCTTAAAGATTTCGAAAAGAATAAAACTCAAAATGGAGACCTAAAGAATTTGAAAACGAAGAAAATGACGCCTGAAAGAAGTCTGTCCGATCGAAAACACGGAAGTTATGAATGTTCAAAAATGTATTCTCTGCGAACCCCCTTAAGGATTTCGAAAAAAATAAAACTACAAAAGGGCACTCAGAGAATTTAAAAACAAAGAAAATGACGCCTGAAAGAAGTCTGTACGATCAAAAACACGGGAGTTATGGCTTTTCAAAAATTTATTCTCTGCGTACCCCCTTAAGGATTTCGAAAAAAATAAAACTCAAAATGGGGACCTAAAGAATTTAAAAACGAAGAAAATGACGCCTAAAAGAAGTCTCTACGATCAAAAACACGGAAGTTATGGCTGTTCAAAAATTTATTCTCTGCGAACCCCCTTAAAGATTTCGAAAAAAATAAAACTCAAAATGGAGACGTAAAGAATTTGAAAACGAAGAAAATGACGCCTGAAAGAAGTCTGTCCGATCGAAAACACGGGAGTTATGGCTGTTCATTATCTCATTATTTTTTACCTCAATTGTCGCACCCCTTTGAGGGAATTCCCTCGCGCAGTCAGTACGTCACTACATAGAATTTCTTGGAAACTTCGTGCTACATACGGAGGAATTTTTTCCGAGAATAATCGTGACCTAGTCTCGAGCGCGTCCGCATCACAACAGCTGCTGACACACTGCCCTATATAATGACGTCACAACAGCTGCTGACCCACTGACGTATATCATGAAAGTTACGTCCAAGTCCGACAGATCGCGCTGCGATGCAGTATTTTGCTCTGCCCATCGACTCGACCGCGCACGCGCGCTGTTCTCACTGAACAGCTGACGGCGGCCACGTCGTAACGTCAGTTCACGGGCCCATGTTCGACAAGTTTAACGTGTTTTTCGACTCATTGTTTTAGGATATTACCGGTTTTTCAGTGCTCTAATTAACTATGTGACATTGAACGAACCAGTTATCGAATATCGCGACAATAAGAGTCGCGTCTTTCCGAACATTTTGCCTACACAGTGGGGACAGCAGAGTGACGCGTCTCGCGCCGTTTCTTCGTGAATTTTTCCGATTTTCGGCAGGCTTTTAAAGTTCAAGCATCGATTTTTGCAAATTTTTTAAGGCACACTCAAAATTTTGGCTTTGGACTCTGCGCTCATTCTCTTCGCAATCGTTGAAGGTTCAACAACTCGCTTTGTTCATCCGATTCTGTTGATTCTTCGAAATTTGTTCCCCATTCTAACCTGCGCTTCTGAACTCTGAAATAGTAACAATAGTGACTAACTCGCAACCCTGAATTGGGCCTGAAAAAAAATTCAAAAATTGTGAATTTTGTTTGCTATTTAAAACAAAACAAAAAATGTTACGGTGCACTTTCAGATCTGCCGCAATTGTATTGTTGGTGTTTTAAAAAAGAATATGCAAAAAAAAAGATGTAAAAATTCCTAAAACTCCATTTGTGAACATTCATAATTATCCCGAATTCTCATGAAGATTGTATTATTAGAACGAAAAATTGTGATAAAAAATTCAGTGGATTTTTCACTTGGAAATCTTTCGATTTGGCACAAAAAGCCCCATACTCATGTACTTTTAACCCTTTAACTTTAAAGTAGGTAAAACTCGCGGAATATTAAATCGTTGAGGAGCTCTCGCACGCCTTCAAAACTTTGAGGCATCAAAATTATTCACAGACTCTCCTTCGCTCTCTTCGTGCTCGGATTCTTTCATAATTGGTAGTGAATTGTCGAAAAGACCAATGAATAATTTACAAGACACCACGAGAATTACGAATTGTCCGTATATTTGACCTTATCAGTATTAATAATAGTAATAATAATAATAATGATAATGATAATAATAATAATATACCGCGTTTATTTTTTCTTGCAGTTTGTTCTTGATCGTCATCATCTTCTCTCGGTATGACCGTAAGATAGTAGTAATAATAATAATAATACAATGAACAGGGTATAACAATGTCAGAAAAATCATCACTACCATCTTTGGGAAAGAATACGGTGAGAGAGGATTTTTGTTTTTTTTTTTCTTTCTCAAAGGTCAGAGGGTTGGAGCTTGAAAAACGTTAAGGTTTGAGGAGGGTCGGAACGGTTTCAGATACGGCCGTTAATCGAGCTTTTGGGAATAGCGGAAATGCGAAGAGAGGATACATAAGATATACGAGTGTAAACATATTGCCAAGATAGAAAAGAGGGTATAAAAAAAGAAGGAAAACTTTGGCGGATAACGTGGGGTGGAATAAATATTGGAGGGGAAAAAAACAGATCGGAAAGTAATTGATACAACGATAAAGATAATTTTTTTGTTAAAACCTTAATAACTCTCGTACTAGCGATACTTTTCTATTTTTCTTTTTGCTTCCACCGAGGAAGAGTGTTCTCGCTGGAGGGGAAAAAAATAAGTTTCCCTCATTCTCCATTGCCATAATTTTCTTCTCCCTCTTTTTCATTCACGTTAAAAAGCAGTCTTTTTTCGTATCGATGCACCAAATATTGATGTTCGGATTCACACACGCGCGAAGGGTTGTTTTTCTTCAGTTTCTCCACCGCATTCGTCATCCTTCACAAACGTAACACACGTGCACATTTCGCCATTCACGCGAATCGCGAAAATAAAGAAATTAAAGAACCCAAACAGACGTTTGAAAATATCCAGATGGAGCAACAACGAATCGTCGAAAACGCGAAAATATTGTATATCTATACACGCTCGTATTTTTATTCGAGATAACAAAAGTGTGAGAATGAAAACACGTTGAGTCGCTTTTTTGGAAGATAGTTTTTTTTCTCATCGGCAAAAAAAATCGTACGAAAAATTCCTTCACAATTAAATGCCAACAATATTCCTTCAGCCTAAATCTAATAAATTGTCGAAAGCAGAGATCGGCAGTAATGATATTTTCAGGCGCATTTTTGGAAAATATCAATTTTTTGAAAAATAATAATTTTGAAATCTAAATTTTCAATTACCCGACAATGGTTAATTTCCAATTATCCAAATAATCGGTAATTGGTCGAAAAATAATATCAATTAATCAGAAAAATGAGTAATTGGTCTGAAAATATTCTCAATTATCCGAATAATCGGTAATTGGTAGAAAAATAATATCAATTTTTCAGAAAAATGGGTAATTGGTTTAAAAATATTTTCAATTTTTTAGAAAAAACTTAATAATTTAGTGAAAATCAGAGTGATAAGAGATATATTGAGATATATAGAGGTATATACAGACATATACAGTCATATATCGGCAAATAAAGGTATTTGCAGGCATATACAGGCATATGAACGTATATAGACATATTCAGAGATATAAATCTATATATCTCTAGACACTCCTATTTTTTCAAAAACACTTTTTCGATAAATTATTTTTTTTCTGGGAAATTTAAAATATTTTCAAACCAATTACCAGTATTTCGGGGTAATTGATATTTTTTTCAACAAATTACCCATTTTTCTGAAAAATTGATATATATATTGCTACCAATTACCGATTATTCGGGTAATTAAGAATATTTTCAGACCAATTATCAATTTTTCTGAAAAAATGATATTATTTTTAGACCCATAATAATTGACCAATAATTGTAAATATTTTCAGACCAATTACCTATTTTATGATTAATTGATATTATTTTTTTACCAACTACCGATTATTCGGATAATTGTAAATATTTTCAAACCAATTACCCATTTTCTGAGTAATTGATATTACTTTTCGACCAATTACTGATTATTTGGATAATTGAAAATACAATTTCGGATAATTTCAATTTTTCCATCAATTGGTATTCTATCTTTCAAAATTATCGATTTTCCATCAATTGAAAAATGGAAAATCGTAATTTTTTTGCCGATCCCTGGTTGAAATCTTCTCCAGAATATAATTTTCAAATTTTCTATATTTTTTCCAAATCTCCTTCTAAATATTCTATATGAAGCCCCGGCTGTTTCCTCACACCATCAAAACTCGGTTTTAAAAAAATAAAAAACAGGGATTCTGCGTACAATTTTTTTTACCGATGCAAAAAAATAAAACTTGTTTTTTAATGGAAAACATTGAGGCCTCTCGAAGATTGAATTCTCCCTTTGCGACGAGGAATTCCGCGAAGTAGAGTGACTAATTTTTTGATCCAAATTATATATCGGTTTTAAAAGGAAAATCGCTGATCGTACGAAGAGTTTTTTCGAAAATCAAGCTTCCTACGACGGGGGACAATCGTGGCGAATAGAAAAAAGCATTTTTTGTATTAAAAAAAAGAATGTATATCTACGGAAAAAAACATCAATATAGACACGTGCGTCCCGAAAAATTCTAGTACAATTATTTCTATTATTTGTAAAAATGCGAATTCCAATATAACCATCACACACATATTTCGTCATATAATAATCGTCGGTATATCCATCATTTATCCACATAAATCATTGATAATGATCAATCATGCACTCTAAGAGCTACTATCATCAATCGTCGTCGCAGTCAACGGTGGATTATCATTATTTTTGTTGTTGTTGTTATTATTATTATTATTATTATCGTTATTATAATCATTAGTGTTATTATAATTATTAGTATAATTATGATCCTGTCCACGTTCTCATTTTTTTTTGTTCCTTCGACGCGCATCTTCAAAAGATATAGATATATTTTTTTTTAATGATATATACCTGGATTTTACGACTGCTAAGTGTTATTTAGCTATACAAGTGATAACATTAGCGATCTTTTTTTTCCTTCTTCCTTCTTTGTTAAAAAAATCTACGTTTCTCGTCACCGTTCCTCTCGAAGGTTAGTCATGGTTTTATTTTTACTTAATTTTTTTTTCAGCCCTCTACGTACGTCGTTTTTTGTCCCGTCGATCGAGCAACTTCACTTTTGACTCTCTTTTACAAGTATCGATGAAGAATTTGAGGGAGTTGGAAAAAATCGCTGAGATCCTTTCGTGAAGATAAAAAAATCGCGCGATTCATTGATCGATAAAGGTTTTTCTTGACTCTAAGAAAACATGAATTTTCAATTTTCCCCAAATATATTTCGTTACTCGAGATACACGTGAAAAAGATACGCGAAACGAGTATTGACCAACCATCAACGATTCGGATCCGGCGAGCTTTTCTCCCTCCCTCTCTGTTCCTCTATCGCGTCTCAACGTTACGCTTTAATTAACCAGGTGGTATTTTAAGCGAAACGTCTGTCGCTCGAGTTATCGCGCGGAGTACAGCCACGAAAAAGAAAACCGGGGGCAAAAAGTTAAATTGAAACGAGGAATAGTCGCTTCGAGGAAAAAAGCGGAAGAGAAAAAGTGAGTTTATAAATATAGAACGGAAATGCACTTTGACCCCGCGATGGTTTATTTTTTATTTTTTTTATCAGCGTTGATGGCAAAGAAGGCAAAACACGATTGACGGATTCCGCAGAGAATGAAACAACGATTTTTGTTTTCTCCAGCACGATAATTTCGAAAATATCCCCGTACATCGTATTACGAATTTTTTTTTTTTCTTATCAGACAACCGGAAATTCTATCCGAACATTTAAAAAAAATCTCTCCTCCATGATATAAGAAATAAAACACGAATTTTTTTCTATCCTCTAGCCTTGATACGTGAAAATGGATGATAGAAAAAATTCACTCTTCTCATATTCTTCCCCCCTCGATTAATCTCGAGCGTTAGGAATTTTTTTCGCCCTTCTTATTTCAAGGTATGATTTTTTTTTGTTCAACAGTCTTGACTGTAACGCACCGAAGATCTGAGCGAGGGACAAGTGAGAAAGCACAAAAATCTTTTGACAATTAGATTAACCCGATTCATTGTGCCAGGACTGATGCGGCGCGACGACAAACGATTACGATAACGCTTTAGTCTCTCGTAATCGTAATAATTATTATCATCGTCATCATCGTCGTCGTCGTCGTCGTCGTCGACGTCACTCGCGAGATACTGATGTTCTTCGTCGCTGTAATCACGATAATGACGCTCCAAGCGATTACGATTATCATCGTTGTAATTATTATTCGCGTTGATTCTTTTGTTGTTGTTATTTTCACGATTGTCGTGAATATTAAAAATTTCACGACGCTGATAATGATGATTGCGATGAGTGCACCTTTTCGCACGGGAAAAGCTCGTACGTGGCAGTGAGTAAGGATTATTATTCGACGATGCTGTCGTTACGTTCTCCATTCCTCCATTGTGCTTATCGTATGGCGTTGACGATGAGGGATTATTGTTAGACGACGATTCGGCCATTTGAGGCCTCATTCGGGATCACCAGTTGGCCATACCCGGTTTGTTAAGCGTCATGAAATATATCTGACACGAACTTCCGCCTTTCGCCGACGAGAAGAAAACCTGAAATTAAAAAAATTTGAAAGACCCAGGTTAAGAATATTTTTCGATATTATCAGCTTCCTCAAGATAACAGGGATACTTTAATGAGTGTGTTTGGAAAGAATTTTTAACAAGTCTACAAATTTAAGATCAACACTACCGGCGAAAGTTTCTGGACGAAACTTGAAAAAAGGTCTCGAACGTTTTTTTATGCCGTTTTGCCGGAAGCCAACGTAAACTAATTTAACAAGTGGCATTTTATGGTTGTTTAGAAGCTATGAAACTTTTGAATGTTAATTGTTCAATAAATAGCTTCTCAATCGTCATGAAATTTTTCCACGACCTCCTGAATACTTCATGTAAGAACATACCAAATTTTCAGAATTCTATCATCATTACTTCAACCTCCTTAAGGGTTAAAATAAAAAATGATGACAACATTCTGAAAATTTGGTATGTTTTTGTATGAGGTATTTGAGAGGTCGTGTAAAAATTTCACGTCGATTAGGAAGCTCGTTATTAAGAAATTAACGTTTTGTTAAAAACCATTTTTTAAACAAATGAAAAAATTATTTATCAATAAACTTCGTTTTCTTTCCGTTGCTTTCAGTATATTGTGGATATTAAAAAATTGAGAGGTCAAAAAAAAAATTATCGCAAAGTTATATCAGTTTCCATAAGACTACATTTAATTTTATTTAATTTGTTAATCTTAATTATTCGATAACGAGCTTCCAAATCGTCGTGAAATTTTTACATGACCTCTTAACACTTCATTGAAAAATATACCAAATTTTCAGAATTTTCTCATCATTTGCGATTTGGGTGTAAACAACCTTAAAGGGGAAGAATTCAGTTTCATTGTCAGTATTTTTAATTATTTTCACCATTTGTTTTTCGATTTCGACTCTATTTTGAAAACAACTGCTTTTCGCCTTTTTTCCCTCTTTTCAGGTGCACCCTTCCAGAGGCATTTTTCTTAATACATTTTTACGAGTGGATTCATAAAGGGGAAAGTTTGAGCTTCAATTTCCATTTTTTTAAAACATTGAGTGATTTTTTTTCCAAAGTTATTCTGTTTTTTGTGAAAAAAGAGGAAATTTGAAAAATCCCGTATAACACGAAAACAAAGAGGATTCATGAAAAACTTCAAGATAGCAAAAAAGTGGCTTCTGTTTTCGTTGAGTTCAGAGGAATTTTTTCAAATTTTCTTGCCAACATTTATTTTTCTCATTTTTTGGGTCGGAAAATGTCGACGTAAAAATTTGGAAAAAATTTGAAAAAGATTCCAATGTGTTAAGAATGGTAAAATAAAGTATTTTCCCCTCTTGAAATTTTATCAATAATCCCATAGTTCTCGAGTTATGGTAATTGAATGATCTGAGCTCCAACCCAAAAAATGAGAAAAAAAAATTTTGGATAAAAAATCGGAAAAAGATCCTCTGAACTCAACGAAAATAGACGCAATTTTTTGCTATCCTGATGTTTTTCATGAATCCTTTTTGTTTTCGTGTTATACGGGATTTTTCAAATTTCCTCTTTTTTCACAAAAAACAGAATAACTTTGGAAAAAAAATCGTTCAAAGTTAAAAAAAAAGGAAATTAAAGCTCAAACGTTCCTTTTTATGAATCCAAACGTAAAAATGTAGAAACAAAATTTCCTTCAGAAGATGGGTGCATATCTGAAAAGAGGGAAAAAGGGGAAAACAGTTGTTTTCAAAATAGAGTCCAGATCGAAAAACAATTAGTAAAAATAATTAAAAATACAGGAAATGAAGCCGAATTCTTCCCGTTTAAAATGCCGCTTGTTAAATTAGTTTACGTTGACTTCCGGCGAACCGGCATAAAAAAACGTTCGAAACCTTTTTTGAAGTTTTGTCCGGAAACTTTTCGTCGGTAGTGTGACTTATGTGATTATGAATGACCTACAAAAAATTTTTGAAAAGTTAAAAATCCTCTAAAATTGACAATTCTCTAACAATGTCAACAAAATTTACTCTAATCAAATACAATTTCTCCAAGTTTTGGAAAATTTTGAGGATAAAGATCTCTTGCTGCCCAGAATTTCCTGTCATTCACGAAGCCAAAATTCAGGAAGCTAATTATTGATAAAGAATTTGTAAAAAGTAAAACAAAATGTGTAAATACTAATTTTTTTTTTAACGCATGATTTTTTACGTCATTAAGTTCTTGAAAGAAAGAAAGAAAATTGTGAGGTGAGAAAATTCGTGCCTTATCGTTACGTTCACAAAGGAACTTGAGCCGTTGTGCCTTCTTGTGCATAAAAACACCATCGAGATGACCACTCTCGACGCTACGTATCTCGATTGCCTTGTTGCCCCAGCCCATTATTTGACCGGTACCGATGTAAGCGACGCTCGTTGGCATTTCGCCCCATTGAAGAACCATCGTTTTCGACACCCGACCATAAGTATTCACGTAGACTCCCTCGTTGTCGTAACACAGCAGAAGTTGCATTCCATTGCTATTTGGCAGTGCGACAATGCAATGAGGACATATGGGTCCCTGAGTCTGTTTTGAAGAAAAACAAAATTCATTGCACATGGACCTCAATTATTTTCCTCCTCCTTTAAAAGCTTCCAAACTTGTCCAATAAAAATTTTTTTTAAATCATTCTTCGTACTCACATGTTTGGGTAAATAAATGTCGTAAACCGTCGCTGAATCGAGATCGACAGCGTGAAAACCATCAGCACTGCCATATATTACTTTCAAACGAGAACCCTCCTCGACCGTTAAATCGACGAGCAGAGGTCTGTGAGCGAGTTCACCGAACGACTTGAAAGCCATGAATTTATGATAAGGTTTTGGAGCCCACGCGTATATCTCGATCGAATCCTTCAGCGCTATTACGAGAAACTTTATTCTCTCGTATTTGACTATCTTAAAGTGCACCGCGCCCTGAAGATCACCGACGTTTATCCAACCGTTGCGCCTCTCGACTTGCTGCTTGGAAAAACACACGAAAATTGTTCGATGAGAAAAGTTGTATCAGCGAATGAGATTCGTCCGGGATCGACGATCCCAGAACTACCGAGTAAATTCGGAAAAAAGCAATTAACCCATTTTAACGGAGGCAAAAAGGGTACTTTGAAATTGATGAAATTCCAAAGTTTCTCATCATTCGCATGAGAAATTAAATATTGAAGGCGATGATGGAAGATTGATATAATTAATTACTCAATTTGAACACAATGTGCAGTGAAGTCAATAATGAGGATTGGAAACGTTAGGATTCTTTTTTTTTTTTTTAGTTCTATTTAAAGTTTCATTTATTTTTTAAAAAACATTGAATACATTTTGAAAAAATTATTGTTTGAGAAGGGAAATTTTGTGGACTCACGTCGCTGTGACCATCGGTGCGTAAAATCTTGCTCTTCAGCCACGACAGATAATATACCCTGACGCGATTTTTCTTGCCGCTTATCGTAACGAGAATATTTTGTCCCTCGAGCACTTCCATCTGTTGAAATCGTCGTCTGCTTATCAATTGATAAACCTTGCCCTGTCCACTTCGGTCAAGCAGCATGAGACCGTTTTCCGTTCCGATTAGAAGATTCACACCTGCGTGAACAATGGGACAGCGCCCAAGAGACAAACGAGAATTTGCATTTAGATCGAACGGTCAATTCACACTGACCTGAGATTAAGCATGATGTCTAATTCATGAAATACGATTATAGGATGCAATATTAGTCGTATGACAGATACGTCAACAATGAAGTTACTTTCATCATGATCTCGCAGAATTTTGAAAAAAAACGTTGCCCATACATGGCAAATGGGCTTTTAAAAAATTAAAATACAGGCAGCAAACGTTACCAAAAAAATAATGAATTTACAAACGTCACTAAATTTTTAAAAATAAATTCGCAACCAAATTACAGATCCAGATGAAAATTGATTGAAAAATCGTACAGGCCTTCTCTTCTGTAAGATCGATTTTAAAGGATTTTTTATGAAGAACGATCTTGGAGAAGTAGAATTATTTTTTAACTCGAATTCTTTTTTCATACAATGAGATTACTTGAGATGGAAATCTAAGATCTCAGAAGGATCACAGGAGACAGATATATGCAAAATATAGTAAAAATATATTTTTCACATATAAACTCCCCAAACATTGGATATGTATGAAATATATCCCTGCATATGGGTCATTCCATGTCAAGTCGACTAACAGTTGGAATTTTCAGAAATTCAAAATTGTCCAAATTCATCTTTTTTAAAAATTTTGAAAAATTGGTAAAATGGTGAAATTTTGAATTTTCCATAACTTGCGAAAAAAAAATTTAATTTCTTTTCCTCTGGTAGAACTTCATTTTATGATAAAAGAAAACTTCTGACCAAATTTCATCGAAATTGAAAGGGGTCGATTCTAACTATTCGTCGATTTGGCATGAGCCATATATTTTATAAAAATGAAATATATAGGTTATTCCATGTCAACTCGAGGCATATAAAAATATGGCTCGAGTTACAAAAAGTGAAATTACGTAATTGGCGTGACTTTCAGTCGGAAATTATCAAAGTTACGATTTGTTTCACATATCAGGACGACGAAACTCACCCCACAATGCGGCGCAAAGGATTTCACTGTTGAAACGTTTCTTGTATTTTCGTATTTCCGGTGTGTCCGAGGCGAGATCGTGACTCGTCGGTGTTACGTTTACGTTAACGTGAGATTCTCGTCTCGCTGGACCAGCACCGAAACCAAATGTCAGGAAGGATCTCTGTTTCTGTTGAAGCGCAAGCGGAGGTGGCGATTTAACCGCTTGTCGATACTGCAACAGAGTCAACATTGCAAACAAATCCGATCGTACTTACGTGTGTCTTTCTACGTGTAAATATAAATATCCATAAATTTATATTAATACCAATCAGTCGATCAAAGTGTGTTAATTCCACCGTAGCATTGGTGAACATTTTTTTTTAAAATATATATATATATTTAGAAAATGACGAAAGTTTCGAGCCAGAAGAGACGTTATGGAAGATTAAACGATCAACGAACTCCCCCAATTTTTATTCTATAGAAACTACGAGTACGATTCATAAATGCATTTTTTTCTCTGAACAAAAGGTGGAAATGTTTTTAAAAAACGTACAATATCTATCTCTTTAATTTGACTATTGTCGATTGTCGACAAACTAAACTACCCGAGCACCACAGTTAGGATATAGATTACGATCAATTACGTCTAGACGAGAGACAAAAAAAACCACAAACAGAGGGGAGAGATTTTGAGAAATAAAAATGCTGCTGGGACAATAGTAAACATTCGCAATCAAGTTTTTTTTATTAGCAAACGTCCCCGATCGCATGTGAGAAGCAAAAATGGTTTTTTTCTTCGGGTTATCCTAACCAGATCCAATTTACAAAGCTATGGAAGAGAGAAAGATAGAGATGAGGAGAGAAACTGTGAGTCGATTATTTTTTCGGTTACGGAAAATCGCAGATTGGGGAACGAAGTTAAAGCTTTTGCGACGTAATAACAGCAAGTTGAAGCGAGAAAAAAAAATTATAATGCGTTATAATTTTTTTTTTGTACCCGAAAATTCGGAGTAGACGGTACAATAACGCGAAAATGCATATCGATATCAGATATTCCCCTGTAAAAATGAAAATAAAGGAGGACAGTGGAAGAAAAGTAGATATTCTTTTCACGGTTCATAAATATCGAAAGTAATTTACTCGGGATTCCTAACAAGTCGAGCGCAAAGTCACCGGAAATTAACTCCATATTTACGTGTTCCGTTCAATTAAATTTCAACGTTTCTTTATAAATTTCTTTCGCGCAGTGACTTTGCTCTTGAAAAATAGATCGAGAGGTAAAATGGGAATTCGGTGTTCGGGTTGATAATCGTAGAAGGAACCGTACAAAAAATGACGAAAAAATAGCAATGGAAAAGTTTTTTCGTCGATTTTTTTCGCACATGAGCGAAGAAATAAGAGAGAGAGAGAGAGAGAGAGAGATAAAGAGAGAGAGAAGCCGATCGAGGCGATAGAATAAGAGTGTCAAAACCAAAACAAAATTATAAAATAAAAATATCAGGAGTGTAAAAGTAACGAGAAAGAAAAACCAGATGGAAAAGAAGACCCAGATAAAAAGAGGTAAAATCGTAGGAAAAAAAACACCGGCATTCCTTATAGTGTGATTTAGTATTAAAAAAATAAATAAATAAATAAAAATAAAAACGCAACAAGGGAGGCTCTGCAGGGTCGAAAGTTACCGTACAGCCCTCACCACTTTTTATTATCTCTCTATTCCCAAGAATATCATATAATTCGTGTCTAAAAACTCTTTGGTTTTTGTTTAAATTTTTTTTTTTTGGTCGTGAAGCGAAGAAGCGACACTGAGTTGATGTAGATGAATGAATACTTACATTGCAATTAGTATTGGGATTGGGATGGTCAGTAGATAGGGCCCTGCCCTTCGAGTTAGAGCTCCCGCGTGTCCCACAACACACAACATAATCCTTAATTAGTCACGCTGATAATTTATAATGGCTTACGAGGCCTCAATGTTTTTTTTTGTTTTTTTTTACACACATAAGCTAGAGAAAAAAGTCGCAGTACGACGGGGATGAAATTGGCAAAGACTCTGCACACCCAGAGAAAAAAAGTAGCAATGGTTTTTTTCTTCTCACAATAAAAAGGACAGATATCCCGTGATTGATAAAAAATTGAAGCAGAAATTCTCGCTCGACCCGTGAGCATTTCTCTGAGTGCACTTGCTGATATTTTTTTTTCTTTCATTTTATGAATTATGGAAAATAATCTTGAAATAATCTTGAAAATAGAATTCTCGCGATGGTTCGAACGATGAGAGAGAGAGAGAGAAGTGGGGGACGGCATGGCGGAATTGAGAGGAAAAAAAAAATTGTAAATTGAAAAATAAAATATATCGAAATTGTCCGAGTATCGGAAACGATGTTTTGCGAAATCGGCTTGCAATTCGCGTTCTCCCGTGGCGCGATAAAACACGCGGACCAGTGAAATATCGGACAAACCGGTTTATCTACTTGTCCGAACTCTCGATGTACGGAGAGAAAACAAAAAAAAGCGAATATGTATGAGAAAAAAAAATAACGCGAAACACGCTCAAACTGCGTATTTGCGAAACGCCACTTTCGAGAGAGTGAACTACTTTTGTCAGGGTACGAAAAATAAAAAGAAGAAAAACGGGGCCACTCTTCCGGCAATTCGGCGATGGTCTATTGGAATTTTTGAATAAAAGAAAACAAAATCGATGGTAGAGCCAATTGGTGATGATAAAATGGTGAAAAATCAAATTAAAAAAAAAAACAAACGAGACGAAAGATAAATCAAATGAAAATTGAGAAAACGTTCCAAGCGAACGCTGAGGCTAGTGAAAACAGATTCTAGAGGATTTATTGCACTGTTATCGCTGAATTGTTAATTACTTACGATTTTTCGTACTCTTGATGCTTCGATTTTGTTTACTATTTTTTAAGGGGGAACGCCACCGTGACGAGTCAAAAAATCGAAATTTGTTTTTCTGTTTTCTTAAAGTATATGTATTCAAAAATATGTAAACAAATTTTTAACGCAAAATCTCAAAAATTTAATTTAATTTTTCTTCTATTTTGTTTTATTTTATTTTCTAAGACCTTTTGAAAATAGAAAAAGAGGTCAAAAAAAGAAAAAAAATCAAATCAGCGCCATTTCTCGAAAAAAATTAATTTTAAAAAATGGCTAGGTTCAACGATAGTTACTATTGTGTACATTAAAAACAATTTGGTTTTTTCATTTCACATGATTTTTCATTGTATCATTGCCACTAGGAGTCATTTTTTTATGTCATTACGTTCATGGCAATAACTTTGTCAATTTTTAATATTTTTCAATAAAAATTTGTATGAATATAGTTGAATATATACTGAAAAATTGCTTCTTGTCTGATCCTCAAATAATCATCCGTACTTACAAAAAAAAAATTCCCGAAAATCGGCTGTTTTAAGACTCGTCACAGTGGCGTTCCCCCTTAATCAAAATTCTCGACCAAAATATTAATGCAATAAATCCTTATCGAAGCCCTTATCGATAAATCTCGCGGCATATTCTCACCGTTTTCTGATGCAATTATTTATGTTTATATGTATTTATATATAAATCTAGCCTTTTCGTGCTCTTTATAAAAACGTCGAGAATCATCGATACGGACTTTTGGCCATCTCACGGGTCTAATTAAGCTCATGAGGATACAAAATTTTCTTCTTGTTTTCCCCAGCACATGTATATATATATATATTAGGGTGATTTTTTTCGACTTTTTTTTATTTCTTTCACTCCTCACCTGACATTTTGTTGCATATGTCTGAAAGAAAATTTCCTGAAAGTTACAGCCCTCAATCTTAGTATAAAGTACTTCCCCTTCACGTGATAAGTTTTTCCATCTAAAATACACGTAAATCAAACACTTTATTCTTCAAAATATTACCACTCCGCGGTTTTTTATGCTATCGCATTGATGTTAGTCGCAATTTACGCAGAATTGAACGATCTTTGAACGTGTCCTGAACAGCGTAAGTGTAACTTACACTGGTACGAGGTCACTAAAGTTGATTTACATCCAGAATTCTCGTTTTTTCCCTGTTATCTCCGAAATGATTAACTTTACCGAAAAAATGTGAAGAAATTTTTTTCTGGTAATTCCAGTTCCTACAAAAAAGGTCCTTTAGACCTAATTGTTAAAATTAATATATCTTCAGATATTGAACATTAACTTATTTGTGATATGAAAATTTTTATGGATTATCGAACCAACAGTTTCAAATTGTTGATATTCCATATCATATAACCACTGGTGATATGATATGTGAAATGGTGATATGATATGGAATATCAACAATTTAAAACTTTTGGTTCGATAAACTATATAAAGTTTATACCATAAATAAGTTAAGGTTCAATATCTCAAAAAATATTAATTTTAGCAGTTAGGTCTAAAGAACCTTTTTTGTAGGAAATTGAATTTCCGACAAAATTTCCCTTTACAATTTTTAGGTTAAGTTAATCATTTCGGAGATAACAGCAAAAAATTGAGAATTTTGGGTAAAAATCAACTTTAGGGACCCGGACCATCTCACCAGTGTAAGTTACACTTACGCTGTTCGGGAGACTTTTAAATCGTTCAATTATACGTAAATTGCGACAAAAATCAATGTAATAGCATAAAAAACCGCGGAGTCGTAAAATGTTGATGAAAAAAGTTTTTCATTTACGTGTATTTTAGATGGAGAAACTTATCACGCGAAGGGAAAGTACTTAATATTAATATTAAGGGCTGTAACTTTCAGAGAATTTTCGTTCAGACAAATGCAACAAAATTTCGGGTGGGGAGTGGAAGAAAAAAAATAAGTCGAAAAAAAATCGCCCTAATATATATAGAGAGTCGAGAAGCTTTTTTTTTCCTCCGAGAAAGATTTACAAAGGCGCGACTCAACGGTTTCCTTTTTCCGAGCATTCATCCTTCCGAGTGCTCTCGAGATTAATGATTTCTCTCTTCGCCCCCTTTGCGATGTGCCGTTTGATCAACCGGGCACAAACGAGAGGACGAAGAGGAAAAAAAAACAAAGCAGCGATTGTACAAGAGGCGAGGGGAGGGGACGAAAATGTGCAACGCGAAAAGCAACGAGCAGTCGGAAGGACGCGCGACAAAAAGCAATTTTTCCCCAATTCGGTGATGATTGCCGATTAAAAAAAAAAGGATTAATAAGTTTTATCTTGAAAATTGACGAGAAAACAAAGGAAAGAGACTAGAATGACTATTTTCTTGCTAATAATTCAGAATGTGCACTAAAACGTCCGTCTAAAACGGATAACGTTTTTTTCAAAATCAATAATCTATGATTATATCTCGAAAAAAAATTGGATTCTTATTTTTTTCTTTTTTTTTAATGATCGCCCAAATCTTTGCTTTCGTATAACGATCCATGGAATCTTCTTGAAAACGTTTAGAACTTTGCAAATTCGAAAAAGTGAGCATAATCTTTGCTAAATAAGTTGTTTATCGAAATTTGTCAAATGGTGAAAATTTTGAAGATTCTATGGACCGTTTTACGAGATCCCCCGATTCATCGATTCAGCCTCGACGCTGAAATCTCTCTCGGTAATGTGAATTCCGGATATTTTCGTGAATAACTTTACACTGTGAAAATCAATCGCGAAAGATCGATGATGAGAGGAAAAATATTTTGAAAATTTTGTAAAAAAATGCACAATCCGTTTGTCCGTAGCGCTATCGAACGATAAGTGTTGAATTGTGTGTCAACTCGTGAGCTAGAAAATTCTCTTCACTTCCGGTTTAATTGTAATCTTCTTTATGACTTCCGGATACCAAATGAAAAAATCTTCGATAATTCCACAACGGACAATATGGATTCGTGGCGAATAAAATTAAAAAAAAAACAATGTACGTGAAGCATCCTCCACTAAATGGGCAATTTTTTCCAACACTTATTCCAATATTTTTCATAGCATTTTTGGTAATAATTATTAATTTGCATAAAATATTTTTCTCTCGTTTTTTCTCATGGATAATTTTTTTTAACAAAAAGTTTGTGATATTTGTAATGGGCCGTAAATTCTCTGTCGAAATATGATTTTTAAATGTAAAAAAAAAATTCGTTCGTTTTGGGCCGGATTTTTAAAAACCTTAAAATAGAAAAATTTTAAGTGCTCCTAACTTTAGCTCGGTTTGACCGATTCGGACATTTTTTTTCGTACTTCAACTTTGTGACTAAACTTGGACAATGCCGTTTGGTTCATCCCAATTACTCATTTTTTTTTTTGTAGAAATAGGAACAGTTTGAAAATCGCGGGAAAAAATGGGAAGCCTTCAAAAATTTGTAAAAACCGATGATCAAACTTTGAAAATTTGCCAAAAATTCAAAAATGATCGAAATCGGAAACAGAGCGGCATTTTGAAGCTTCAACGATCGCTTCAAGCTTAATCCGAACCCTAAATTTCGTCTACAAAAAAAATTACAGCTGTTTTAGTAAACTAGTTTTGTTTTTTACGTGAATGCAAAAAAACTTTTTTCAAAATACAATAAATATAATAAAATTATTTTTCGCCGAAAAACATTAGCGATAATTTCAATCATTTAAAGTAGTGTAAATTTACGAAGTTGCTGAGTTTTGCTTCTTACGAAGCAGAAACTGACCAACTTTAGCTATATTTTTCTCTTAATAAAAAAAAATGAAACGAGGCAAATTCCTCGGTAATCATGAAGATGAATGAATCACACGGTTGAACTAAAACAATAAATTTGACTCGACAAAAATTGCACAATAATAGACCTACAATTTAACTGGGTTCTTTCGTTATTGACTTATAATTTTTCGAAATATCACAAACTCTTTAATCCTGATCTCAAATCGTGCCTCATGAATTTTGAAGAACCTTCAAAATGCGTCCAATTTTCAACTACTTCAGAGTTGACGCAATATAAATAAATAAAAATATAGAGCCGATAAATAACCAAGTCTGCAAAAGAAATTTTCTTCCGTCTTACTTCACATCGAGCAATTGGAATATTTCTAAAGAGGGTTAGAAAAATGTAACGCCATTTGGGTGGAAATTGCTTCACATACGAGAAGATATTAAAAAAAAGATGAAAAAAAAGATAGAAACATAGTTAGAGAGAAGAAGAAGATTGAATAAAAGCGCGCAGGTGTCTGACCTCCTCGCTGGTTGACTTGTCCTGCCGTTGACCCGGGGACGAGGTCAAGAGGTCCGGTAGGACGGAGCTAGGTCGCGAGCCAGGGGACGAATCTGACCTCTGGAACTCACCTCCCCCTCCGCCTCCTCTCGGTCGGTCTCCCCCCTCACGACTCTGCAAAGCAGCCGGTTGTATATAGACGCTGATCAGGCCGAAGGTCGGAGGGAAATACATTCGTGATGGTAATGAGTTACAAGTGAACGTGGTTAGAATAAAACAAATAAAAAATCAAGGCAAGATAATAATAATTAAAAAAAAAAACAACAGGATGAGGAAAGATCCTGACGAGCTCCAAAAAAATGGTATCACGTGCTTCCGGCAATGATGACATGGTAAATTAATTTTTTTTTCTCATGATTTAGTCTCTGAAAATATTTGTCAAGCATACTTTTCTACAACTTTCGTGCAAATTCACGAGCAATGAAGAATTAATATTTCATACCCCACGAGATGACCAAAATAAAGACCAAACTTTGTCGGAATTTCTTCATTGGAATTCATGAAATTCAGCTCGTGATTCGCATCAAATTGGAGTGCCAGGGAAAAAAAGAGAAGAGAGTGAAAGAAAGAGCGGGAGAGAGAGACGAAAGTGTAAGATATACATTTGAAATAATAGAGAGGAAGAAAAAAATTGTGCGGAAGTCGGGAAGATTCAAATCTGGGTAAATGAAGACTGAGATAAGGGCAGAAAGTTTTTCTCGTCCGACAGTTCGGAGGGTACTTTCTTATTAGTCGTGGAAGATAGCGCAGGTAGATAAGACAGTGAGAGCGAGAGAAAGAGATTCGTGAAGAAGGGAAAGAAAATAAATGAATGGGTCGTATAAGTAGATTTAAAATAAAAAAAAGAGAGAGAGAGGTGCGTAGAGGAACAAACTGAAGAGATTACAGTTCTGGAGAAAGAGTCAAGTGGTAGAAAGAAAGAGGAGCCAACGAGATAGTAAAATACGCAAACTAATAAATATTCAACGAAGCGAAAAAAAAAAAATTCTAGACGAGCTCAGATAAATAAATTGGCACTGGTGAGAGCCGCTCTAGAATCGTCGTTACATATTTTCTTGATATCAAAGCCCACGCGTTTACGCGCCGCTTGTCTGATACATACATTATTAATCATGTAATATTGGAAAGCAGAATTATCGATAAAAATAAAAATTCTAAACGTGCACTTTCACGTGGTGCCATACAAAAATTATAAATAAATTTAAATATTATCTAAGTATAGAACGACGTGCGACAGGAACAAATTATGTGTGCAGGGTTGTTGCGCATTGCTGATTCTAAAAATTCATTACTTTTGCCGGATTTTCAGGCACAAAGGATCCAAATTACAAAAATTCACGGTTAGAAACGTCAAAGATGTTTTAATTATTATCGGAATAATCGGTATTCGATTTGTGGAAAATCAAACGAATTATCTGAAGTTATTAGATTTTTCTGAATTTTATATTGAGTCAAATTTTACTCCTGAACACAAATATAATTGTGAATTTGTCATAGCCCGCGTAGAAAAAAAGAATCTTTCCAAGAATTTTGGAAAGATTCTTCACAAACCTCTTGACAAGATTCTTTAATTCGTTAAAAAAAGAATCTTGAACATATTTCAATTACAAAGCGGTGAGGAGTCTTTCGAAGATTTTACAAGGTTAGGCTACGGAGAATCTTGGAAAGAGTCCAAACTGGCTGCGAAAAGGTCTTTCACAAAATCCTTAGAAACCAAAATTTCCAAAAATCGTTCGGTTTCTTCAAAACCTCACGAAAAACTAAAAACTGACCAATTCGAGTCAATTTTCGAAAAATAAGAAATTGGAGAACGTCGAAATTGATTTGCTATCTTTTTCCTGAATGAAGTTTTTCGATTTTCTCAAAGTTCTTCTTTTTCGAAAATCGACTCGAATTAGCCAGTTTTTAGTTTTCGTGGGGTTTCTTCAAAACCTCATGATTTTTGGAAATTTTGTTCTTTAAGGATTTTAAGAAAGATCTTTTTGCAGCCAGTTTGGATTATTTTTAAGATTCTTTGCAGCCGATCCTTGTGAAATCTTGGAAAGATTCTTCTTCATTTTGCACTTGAAATATTTCCAAGATTATTCTTTTAACGAATTAAAAAATTTTGTGAAGATTCTTGGAAAGATTCTTTTTTTCTAGGCAGGAGATTAACACAGATATAGATTATAATTTAATGAAATAAAAAAAATGTAATTTTTTACAGATTTCAAATAAATCTCTGAACAAGGACATAATAAACGTAAATAAAACGAACCGAAGCTGGTCCTTCGAAAAAATTTCAATCGCTACATTTCCATATGCGCAACAACACTGACAAGCTTTTTGTTTACATTGAAAATACGAAAAAGCCTCAAAATTCATAATATCCATTGTAGAATAAACCAACGGATGGAGAAATGAAAAAAAGGTAAATACAGTCATTTTGGGACACATCGAAAAACGTTCAGGGAAAGAACGAACATAAAGTAAACAAAGCCAAGCCACGCGGTACTTTTTTTTTCACGAAGCGTGACACAGCTGGCAGCCAAAACAGAGATGTTCGGTAAAAAACACACGTAGAATGAAAATAAATAAAATCCTTGACGCATTGGGAATTCGGGAACTAAAGTATGGAAAAATTGTTGCGTCGATGCGACAGGATTAATCGTGTCGATCGACTGGTGCGATGCAACGTAAAAATCGAGCGAGCTTGCGGCTTAATTACAAAAGGCAATGTGTGGGTTACAAACAACAAATTTGGGACTAGCGCACGTAATAATTGTCGACAACAGAGGCGAATTTTCATTAAATACAAAAATCCTCGAGGTGTCTTTTTTGCCAAAATACTTTTTCCTTACGCGCGTTAGTCCGTTTTTTGGGCGGGCGGAGGAAAACAACAACGAAAAAAACAACAAACGTGCAACTCAAGAAGCACTTTTTTTTCGTCGTCATGCGAGCATATTAATTATTTTCTTCTTCTCAACATGCTCGACACAGAACATGCTGATTTTGTGACGATAAAAGGCAGATGCGTTTCTCGTGCGTCTCTCAATTTTACACGGTGCCGAAAAACAAACGAAAAAAATTGTTAATGATTTTCTTTAAAAAAAAAATAAAAAAATGTTTTTCCGCAGATCTATGAGCGACATCGTGTAGATGATATATTTTATAAGCGAATCATGCAACGATCGCCATGATAATCGTCATCGCCTCGTACGTCGGTCCGGTGAAAATGAAGTCGATTTTTTTTGCTTTATTTTCTGTTATCGTTCGTTGCTTTTTTTTTCTCTTTTTCGTCACAATCGTTCGGGCAATTCGAACGATCCTCGATTCACATTTTACTTTTTTTTTCGTCCCTTCTCTTCGTCCTCGTAATTGTCCTCGAGTCGTTCCCAATGGACTTCCATCTCACTCGGAGAGATCAATTCCTTTTCTCCTGTTTTTTTTAAATGTTTATTCTGCAGTCTTGTACAATTCCTCAATCTCGTGTGACGCCCATGCACGATTCAGGCAAGATTTTTGTTTTATATTTGCTCTTTTTTTTGTTTTTTTGGCTTTTTTGGTTTTTTAATGGAAAAAAAAGTCTGTTAGCACAAACACACACGGTTATTTTTTGATCACTCCACGGGATATGGGAAAATATCGTTGACCGCGAAGGATGGAACAAAGAGCAGCACAGATGGAAAGATATTGAAAGAAAGAGAGACCAATTATTTCCTTTCAAGATACAAAATATGGAAAATTTAGATCTTTTAAAAAACCTATGCCTGAAATTTTTTTTAATTCAAATTTGTGTATCGAAGATTACACTCTGAAATTACAATTTTTCCATTTTTATCGTCTTCGAGAGGATTCTAAGCGCCCTCAGCAAATTTTACATCATCAATTTGAATCGTTCTCGCCTTTTATACAATTTTTTCGCACGATAAACTCTCGATCTTCGTGAAATATTGAATCCGTTCAAGGACATTTATAGAGAAAAAACCCGTAAAAACCGCGCAAGTTCCATGCGGTTAGTTCAGTGTGTTGAATTAGTTTTTTTTTTAATTTTGCTTTTTTTTTTTGTAATCGAGCAATTAGTGAAATTAGTCGAAGAAGAAAAATTGTTGGCAGAATCGAGAACTCGAAAAACAATTGCTCCCCTTTTTAATCTCGAAACTATTCCCCTTGACCCTGACAATAAAAGAGAGTGGGAGAGAATGAACTTTGGAAATTGGAATTTTTTTTCGTTTTTTTTCTCTTCGACACCGGGAAATCACCTTATTTTTTGCGGACAAGGACAAAACACAGCATTTTATTTTTACCCCTCTTTCCACGACGATAGCGGACACTTTTTTTTACAGTTGCAACGTTGTCACCATTAGCAGCGGTAGTAGAGAAAATTAGTCGTGAGCAGTTAGTAATGACTTGTGAAAAATGAATTTTATCGCGAAAAACATTCTATGGGGCTTTCGGAAGGGCCGTTTGGAGAGTTGAACGAGTGTTGTATTAAAATAATAATAATAATCATAATAATAATAATAAATGAAGGCAGTTGTGTATAGTTGTGGTGAGAAGTGACAGTGAAGTAATGATGAGTCAAGAGTGACAATGTTTAAATAATTGTATAACAATATTAATATAATAGCGGTAGCGAAAAGTAGTGGTATAGCACTAGCAAAGTAGTACCTATAGCTTCTACTCGTATAATGAAAAAAAAATAATTTCTTTGTCGTTAATCAACAACGAGATATAATAATTTATATCCATACATTTGTGTATGTATATAAGAGGGGTGGAATTTTTTTTAAGGTTTATTATATGCGCCTAAAACTCGAGCTTAGCTGACTAAAAGTTTCTAATTCATTATGTCATTCTTTCGAGAAAAAAATAATTCAATAAATTGGCCGCTTCCGAGATGCGAGCACCGGCGCAAATGTGAGGATTGCAGATAGAAGAAAGGATTTTTTTTTAGACAATAGGGCTGTAAAAACGTGGAATAGAGATGAACATAATTGGAATAAAGAATTCCCACGATTTTTCGGCAAAGAAAAATCATTCGTCGATCTGAGAGTCGTAACTCTTTGAAAATTAGTGCAATTTTTTGAGAAAATCTTTTTTTACGCACTTCGATTCTAATTGTGCACATCTCTGGTGATTAATCGGGCTGAAGGGTGAAATCCTAGAGACAGAGAGAGAGAGAGGCAAGGGCAGAAAAGCCGATGGCAAGAGGGACAATTTTCGTTAGGCAAAAGGCACATTTGATCAGGGAATCCATGTTGCGCGGTGTCGAGTGAAAATGGCTCGTACTATCGATCGGGAAATTAATTGCCAAATAGTGCATGATTTTCCTCGTCGAACCACCGCGAAATTAATTTACGCTCTGGTGAAGCAAATCGATTAGGAATACGCCGGTAAACGAACGAAGGGTCCGATAATATCAGCGTGAAAAATTACGTGTCGAGGAATGTCAATTTTTTCAAAAATCCTCCAAACAATTTTTTCAAAAATCCTCCAGACGTTTTGAATAATTTTAAATCGAGTTAAATTTCGATCACGACTCTTGATATTAATGCATTTATCGTTTTTAATAGTTGAACATAAAATTATATCCGAACGATCAATGATGAAGAATCGAATCGAAATTTTAATTTATTTTCAATCGACTTGGAATTAAAATTTATAAAATTCGGACTCCATTGGGGATGTTTATAAACAATTTATATTGGAGATCTTTTTCTTTGCAATACTTTTTAATTGCTGCTCGAGAAACTTCCTCAAAAAGTTGAGTCTCGTTTTATTTTAAGAAAAAAAGATTTCGAGACAAAGCCTTGATTCTCAGGTACTCATTGAAAATAATTGAATTTTACAAAATTCATGAAAATTGTTTCTATAAAATTAGAGGTAGCGGATGCTATCAAGTTTTTCAGGAAAAATACTAAATTAAGAAAAAAATGCGACAAGAATTAAAAGTGAATCAAGTAAATCACGCCGCTTATAAAGAGTAATAAATTAGTAATTGGTAATTATTTAGTTTAGTGACTTTACTTAAATAAATTTAATTACTTAAATTTATTTCATATCGTAAAGACGATAAAAGTGACGAAAATTCGAGATTTTGCGTTTTTCAACATTTATTAGTTTATATAAAACAAAAAAATAGATAATAAAAAACTGAATCTCCGAACTGAATATCACTTATTATAATTTAATATTATGAGTTCATGGCGAAAAAAAAAATTCCGTCGATTTTCGCAAAAGTCACTAAACTAAATAATTACCAAAATACTAAATTAAGAAATAAATGCGACAAAAATTAAAAGTGAATCAAGGAAATCACACCGCTTGTAAAGTGTAATAAAATATTACTTTTACTCCCAAACTCAATTAAATTTTACTTAAAAAAATCTCCTCAGCAGCCAATTTCGAAAAGTGTTAAAACTATGACAATTTGTCAATGTTACGTACAAAAATTTGTGTCGAAGATACCATCAATTTTTTAACAGCATTAATTTCAAAAAAATCAACGAGAACATTTGAGTTATTGAATCATTGAATTAAAAAATTCAAAATCACACCACTCATAAAGAGTAATAAAATATTACTTTTACTCCCGAACTCAATTAAATTTTACTTAAAAAAATTTCCTTAGCAGCCAATTTCGAAAAGTGTTAAAACTACGACAAATTGTCAATGTTACCTAGACAAATTTGTATCGAAGATACCATCAATTTTTAAACATGATTAATTTCAAAAAATTCAACGAGAGCAATTGAGTCATTGAAGCATTGAATCAAATTCAAAATCAAGACGCGATCTCGAATCATCTAAAAATCATTCTGAGCCAAAAACTATCAATGATCAATTCCAAACGTCAAGTACGAGCAAAAAGATTGCCTCGACACCGTCGCGCAGAAAATCCCTTCTTCCGGTAATCAAGATCAAGACAAAGGACGTTATCTCTTCAAAGGACAAGTATCTCTCTTCCCGGATAAAATCTCGTTATTTCTCTCGGTCCGGGCGGGCAGACAGGCATTCGCGATAAGGGTTTGGGTCGGTAGGATCTAGCATATATAAATATATATATATTTTCCATCGACTTGAAGGTTGGAGTAGGTTTGGTGATTGTTTTTTTTTTTCTTATTTCCCCGAGGCAACTCGGTGGGACTGACCTGGGTGACAACGGGGCTGTACTCGCTAGCGGTCGTACTCGCCGTCGATTTAATCGTTCCAGCGTCGTCGGAGCATGATGATGTCGTGCCCTCGGATGTACCGCATCGTCTTCTTCTCGCGACGGCCTCGTTTGCCTCGTGATCGCGCGAAAAACGGGCCTCAATGTCGCGCCTCCTCGATGATTCAGCGGCGCGTTCACGGCCACTCGCAATAACATCTTGCTGTTGATGTTGCTGCTGTTGCAGCCTATTGCCGAATACTATTTCGCTCTCGGTTTTCTCGCGTCTGGGTCTCTGAGGTCCGACGTCACGACCGAATGAAAAATCGGTCAGGACCGGCTCACCGGAGGTCATCTGATT
Organism: Alloplasta piceator; assembly: GCA_946863875.1. Taxonomy (NCBI): domain Eukaryota; kingdom Metazoa; phylum Arthropoda; class Insecta; order Hymenoptera; family Ichneumonidae; genus Alloplasta; species Alloplasta piceator. Next base: position 7,480,240 of record OX333077.1, on the reverse strand, counting down.
GCCCTTCTTGCCGTTTCCGGTTATACCAGCGACGCTGATCTCGCTACCACGACGATTTCCGCTCGCGAATATGCTCGAACGTGGCTCGGATTTTTGCAAATACGCTGAGTGCCTCGTTGATGGAAAAAAATCGGAATTCTCGCGCCTGAAGGCGCGCGCAAAGGCGCTGGTATTGCCGAGCTTCGAGTCGGACTCTTGGCGTCTGTGAACGGGCTTTGGCTGTTGCGTCGACGATATCTGTGGCGTTTTCACGCTTATTTTTTGCTGCTGCTGCTGCTGTTGTTGATGCAATTGTTGTTGTTGTTGCTGCTGCTCTTGTTGTCTTCTCGAGGCCAATTCGTAACGCTTAAGGGTTCTCTCGCCCGAGGACGACGATCTCTCCTCGCTACTGGACTTGACGCTCGTATCCTGTTTCATTTTATCCAATCTTTCGTTAAAGCCTTGAAAGAATCGGGTAAAGTCCCACTCCTTCAGGAGCAGCTGCTCGTCAACCTCGGAACGCCGATTTCCCGTGCTCGTCGTCGTCGTCGTCGTCGTCGTCGTCGTCGCCGTCGTCATTGCCGTCGTCGTCGTCGTCGTCGTCGTCTTTTTATCATCGTTCGTCTGACTTATTTTCTGAGATTTTTCCGACGATCGACGGACAGACGGACAGACAGACAGACGGACAGAGAGAAAGAGAGAGAGAGAGAGAGAGGAAGAGAGGCAGAGAGAGAGAGAGAGAGAGAGAAAGGGAGAGAGATCGAGCCGAGACGACGACGGTAGGCACGCACACACGAGGGACACGACGTCGAGTGTGTGTTGTTTTGTGGTGTGTTTCGAGGATATGAAACGGTGACGACGATAATAAAGAACAAAAAAAAAATACGTGCAATAATAATGACGAGTGGTGGTGGTGCGATGATTTTTTTGTTTTTTTTTTTTCGAGGGCGGTGGAGGGGGAGGCAGGGAATTTTGGCTTTGGGCTTTTTTTATCAAGTTGTAATTTTTTTTGCGAATTTATGACTGAGGGAATTCAATGGGAGGTTTGACACTTGCCGAATTGAATGATTAATTTTGAAAGACCGTACCGATAGTCCGAGTCAAGGGTCTGCGATTGAAGATTTTGAAAAAATCTTTGAAATTATTCGATCCAAATAAATTCATTCGAGAATTACATTTGGTAATTATTGCGAAGAGTGATTCATCGAAAAGACGCATCCCAATTTTTTTTTTAAATTATATTCTATTAGATAATGATAAAAAAAAAGAAATATTAGCTCGGCGGAGGCCAACTTTTTTATAATTTTTTTTTGTTTAAGTAAAATGAAGGAATTTAGCTACTGGAATAGATATCCCCGTTGCAGTTTCTGTGGTTTTGATGCTGTTTGAAACTCTGCTTGTGAGCTAAATTCCTTTATTTTATTTTATTTAAATAATAATAATAATAATAATAATAATAAAGTTGAGCTCCCCCGAGCTAATATATCTTTTTCATCATTATCCAATAGAATGTAATAAAAAATAAAAAAAATTGACATGCGTCTTTCCGATGAGTCGCACTTCCCAATAATTACCACGACAATTATGAATGCTTTCTCTGATCGAAAAATATCAGTGTCCGAACACTGAGAAAAAAAATTGTTGAATGAACTAAATCTTTAGTTGCATACGCACGACTAAATATTTATTTGGTCTAACTAAACAATTAGTTTCTTGAATAATTCTGCGCTTCAGTTGACCAAAATATGATTTAGGCAAACAAATTTGGGTTTGTACAACTAAATATTTAGTCGTGCGTATGCAACTAAAGATTTAGTTCATTCAACAATTTTTTTTTCTCAGTGAAAAGATTTATCGAAAATACTTCACAGATTTTCTCACAACAAATGCTCAAATCCCCTCGATTTTGGATCAATAAGGAACTTTGAATAAATAATTAACGTTGAATTTGAAAACGCGGTCGATTTTTTTCCAGTGTGACGAAGAAATTTCTCAATTTAATCTAGGACTCAAGTTTGTTGATGATGAATGTTTTCTAAAATTTTTTTCCACTGCTAAATATTTTTTTAGACCCTTAAGGTTGTTTAGAAGCTATGAAACCTTTGAATGTTAATTGTTCAATAAATAGCGTAGCGTAGTGAAATTTTTACACGACCTCCTGAATACTTCATGTAAGAACAAACTAAATTTTCAGAATTCTATCATCATTACTTCCACCTCCTTAAGGGTTAAAATAAAAAATGATGAGAAAATTCTGAAAACTTGGTATGTTTTTGTATGAGGTATTTACGAGGTCGTGTAAAAATTTCACGAGGATTAGGAAGCTCGTTATTACGAAATTAACGTTTTGTTAAAAACAATTTTTTAAACAAACAAAAAAAATATTTATCAATAAACTTCGTTTTCTTTCCGTTGCTTTCAGTATATTGTGGATATTAAAAAATTGAGAGGTCAAAAAAAAATTTATCGCAAAGTTACATCAGTTTCCATAAGACTACATTTAATTTTATTTAATTTGTTAATCTTAATTATTCGATAACGAGCTTCCAAATCGTCGTGAAATTTTTACACGACCTCTTAAATACTTCATTGAAAAACATACCAAATTTTCAGAATTTTCTCATTAAACGTGATTTGCTTCTAAACAACCTTAAACTGCAAAATTATCGTTTTTAAACTTGAGACGTAACTTATCATTGAAATGCAGATCAAATAAAAATAAAAATCAAATGACATCGAAACAGAGACTATCGATTCGGAACTTTGAGCTTTTTGCAGATTCTCTGACTCGTGAAACTGTGCAAAAACAATTTTTCGAATTTAGCATTTTTAATGCGATTGAAATTTTCTGAAATTGAGGGATACCTTTCGCAAAGGCGAATGGGTCAATCGTGTGATTCGAGGGATAATTTGCTATCACGCTTCAGAGGATATCTATGCACAGTATGCACACAAATATACATACATAAAGTTATGGTGAAGATCTAAACGGTTTTTTTTCGAGTCACTACAGTATGCCTGTGTCGTGTGCTCTTTGCGAAGGGAATGGCGCGTACGAACGGGCAATGATGTAACAGGCTAATGAATTTTATGCACCACGGTGCTTGGATATTTGCAATATTTTCGTGGCTCGCTCAGTGGCCATTTTTTACTCGAGGAATCGGGAATATATGCTTCATATATTTATGTGTAACCAAACAAATATTATTTTTCAATTTTTTTTTTTTCAGTCACTGGATGGGAGAACGGACGTACGATTTATGGGGCGATGTACGAGGTGAGAAAAATCATAATAAAAATTATGTGTATGCAGCACAATGGAGGAGTGATTCATTTTTTTTTCTCTTTGAAATACTGCTCTTGAAAAAAAAAATTATTTGGCAAAAATTCAACGATTCAAGAAGGAGAATGAGAATAAAAGATAAAAAATGAAGCACCCTCCATCGCATAATGGCGCAGCCTACCATCAATTATGATTACACGAATATTACTCGTACGACGTACACTTTTGGTTCACGGCAGTGCGATATTTATATATAATTCATATATATATATATTTATTTTTCATAATTTTTATATGTAAAGATATATATATATATATATATATATATAAATGTATATATGATTATTATATATATCGATTGACAAGGTAAAATTTCTACGTGAATCGTTCGCTTGCAGTAAAAAATTGTGAGGCATACTCACTCGTTTCATGACTAGCGTACGATCTCCCGATTCTTCTTCATCCGGTGTCGGTGGCAATGGCCGATTTGGTGCACCACCTGATTTATAATAACAGAATTTAATTAGAGACAATTTAATTCAATATATGGATCGTTCCATGTCAAGTCGACCCCTTTCAATTTCGATGAAATTTGGTCAGAAGTTTTCTCTTATCATAAAACAAAGTTCTACCAAAGTAAAAAAAATTAATTCTTTTTTTCGAAAGTTATGCAAAATTCAAAATTTCACCGTTTTTCATTTTTTCAAGTTTATTTTTTATATATCTTGAAATATATTATAGTTACGAAAAAATCGTTCTGGGAAAATGTTCTGAAAAAAAATTTGGAAAAATGATGAATTTGGAGAATTTTGAATTTTTAAAAATCGTGAAAATCCACGATCAACATTAAATTTTTTGTTCAATTTTTTTGTATACCTTGTACTGATCTTAAAAGATCCTGAAATGTTCAGACAGGTGTTTTTTTTTTGTTTCAAGAATATGAATTTTTGAATTTTGGTAAAAGAAATTTTTTTTTTACCTCTTAGTTAAACAAATCTGAGCAATTATGTAATTTTGTAATTTTGAGCAGTAAAAATTACATGATTGCTCAACCAAAATAACTTAGCGGCAAGCAGAAAATTTTTTTTTACTCAAACTCAAAAATTCATATTTTTTAATACAAAAAACACCTTTCTGAAAATTGCAGGATCTTTCAAGATCAGTACAAGGTATTATATAAAAAAAATTGAAGAAAAAATTTAATGTTGATCGTGGATTGTCTCGATTTTTAAAAATTTAAAATTCTCCAAATTCATCATTTTTCAACATTTCTTTTCGGAATATTTTTTTTCGTAGCCTCAAGTATTTTCTTTAATACGAATCCAGAACGATTTTTTCGTAACTATAATAGCTTTCGAGATATTTAAAAAATAAACTTGAAAAATAGAAAAAATGGTGAAATTTTGAATTTTCGAAAATAAGAATTTAATTTTTTTACTTTGATAGAACTTTGTTTTATGATGAAGAAAACTTCTGACCAAATTTCATCGAAATTGAAAGTGGTCGATTCCAACTATTCGTCGATTTGATATTGAATACCCATATACATTTTTTTGATTAATAAAATTAATCAATTAAATTCCAAATTCCATTACATTATTCCGAACAGTATTTCCGAGTCTTCTCATGAAAGAGAAAAAAAATGAAAAACATCTACTTGCCTTCATGATGATTTTGAGCATTGTGCGATGACGATGACGACGAATCGGAGGATGGCCTGAAAGGAGAAAATTCAGGGCTGGTTCGTCGAAAAGTACACGAGTCGAGGAGATGACGATGATGATGAAGATGATGATGATGAAGATGATCATGATGATGATGATGATGATGATGGAGCGTCCACCAGAAGGATATTCGGAATGGCGGATACGCGATGAGAGTGAGAGATGAAAGAGGAATTAACGAAGATTAGTAAAATTGTACAATGAAAATGTAACTCAAAAAGTGAGTTTCTCTTGGGGAAGAGAATTTTTCGGTTCGTTTCGTCATCGACGTTTAAAACGTCGATGATGGTTTTCAACCCTTAATGCGCATGGTGGGGTCAGAATGACCCCAGACAAATTAAACGTTAATATATCCCAAGCATTTTGATCATTCAAGCCAAAACGATTAACAGCGTCGTGAAATTTTGCTAAAGGGCGCACGTTAAGGGTTAAATGAGAATCAAATTATTATGATAACCGGATGATAATTATTGAACATATGACTTTTTTTTTCTAATTACAAATGATTGGTGATAAAATACTTACAGAGGTTTTGGAGGATCACTCGCGAGCAATGTACCATCGTTTCTCGTGTTGTTGCCACTGGCGTCCTCGAAGTCATCATCGCTGTCGCTCTCGATCGACAAAGCCTGAAAACGACATGAATCAAGATTTTTTTTCGTTCTGAAAATTTCCGTTGCTTATGACGAAACGGAGTTTTGATAACGCGAATAACGATTTTCGTGCATAACTGCAAATGGTTTTCAAACCCAGGAAAATTGGGAAACTCGGTACGTTGGCTAATTTTGGAAATGATAGAATAAAAATGCGACAGAACGGTGATTAGTAGTTTTTGAAACGGTGATGGAAGAATAAACGGAAACGGTGCGATAAAGATGAGGCGAGTAATATAAAAATAGAGAGATTTCACATGATGCGATGCGAGAAATGAGATATCAAAATCTGAAGTAATTCAATCTTGAATCTTCGATCTCACCCCACCGATGAGATATTCCTTATTTTAGCGTTTTCATAGTAAGCAAAATTCACATAGTAAAATTGATTTTTTGTTAATTTCACAAAAAATGAGTTCCTTCACTAAAACTGTTGGAATTTTGTTCTCCAATAAAATTGAGACTACCCTTGATAATCATTCTCATTGTCATCGACAGAGCTTTGAAATGACAATTGGTTCATTGACTTTAAATTGGTTTTCAATTTTTTACAGAACTTAGAATCAGTCTATCAGTTTTCAAAAATTGTCCCATCTCGTTTCATTATTTCATTGATTGAGTCTCAAAATATTTGAATTTTTTTTTTTAATCTCGCATGTCCTTGCACACTTCAAGGACTCTTGAGGATGAAATATTTTCCACTGATCAAAGAACTCCAAGTTCATTCCAAAAGATTCAAAAATTCATGTCAAAAAAATGAGCAAAGTATTTTTTAGTATTTTCTGGTCTCTCGTTTCTCGCAGCCCTTTCGTTGGTGTTACAGTCTCGAGATATCCCACATGCTCGAATATTCATGTACTTGAAGTTCCAAAGGTTCAGCTGAACGAAAAATCTACAGGTGCATTACTTCAGTGAAACAAAATTCAAAAACCCTGCCAGTAATTCTGTGGTAAATAATTCTTTGGCACAATGATGGAAGCTTTAAGAATTATTTATCAAGTATTCGAAGGATCTTGAAATTTAATCCTTTAGCTACATCTACCCAGATGGATCATACTTTAAACTTTAAACTCAATTTCCCCGAAAATCCGTTTTCAAAGTTAGTGCCCATAATATCTCGAGAAGAACTTGATTTCCAAATTCGCAGTGAGATTCACTGTATTGATTCTCACCAATACAGTGAGAAATATTGAACTGTAATTGACGATCTCATTTTTACAAAGTCGATTATCATTGTTTAATATCACTTCATCATCTGCCGGAGGCCGTTTTATTTTTCTCTATTGCTGGGTGATTTTTTTTCAACTCTCAATATATGGATGTTAAAGAAGATGCGTTTCTTTTTCAACGACACTTTGCCAGAACAAAAATCCGAATTTGGCCATTTATTTTGGGTCTTTGGGTAGATTTAGCATGTTGGAAGGGCAGCATTGTCGATTTTTCTTCCATTTTGAACGATCCTTTGAGTTCATGAACGTTCTCGTGCCCCTCGACACGATAAACAGCCTCAACGCTTACTTGATCGAGGATACTCGACGATTGTGGCATCTGTTTGCTGTTGTTTTGTTCATTACTGGAAGGTTGAGAGGACGAATTTGTCGGTGGTATCGAGGATTGCTGTGCCGCCGGTGCCGGACTCTTGTGCTGTCTGTTGGGCCTCGGGGGGGCCTCTGGGCCCTGTGACACACCAAGCTCGTTGAGTTGAGCTGCCAGCATGTCCAAGTCCTACCACCCACAACGCAAAAATACACGCACAAACAACCCCCGTTAGTCACTGTGAGACCGAGTACAACCATTGTCCATGATCAGCTTGGAAAAAAGCCACCGTCCGCGAACGCGCGCAGTAAAAGACAAAGAGAAAGAAAGAGAGAGGAGAAAAAAAATGTTTCGCAAAGTTGAAGAGCGAGAGTGAATCAGAGGACAGCAAATTTACTCCAAAATTTCAGCTGAATAAAAAAATTAAAATTCCTCACCAATAATTGGTAAACAATCCTCAAAACTTCCGTCATTGAGTAAAAACATTATTTACAAAATATTGGTGGAACTTCCTTAATTTTTCAACGAAACAATTCATTTTTAGAATCGAAATTTGGAAAGATTGGATTTTTTTAATAATGGAACATAATGGGGATGAAGAAAGGAGGGTGGAAATTTTTTTTCACGCGTTACGGCGAAATTAAAATCGTCATGGTATGAATTATGATTTTTTTAAAATGAATTGCCCAGTATTATTTCAACAATTAACGATCACGATCGGTTGATCGAATTAATTAGCGGCGTTTATGATATGATGTGACGATTTTTTTAGATCATTGAAGGAATGCGAAATTCCTGGTTTAATATTTTTTTTTATACATATATGTATGTATATACATGTACATTTATTACGATATGCGAATGCCTGTGAGATGTATGGAAGCAAAATGGCACGAGAGAATTTCACCCTTCGCGAGAATTGGAATCATGCGAAAATAAGCGATAAGACAAAAATAGACCCTTAACCGTGTGCACACACATATATATTTATGTATACGTGTTTGTGTGTCTGTGTTTGTGTGCGTATATGCATTGTACCAAAAAATAGATTGGGCGTTTCGCGCGTTTGTACGAACGAACGTCCAAATTCGTACGAAAACACTTTTCATGCATGCCAAGTTCTTAATTGTACACATAATTTTTTATTCTTATAAAAAGCTCAAACGAATATTTTTATAAGGATACAGTACCGGACGAAAATTGGATTCGAATAAAATCGATAGAAAAATCCTAAATTAATTATTTTTTCTACTGAAATTTATATAAAAGGCATTCCACATTGATTTGACCTGGGTCTGACCTTTCTCCGATTTTGTCCGCAATTTTTTATGTTTTTGTAGCACCTCTGAAGAGCAATCAGGATTTTTTTCCGACTTTTTTTGAAGCGATTCAACTTAACTATAATTTTATAAACATTTTTAGCCCCAATTTAAAAATCTGAAAAAAAATCACGAAAATTCCGTTTTTTATATGAAAAAATTCAGACATTGATCCAAAGTGAGCAGGGGTTTCCTTCTGTTTATATTAAGCTATTTCGAAAAAAAAATCCAAACATTTTTGTATGAATTGAAGGTAATTAAAAAAATGTTTGGATAAGGGTACACTCAATTCAGGTTTCTCTTTCTATTTGTTTTAATTTTTTTTTTTTTGAAAAAGCTTGTTATAAATAGAAGGAAACCCCTGCCAACTTTGGCTCAAAGTTTGACATCTTTCATATAAAAAAAGGGATCTTTGTGATTTTTTTTTTCAGATCTTCAAGTTTGGGCTAAATATAATTTGTTTATAAAATTATAGTCATGTCAGATCGCTTGAAAAAAATCTGAAAAAAATCCAGACTGCTTTTCAAAAGGACTACAAAACGATAAAAAATCGCGAACAAAATCGGAGAAGTAAATGGTCAGACCCAGGTCGAATCGGTGTAGAATGCCCCATAAGTAAGGTTTTAAATTTGATGACCGGACATTTTTTGAAGTTTGAATTTTTCATCAAATAGCAAAAAGATTGATTCTTCCACAAAGGTTTCCCCAAACATTGATGCTGGTTAATTATTAAATTGTACTTACAAATTTTGAAAAAATGACAGTGGAAAAAGGTATTTTTAGTCGATAGAATGATTTTTCATCGAATGTCCAAAAAATTGCTGATTTAAGAATGTTGAGTCCTTATGAAATCTTTTAATACTAATTGTTCAATAAATAGTTTCTTAATGGTCGTGAAATTTTTATACGACCCCCTGAATACTTCATGTAAAAACATATTAAATTTTCAGAATTCTATCATCATTACTTCAACCTTCTAAAGGGTTAAAATGAAAAATGATAAGAAAATTCTGAAAATTTGGTATGTTTTTGTATGAAGTATTTAAGAGGTCGTGTAAAAATTTCACGACGATTAGGAAGCTCGTTATTAAAATATTACCATTTTGTTGAGAACATTTTTTTAAACAATTAAAAAAATTATTTATCAATAAACTTCGTTTTGTTTCCGTTGCTTTCAATATAGTGTAGGTATTAAAAAATTGAGAGGTCAAAAAAAAAACTTATCGCAAAGTTATATCAGTTTCCATGAGACTACGTTTAATTTAATTGAATTTGTTAATGTTAATTGTTCGATGACGAGCTTCCTAATCGTCGTGAAATTTTTACACGACCTCTTAAATAATTCATCCAAAAACATATCAATTTTTCAGAATTTTCTCATCATTTGCGATTTGGGACTCAACATCCTTAAAAAACGATTTTCCAAATATTGGAGGAAAGGCTGAACTTTTGGCACAGAAATTTCTTCGAATCCAACTTTTCGCCCGGTTTATAGACGAAGCATATATTCTTGAGGCACAGTGAAACATACAAAGATAACACAGCATAGATAAAGAAGGAAGACAGGTGGGTGTGCGTGTCATCTTACCTCCGGCCTCCTCGGCGGCAGCTACAGTAGTACGTGTGAACATGGAAAAAGAAAAACAAAAACCAAATACATTCCGAATCGAAACGCAAGAGACAGAGGAGAATAGGAGAAACGTGAAATTGTGATATAAATTTAAAATTGCTATGCAATCCTCTCAGGAAGAGGCACGTGTTCCAATGATTGTTTATTTGTCACGTGTTTATTCATTTATTTATTTATTTTTTAATTTGCTATTGCGTGCACGCAGAAAATTGTATGAATAGACGAAAGATGGAGGGGCTGGGAAACGTATTCTTTTTTTTACTTTTATTCGCGTGCATGGAATTTTTATAACAATCAATGTGGGTCCACTATAATAGTACGAGAGTCTCTCGAGCGTTGCGAAAAGCAGAGTTTCCCATTGTACGAACGAAGAATCATTTCACATAATTTTACGAGACAATGAGGAATAATTTCATCAGATAATTATGATTACAGACTTGCAAGAAACATTCTCCATTAATTCAAAGAGTTTTTCGGCAATTTTGCAGAATTAAAGAGTTAGAATGAGTAGGCATTCCATTTTTTACATCTTATTAACGACTAAGCCTTTTTGCGGAGAAAAAAAATTGTCTCAACTCCAAAAATATTTAGATACTAAAATTGAAATTTATAAAAACAGCTCTGTTGCTACCATAGCCAATATTTTTTAAAAAATAATTTATAAATCATTGATAAATGATTGTTCACTCGGACGTTGGTACCAGAGTTGTAAATACATAATGCATTACTTTGATAATGCATTACTGTATTTATTACCCATTACACTGCATAATGTGAAATGGATAAGTGTATCATTACAAAATACAAAAATAATGTGCAATGTATGTGTGTGCCATTACAAATGAAGAAATCAATGTGTAATGGATGCATGTGTCATTACAAATTAAAAAAGTAATGTGTAATGGATGCGTGTTCCATTACAATTTGAAAAAGTAATGTGTAATGGATGCATGTGCCATTACAAATAAAAAAAGTAATGTGTAATGGATGCGTGTTCCATTATAAATAAAAAAGTAATGTGTAATGGATGCGTGTTCCATTACAAATAAAAAAAAAAGTAATGTGTAATGTATGCATGTTCCATTACAAATAAAAAAGTAATGTTTAATGTATGCACGTTTCATTACAAATTACAATTTAAAAAAAAAGTAATTTGGAATGGAGAATATTCCATTAAAAATAGAAAAATTGCCGTGCTTGTATTAGAAACTTGCACATTGCTGTCTCATTATTTTATTTCGCTCACTAAAAGTTCATCCACAATTATCACAAATAATCCATAAAGTTAAAAAATAGAAACCAAAAAAACAGACAGTTCCTCGTTAAATATGAAGTACGAAAATGTACTCAACCCCAAAAATTATCCAACTTTATATTGAACTTGCTTTTACACGCTGTTACCTATAATTATAAGCAATCTAATAAAAATTACAAGTTACTGATACAAAATTTGTCGCTTTATTGAATCCCTAAATAATGTGCATGTTCTTTTTTTTAACTTTATGGATCATTTGTGATAATCGTGGATGAACTTTTAGTGAGCGAAATAAAATAATGAGACAGCAATGTGCAAGTTTCTAATACGAGCACAGTAATTTTTCTGTTTGTAATGGAATATTCTCCACTGCAAATTACTTTTTTTTTTAATTGTAATTTGTAATGGAACGTGCATACATTACACATTACTTTTTTTTGCAATGGAACACGCATTCATTACACATTACTATTTTCATTTGTAATGGAACATGCATACATTACACATTAATTTTTTATTTGTAATGGAACACGCATCCATTACACATTACTTTTTTTAATTGTAATGGAACACTCATCCATCACACATTGCTTTTGTAATTTGTAATGGAAAATTTGTCCAATACACATTGTTCAAAGTAATGGGTAATGCATTACTTTTACATTACTATTTTCACAACTCTGGTTGGTACTCTGATGAGGAGAAAGTACACAGCAATGGCAAAAAAGGCGAGATAGAAATAGTAGCTCGAATTAAGGGTTTCGGTGTATCGTGAAGTATCGTCGCTTGGCACGAAAGAACGAAATACTATTTACGTGAGGATACAAATAAAGTATTATTGTAGAATAGTATTGCAACGTGCTGTATCTACGTTTTCGCTAAACAGCGGGATTCGCAATTGCGCAAATTGTCGCGAGAATAAGCATTTTATCTTGCGCAACCCAATTTTGTGCAATGCTCATGATAATCGTACAAAATTGGCTAAAAAAAAAGGAGTTCGTGTAAGACATCGATTTTGTCAAAAAAAAAAAAAAAAAAAAAATACGCAGGAGAGTCTTACCATGGGTTTGAATACGTGACTGTTTCTCTGTGGAGCTGCTTGACCGCCGGATCCGCCGCTTCCTCCTCCGGACGAGTTCGCCGCTTGATGATGATTCGACGGAGGCGTCGAAATTTTGTGCGGTTGTCTTGGATCGTCTCGAGGCGTTGGTGGCAATGGACGCGACGGTGGTTGTGGTTCTAGAGCCGGAAAAAAAATTTACAAAAATTAAAACACGTAAATTATAAAAATAATACCGAGTAAATGATAAATGGGACAGCACGCACTATTTTTATGAATAATATCGACAAAGGATAATCGAGAAAATTGGTGTTACAAGGAGAATTAATAAAATCATGATGAGAAAAAAGTCAATACAGAAAATTGAAGGAAAAATCATATCTTAAGGAGGTATTCTGGTCTAGTCTAGTCTGGTAGATTTTCCGCCCACCTTATTATACACCTTAAGATAGCGTTAAACCTTTTTTTAAATTAATTTCAAGCTCATAAATCAATGCTCAGCTCAGGTCGTACTTTTTTTACGTTTGGAAATTGTACAAATAATTTATGAAATTCTAGTACTCGATCAGGGATGCGAAATTTTTAATGATAAAGTAATGCATTAATCATTACTTTTTTATGGCAAATGGAAATTATTTCCATTAAAAATTTCGCAACTCTCAGAAAATTTCAGCTTTGAAAAAACAATTTTAGAGGTCGCTCAAATGACTTGATATCATTCTCGAGTTTGACCAATGATCATGATAGAGAAATTACAATTTTTTCGTGTCGCAACAAAAAATATAAGTGTTTGATGAAGCAGTGATTAACCCAAAATTTAGGTCCTTGAAAAAAAAAATTAATGAGCGCGCAGGCAACTTAGATTTTCATTATCATTTTTTTTAAAAGGACCCAAATTTTTGGTAAATTATTGCTTCATTAAATACGTATATTTTTTGTTGCGAAAAGGAAAAATCGAAATTTCTATATCATGATCGTTAGTAAAAATCGAAAAAAAATATCAAGTCATTTGAACGACCTCTAAAAAATTTTTTTTAACCTTAAATTATGGGAAACTTACTTTTTTGACAAATACTAACAGCTGTCAACCCCAATCGAGGAAAAAAATTATTCAATGGTTAATGAAAATAAATTCCATTAACCATTAACATTTAATGGTTAATACAAATTATTTTCATTAACCCATTAAATGTTAATGGTTAATGGAAATTATTTTCATTATCCATTAACATTTGATGGTTAATGGAAATTATTTTTATTAACCATTAACATTTAATGGTTAATGGAAATTATTTCAATCAATCAATAAGAGTTAATGGATATTGAAAGTGCATTACAAAAATTAATGCATTATTTGCAACCCTGTACTCGATTATACTCGAAAATGGTATTACTGAAATTTTTTTATTACCTATTAGTCTGTGAGGAATTGCGGGTCTCGCCGGTGGTCCCGGTTCCGGTATTTCTCTTTGTCCTCTGCCAACGGCTGGTTTTTCCTTCCCCAAAATTTGCGGTGCCTGTTGCGGTATGTCCTGTGTAAGGGTTCTGCCCTCTTGGATCTGTTGGAAATTACGCCGAAGCGTGTCACCTCCCGGTGCTTGAACGATCGACGATGGTTCACCCGCGAGCGCGGGCTCATCTTCCTCGTTCTCACTGCCGCTGTATCGATAATCGTCCCGTTCTGTCGTCGCGGCACAGAAGAAAAAAACGATAATTGTGGATAACGGAAAAAATTTTTTTTTCAAAAATCAAACGATCGATAGACTCGAGAAGGTCAAGCATAGAAGTCAGCAGGGTTTATCCAATAAAATCCTTAATGATTTTACCGGTAAACTTCAAAAATCAGTTTAGTAATATGAAAAATCGACTTTTCAGTCTTTCAAATCTTTAACCAGCTTTTGGAATACCCTATTTCAATCTATTTTTGGCAAACGTTATGTGGACGTTTATCGGATCGTGAGAAAATAATTCCTGGATCGTTTTTGCGCTATTAGACAAGATTCGAGATAACTATTTCAATCAACCCCTCTCAAAGGGGTTAAAAATGAAATATTCAAGTGTATTTTCTAAGGAAGACAATTCAAAAAGCTTTCAATTGTTTCTTCTATCAGCTTTAATAATTTTAATAATAGTGCGAGGAATCTTAACGTTGTATATTTTAGAGGTGACTTTTTTACTTGAAGTTGTAATTTTCATTGGCTACTACATTTTTAGTTTGGGTGGAATAATTTGTATTGTTTGTAGTGTATTCTTTATTTCAAGAATCGAGTATAATTTACCCAAGTAAAGAAATATGTAATTCGATTAAAAAAAGAGTTTCTACTGCGAGATTAAATAATTTATGTACGAATTTTCGATCGTTTTGTTTATCTTACCCGTACCTTTCTCCTGCTTGCGCTTTTTACAACGATCGATATGGTCCTTGAGTTGTATTCTGACTTGTCTCTCGGTCGGTTGGTCCCTTATGAAAGGATGCTTCAAGAGCTGTTCTGTATAAGGCCTCTGATGATAGTCCTTGACGAGGACAGTCTCGATGAAACCGTGAAACTTCTTTGCCCATTTCTTCGACTTCAGTCGAGGTGGCAAATTTCTCGGGATGAGAAAGAGTGCCTGCGGATGATGATTAAACAAATTTTGAAAAAAACCACGGGTAATAAAAACGGAGTTGTAAATAATGCATTATTTTGATAATGCATTACTGTTATTCATTACCCATTACACTGAATAATGTGAAATGGACAAGTGTACCATTAAAAACTACAAGATTAATGTGTAATAAATGCGTGTTCCATTATCAATAAAAAAAGTAATGTGTAATGGATGCATGTGCTATTATAAATAAAAAAAAGTACTGTGTAATGGATGAGTGCTCCATTACAAATTACAATTGAAAAAAGGTAATTGGTAGTGGAGAATATTCCATCACAAATTAGTGTGTTGTAATTTTTACTCCATTCTTGTAAAAATTATAATTTAAGAAAAACTTATAGATGTCAAGGTATATTAACTTAATATACACTGACACTTATGAAAAGTTATTTTTTGGAGTAATTTTTACTTCATTGTTGTAAAAATAACAATTTAAAAATGGAATAAAAATTACTCCAAACAATCACTGTTCCTACATTTACCGCTACGATAGTAAAGTTAACAAAACCTTGATACACACAATTTAATTTAATTTTCATTAAAAAATTACCTTTGAGAAAAATAGTACCTGCTCCAAATTGTCGCAGCAACACACTAATTTGTAATGTTCTCCACTGCAAATTACTTTTTTTCAATTGTAATTTGTAATGGAGCAGTCATTCATTACACGTTATTTTTTTTATTTGCAATGGCCGATGCCACATTACTTTTATTATTTGTAATCAAACATGCATACATTACACATAACTTTTTTATTTGTAATAGAACACGCATCCATTACACATTACTATTTTCATTTGTAAAGGAACATTCATTCATTACACGTTACTTTTGTAATTTGTAACGGAAAACTTATCCAATACACATTGTTTAAAGTGATGGATAATGCATTACTGTATTCATTACCCATTACACGGCATAATGTGAAATGAAAAAGTGTACCATTACAAAATACAAGAGTAATGTGTAATGGATGGATGTGACATTACAAATAATAAAAGTAATGTGTAATGGATGAGTGCTCCATTACAAATTACAATTGAAAAAACAGTAATTGGTAGTGGAGAATATTCTATTGCAAATTCAATTTCAAATCAGCAGGTACTATTTTGCTCAAAGGTAAGTCTATTAATTTTTCAATGAAAATAATTTGTGTGTACAAATTGTGTGAAAATAATTTGTGTGTACAAACAGTGGATTTTTTAAAGTAATTTTTACTCCATTCTTATAGAAATTACAATTCAAGAATGGAGTAAAAATTACTCCAAATAATAACTGTTCATATATTTACCACTATGATAGTAAAATTAACAAAAACTTGATACACACAAATTATTTTCATTGAAAAATTAATAGAATTACCTTTGAGCAAAATACTAGTTGCTCCAAATTGTCGTAGAAACACACTAATTTGTAATGGAATATTCTCCACTACAAATTACTTTTTTTCAAATGTAATTTGTAATGAAGCACTCATTCATTACGCTTTTTTTTATTTGTAATGGCACACGCAACCATTACACGTTACTTTTGTAATTTGTAACGGAAATCTTGTCCAATACACATTGTTTAGAGTAATGGGTAATGCATTACTTTCACATTACTATTTTCACAATCCTGAATAAAAATATGTATGTTACACAGTTCCTCGTGGGACACAAGATGAGAAACGTTGAGAAGAGAGAAGAAAAAAGTTTTTTTTTCGTTCAACTCACTCTCATGGGATGAAGATCACAAAGTGGCGGCTGTGACTCGGCCATCTCGAGTGCCGTGATCCCGAGTGACCAAAGATCACTTCTATTGTCGTAAGTGGCGTCGGGATTCTCGTCGCATGCTATCACCTCCGGTGCCATCCAGTACGGCGTACCGATAAATGTGTTTCTTCTTCCTATGGTCCTGTCCAATTGTGCACTCACGCCAAAGTCAACTGTAACGATGAGAAATAATCTTAATATCGGTTCTAAACTAAAAGTTTAAGTCACAAGTCTAAATTCGTGATTTAAATTTTTACACGCTTATACTTTTTATTCATGGACTTGAAGTTTGAAACGTTCTGCTTAAGGAAAAATCTTCGACTGTATTCCTGTAACGAATAATTTAAAGACCCTGCTGCTACTTTGTAATGAAGTCTTTAAAAAATTTCATTATTTCCTCATTTCGTTCAGCTGAAATTCGACAAATAAATTTAACGAAAAATTAAGATGTTGATATATTTTCATTTGAATTTTCATATCACTCTTCACGAAAATGTCAATGAAATTATGGAAAAGAATTTTTTTTTTTGTCATCGAAATAATATTCACATCTCTGATAATATTAAATACTATTCAATAAACATTGCTCTAAAATACGTTCAATATATCTTTAATAAAATAACAATAACCCCATCCTGTAATATTTCTTTATGTCTGTGAAAAAAATTCTCAGACATTGACAATGATGTCATCCCTCAAAAGTTTTTTTTAATTATTTTAAAGAACTGTTCACCAAATATAAAGTAATCCAAGTTTCATCAATGTTTCGTTCAAGGAAACTTTTGCAGATTTTTTATTCAGCTGAATGGAAATTCGAAAGATCCGGCTAAAGCTTAATATTTGATTCCCCAACCCAAACTTTTCTCATTATTTTAGAGAATAATTTACCATATTTCAGAGGGATTCTATCGATTTTTCTTTAAGAACACATTTGTTGAGTTTCCGTTCAGCAAAACGTTCGAACCTGCGAGTATATATTTTTTTCCCGTTTATGAGTTCAAAAAATAAAAATAAAGTCAGCTCATCGTTTTACCGAGTTTGACTTCGGCATTGTCCGTGAGAAGGACATTTTGTCCCTTGATATCCCTGTGTATGACTTTATTGCTGTGAAGGTAGCTGAGTCCTCTGAGGATCTCTCTCGAGATATAAGCGATCCACTCTTCCTTCAAGCTCTGGCCCTTCGTCGATTTCACGAGATCGGTCACCGAACCGGCCCCGCAGTATTCCATTACCAACCATAATTGATCGTCTTTACCGGGTGGTGATTTTTTCACAAAAGCACCGTAGTAAGTGGCGATATTTCTGTGATTCGAGTACTGAAAATATTCACGTAAATTATAAACTCAATGTTTCTCCAATATATGAATTTAAAAAAAAAAACGAGAATAACTTACCCTTTTGAGAACGTTGATTTCTAATTTTATTTCCTCCTCTTCGTCCTGTAAAAAAAATTTGCCAATACTTTGCATGAAAATTACTATTTGTACCATTTTTTTCAATCATCTTAGAAAATATATTTGAAAAATATATTGTTGAGAAAATATACTTGGAAAAATGTACGGATTTGAACGACTTAAATGTTTTCCCGATTTTCCATTTTCTTATGTAATTACTATGTTTTTTTTTAATAAAATAAATCGTGATTAATACAAGTTTCCCTCGACAAATGCAAATATCGGAGTTATTGGGTCGAATCAGTGAACTCATCGACTATAAACATGATAAAAATATGCGACCATATAGTACACAATTTTTCGAGGTTTTCCAAAAAAATTTCGAGATTTTTAAACATCTGAAACTAGGAGTCGTCCTTTTTTCAATTAATTCAAATTGTGCCAGTCACCTCCATAAAAAATTGTAACTAAATAATTTGGGAATTACGAAATTTGGAGCGTTTTACGAGCGCTGTTTTTCTTTAAATTTTGTTTAAAAGCGAATTCCTGAAGCGATTCGTTCAAAATTCGATTTTAATTTTTTAAATGAATTCCAATTGTGTCAGTCATATTACCTCCATAAAAAATGGTAACTTAATAATTTGGGAATTGCAAAAATTGTAGCGTTTTCCAAGCGCTGTCTTTCGTTACAATTTTTTTAAAGAGAATCCTTGAAGCGATTCTTTTAAAATTCGATTTCAATTTTTTAAATAAATTCCATTTGTGCCAGTCATGCAGTACCTACATAAAAAATTGTAACTAAATAATTTGGGAATTACAAAAATTGGAGCGTTTTCCAAGCTCTGGTTTTCTTTAAATTTTTTTAAAAAGTGAATCCCTGAAGCGATTCTTTCAAAATTCGATTTCAATTTTTTTAATAAATTTCAATTGTGCCAGTCATGTAGTACCTCCATAAAAAATTGTAACTAAATCATTTGGGAATTACAAAAATGGAACGTGTTCCAAACGCTGTTTTTCTTTAAATTTTTTAAAAAAGTGAATCCCTGAAGCGATTCTTTCAAAATTCGATTTCAATTTTTTAACTGAATTCCAATTGTGCCAGTCTTGTTAGTGTCCCCATAAAAAATCATGTTAGTACCCCCATAAAAAATGGTACCTAAATGATTTGGGAATTACGAAAATTGGAGCGTTTTACGAGCGCTGTTTTTCTTTAAATTTTTTTAAAAAGTGAATCCCTGAAGCGATTCTTTCAAAATTCGATTTCAATTTTTTAAATGAATTCCAATTGTGCCAGTCATGTAGTACCTCCATAAAAAATTGTAACTAAATAATTTGGGAATTACAAAAATTGGAGCGTTTTCCAAACGCTGTCTTTTTTTTTCAATTTTTTAAATAAAGTGTATCCTTGAAGCGATTCTTTCATTATTCGATTTCAATTTTTCAAATGAATTCCAATTGTGCCAGTCATGTTAGTGTCCCCATAAAAATTGTAGCTAAATAATTTGGGAATTACAAAAATTGGAGCGTAACGCTGTTTTTTTTTAATTTTTAAAAAAAGTGAATCCCTAAAGCGACGCTTTCAAATTTCGATCCTAAGCATACCCACCATCGGATTCCTCCTCTCAACGAGGGGAAACCTACCTCTCAATGATTTCAAGTCACGAATCCAGTGATAGGAAAAAATGAATATCGGCACACATACGTAGACCGGAAATACGAGGTGGTGTTATTTTTTTTTCTCTCTCTTTCTCAACCAGAAAACGCGTTGGCACATAGAAATGAGAAATCTCGCTTTGACTCGGTAAGATATCGCAAAACTCGCGTTGCGTATCATCCGTTAAGTAGGTAAGTAGAGTTTAGATTAGCTGTGAGGCGAGCATGTTGAGTATACACACGAAGACAAACACACGAGTGAGATTAAACCATGAGAATGTGATGAGATGGCGATTGAGAGGAGCTTCGAGAGCAACGAGACAAGCTGCGAGTGAATCTACGAGTATAAATTTCATGCATCACTCGCTGGCAAAAAAAAGGTCGTGAGTAACCGTTAATTCAGGCCTTGAATTACGGAGTTGGGGCCTTTTGAGAATCAGGAATCGATACAGCGCATCGGTGAATATAAGCCTATCTCTCGATGTTTATCATCGTGTCTTCAATTTTCACGATGCCACTTTGACGCCTAATCATAAAAACGAGCTCTCGACGCTTATCGTAGCTTGAAACACTTGCAAAATATATTCTCTCGTACCTTGGATCAATTATCCGGTTTTTCCTCGATCGATCGAATATTACTGGAATCCCAGAACTGGCTCGTCTCATACGAGGGACCATTTCTACGGATAATTCCCGAGGCATTCGTCATTCATGGATGAATCATGAGGAAAAAATTTTCGAAGATTCCTCACCACTTTCACTCTCGCCCCGATGGGGCCAAAAGAGACCCGGATCAAAAATATAATGGTTCTCGATTGTACCCTGAGATTAGGTGAAATTCTCTACACCCGCGCTCTATACAAACTACGAATCCAATATTATTTGAAGAGCCCGTTTAGAAATGGTTGGAACGAAGACAACCCTCGCGATGCCCCCAAATACCGAACAATGGAAATTTATTCGGGGTCTGGATGGAAACGTGAAATTCCGAAACACTTTTTTTGGGGGAGACTCGGAGTAAGAATTGGCCTGAAAGACATATTAATCTGACGAATTCGAATGGAATTCCGTTGGTATAAAATAAGAAATAAATCTGGTCGGGTCTTCGGTTTTATGGAAATCTCATTGAGTCAAATCGAATTTTGTTCGGATCAAATTTTGAACCCTAGGCATGTGAAACCTTTGATTTTGATTTAAAAAATCTATGAACTGTGAAAATTGTACAATAAATGCCAAGAATGATTCTGTGAGAAATAGAATGACAAAATATTCAAAAATAAATCATGGGAGATAATTTACTCAAAAGATCCAATCTTTATCGAGATTCAATTTGTTTCGATAAAATTTACCGACGTCTGAATCGAAGACCAATCAATCGTGAATACTTATGTCCAACTTTTATTCAAACTCGATTGTAAGTTTTCCCGTGAACCCCTCTCAAGTTAACTCGATATTATTTCAACACTCGATAGTCAACGTTGAGCTATAAATAAACAATTTCATGAAAAATATCTTTTCTATTTTGATCGACGACCAAAGTTTGATCGATTAGTTTCCCGTCGAGAATTTCCATGTCTCTCGGTGAAGCATTAATTTTTCTTAAATCGAATAACAAAGCAAACCACAGAAGAGACTATGAAACGAGAACGATAAAAAAGCTCGTCTCGTGAAACAAACTCCCTCTTTCTCTCACACACGCACATTTATAGAGACATGAGCATTGTCGCGGGGAAAATAACGAGTCACCGCAAATACAGAGAAGGAAACAAAAGAAAACGAGCTCAGTTTGTGATCTGGGAAGTTAACGAACGACGACAATAAAAGTAACCACAAACTCATCGAATTAAAATATGGAAATTCCGATAAGACGAAGTGCGCTCGTAATTAAGACATTACGCGTGGTTAAACTATTTTTAAAAAAAATCTGATTCCATCATTTGGAATGACTTTACAGAATATAACATTCCCATGATTGTGGGTGAAGATTTCATGGAGGGAAAAAATGCCCAAAATGATCCTGGCAGGTTTTTTCCTACACGGAAAAAAATGATCAGTGACAAAATTCATGTGTAATATTTTAAAAAATACTGAATTCAATGCAGAATATACGGTTCAGAACTGTAATTCAGGCGTTTTACTGGGAATCCATTATAAATTAATGGATTTGATGTAGTTTCTACTTTTCAAACCATTATAAAAGCTCATTCACACTGTAAAAAATGCAATGTTCACCGGAAAAAAATGACAAAGTAGAAATAACAAGCAGAAACGACTAAATCCACTGTGTTTGAACTGTAAAATTTACAATGGTCTCTGTAGAATGTT
Source organism: Alloplasta piceator (assembly GCA_946863875.1). Classification (NCBI taxonomy): domain Eukaryota; kingdom Metazoa; phylum Arthropoda; class Insecta; order Hymenoptera; family Ichneumonidae; genus Alloplasta; species Alloplasta piceator. The sequence goes on along the minus strand of OX333077.1, from coordinate 7,458,026 downwards.
CAAAGCACATAATTAGAAATTGCAGTGTTCGTAGTGAAAAATCAAATGTGCGCTGCAAAATATGCAACGTCAATTTCAATTTTTACAGTGTGGCACTGTAACGGGACGACCTGTGGCGGGCCACGATCTCTGCATTTCGCCCGAGATCCGCTAGATAGCGTTGGACGGCGCGCCCTCACGCGCCAGCGAGAGAGCCACCGAGCACCTATAAGGTCCGATGTATTACCAACATCGTGGCCCTCAATAGACATACAATTGTTAGGACATCACCCGCGTTCTGTGTCCGAGCAGTCCTATGGACTGAAGACTACATGTTCTTAAAAGATCACCATTGCATTTCGGTAACGCTCGTGCTCTTTATGGGTGCGAGGTTAAACTAAATTCGCTTCATTAATTGATCTCACGATTAATTAGTCAAGTACAAGCCCTCGTAGTTATGAGCCTGAGCGAGGATAAATAACGGTTTATTGCAATATGTGAATCAATTGGAATTTATTCAAATATCGAAACGTTTCACTACACTATAATTTATTTTAGAAATTGCAGTATTTTCAGTGAAAAATAAAAAACGTACCGCAAAATATACTACGTTCTTTTCAATTTTTACAATGTACACTGTAATTTTTTCACGGGCCCTGGATAATTTTTACAATGTGAAATGTGTAAAAAGTACAACAGAAATATAACGTTTCACGTAGTGGACATTTTACTGTTCCACACTGTAAAAATTCGTCTGATGGGCATGTACTATGTCATATGTGACGTCTGTATATTGTATTAAAGAAATAAGCAAATTTCACTGTTTGCCCTTCTAGGAGGCGCTGTTGATGGGGAAAACTGTAAAAATTAATGGGAATCTCAGCAGTTCTCACTGATCATTTTTTTCCGTGTACTGATTTTATCGAATTTACTGCGGTGAAAATTATTGAAGACAATGTCGACGTCTTTCCTTTAACAGTCATTTTGATGACGACTAACTCAGAAACAACGAAACATTGTTTGCTGATGGAGTTATTGCTACTGTTGGGTTTGTTCTGGAGAAACAACCCTACGAAAAGAGGTGGGATAGAGAAACCGAGAGAGAGAGAGAGAGAGAGAGAGAGAGAGAGAGAGAGAGAGAGAGAGAGAGAGAGAGGAAGATTTGTTGAACCGGAAGTTGTAATCTCAGAGTTAAATCTCTCTTTCTCGCTCTCTCACCCTTGTTTGCCTGTCCACATCTTATTTCTCACTCTCTTTTCCTCTATTCTCTGTCTTACTCATGAACAACGACCAGGGGAAAACCGCGGCTATAGGCCCACGGGATTAGGTATCTAAATCCTTCGCAAAGTGAACCTGAAACTTCGTGCAAAGTTTTCGCCGAGTAAACAGAGACGCGAGAAGAGTTTTCAAAGTCTCACGAACAATGAGACAGAGGCTTGATGTATTGGGACAAACATTGTAAAGTTTAACGAGCAATACACGGGCTTTGTCTATGTGTGACTTTCTCATTAACCAAAGTTTTAACCCGGTTAAAAATCCGAGAGTTAAATATACGACGACGATAAATAAACGAGAGAGAGGGAACTCACGCCCACGCGATTTTCTTCCGAGACAATTTCGTGTCAGCTTCATCGCGTCACGATGACAAGATTAATTGAAGCGACTGTGCGAACTATTAATTTTACCGACAACTTTGGGTTCAAAGAAACGTTCTTCGAAATATTATTGTTAGTGCTTGTCACATGATAATTCTGGACGAATTAATCACAGCGGGGCGATTGTGACTCTAGTGAGAAGTTGAGGGTGCATTTCGAGGGAAACAGTGGACGCATCAGCGAGTTTATCTACACGTCATGGTAATTTTTTTTTTATTGTAGGAAAATAGTTGTTGCGGGATTTTCCAGATATAACCATTAAAGAGGTATCGAAATGATTTTTTAAAACTCTCTGTCTTTCATAATTTTGCGGTGATCAAACTTACATTTTTCAAAATCGAATCATAACTTGACATTAAAAAGAAAGGAAAAAAATTGCACAAACTAGATTTTGTATGCAGTCCTTCCTCACAATATTTTACTATTATATTTATCAAGCTCAACTATATTTTTATAAGCTACTTGCTCACAAACATTAGACAGGGTTTCCAGCGTTTCAGAGGGTCAAAAATAGTAGAATAGTGACTTATTTTTAAGTGAAATAGTGACATAATGGTGACTTTTTCGTCTAAATAAGTTATAGGCGTTTGAAATTCCGCGATTTTTTGAGGTATTTCAGAATGGGGCTAAAATTGAACAAAAATGTTTTTGATGAAAATTCATTTAAAAAATTTATCTTTTGAGAAAAATATTGGTAGATTCGTGGTCAGGGGGATAAAATACATCGATATCAGGTTTAAAAAGAATTTTTTTTAGATTTTTGTAATTAAGTTTGATCATCGATTTTTGCTAAATTTTTAAGGCACCCCTTTACCCCTTTCTATTTTTTTCGGCGATTTTCAAACTGCTGTCATTTCTACAAAAATTTATATATATCAGAACGAAGAAGAAATTTCCGCATCGGTAAAGCCGATCGAAAGTTATGACTGCTTGAAATTTCGTGATTTTGAGGTTTCTGAGAATGGGACTAAAATTGAGCAAAAATGTTTTTGATGGAAATCGATAATAATTTTGATTTTTCGAGAAAACTATATTGGTAGATTCGTGTTCAGGGCAACAAAAAAAATCGATATAAGGTTTGAAAAAAAAAATTGTTAACATTTTTTTTGTATTCTGACAAAAATTCAATCTATATCCACTAAAATAGGTGTAATTTTTGTTCTACTCTAAATTTTTCCTCTGGACTGCGCTCATTCTCTTCGTAATCGTTGAAGCTTCAAAACGCCGCTTTGTTCATTCTATTCTGATGATTTTTCGAAACTTGTCCCTTATTCTAATCGGCACCTCTATTCTAACGACTTCTGAGCTCTGAAATAATGGCAATAGTGACCAAATTTCGAAAATTCCCTCCGCTTTCAGACTGATATTGTGTCCCAAATTCCTTTATTCAATTTATCCAAAATCTATTTCCACCAAGTGACGAATCAGTTCAATAAATTCCCAATAAATTCTCCCCTCTGATAAGCTACTTCTCGAAGCAATAAATTTCGTTCGACGCTAATACAAATTTATTCAAATTGGATAGAAGAAAAATCGTGTTTCTCGGTAAGAGACGTAAGAAACGCGCACCAAGCTTTTTTTTTGTTGACATTTAATTTAATCTTCTGGAAGGGTGCCAGCCAAAGCAGGAGAATATTGCTGATAGTCACACGCCAGTGGAAACGAGACAATCCTATCGCTTCTGTTATAGTTACATGCATCCTGAATACTCTCTATATATCCTGAATCTTTAATAAATATATACATACAGAGTCGTTTATATCTTGAATGTGTGCCCCGCATTGTTACTCATTCCAGAGTAGATAGACACAGAGAGGAGGGAAAAATTCTACGAAATCGTGAATGACTCTCTCCGATGCGGAATATATACCGAGATATAAAAAATATATATATATATTTTATCTGTTCGCTTGTTCGAAGCGATATAACGTCACACGGGGTTCTCGATTCAAAGGAAAACGTTTTTTTCTGTATAATTTACCGCGTTGCTGCATTATTGCCCCTTGTTTGTTCGTCGATTCGATTATTCACGTCCCACGGATTTTTGTAGTTTGTCGAGCAAGATATCTCGACGTGTCCATAAAATTGGCAATTTTTTATAACTTTGGTTGAAAAGCGTTTTGAGAGAGGGACATCGATTAACCTTCCGGGGTCAAACGGGGTCAAAACGACCCCACAACTACTTTTCTTTTTTCTTATGATTTTTTAAATATATAGTCATTTGATTTTTTATAAACTAATTTTTAATACATCAACTAGAATGTTTGAAGGATGTTCTGTAATTTTTTGAGATTTTTCCGACCCATAGTTTGATCACGATACTTGTTCAAAAATGGACAAGGTCAAATCGACCCGATTTGCGTGTAGATCAAAAATGATTTTTAATTATCAAATGATTAATTATTAATTATTAAATCCATAAAAAATGGTCCTGGATAACTTATTTATTTAGACAAAAAATTGAGCTCAGCTCTAGAATTCCGAAAGTGACGGAAACAAGACTTTTTTAATAATTTTATGATGTTTCATTAAACTTAATCGTCCGTACATTTTTTCCAAATATAATGCTGACGTGGAAATATCGATTTTTTTCTCTCATGAAAACAAAGCTTCCTCCATGAGGAAGGAAACGATAACTCATCTGAGAATGGATGAGTATCATTAATCGTTCATCGAATTCCTACCCTCAAAACACACACAACAAAACGTTCGGTACGAGAACTATCTCGAATCGATCCTTTTACGAGATACAAAATTCTTACCTCCGTGACGTCCATGACCTTGATAGCCGCCAGCTGACCGGTCTTGGTGTGCCGACCCTGTAACATGAACGAAAAAAAGAGAGATTGCTTAGATGAATCCTTGAAGTGTATTGCACTGTCTTGAGATATTTTCTAGCTAATTTATGAATAGTTAAAAATAAAAATTAAAATTAAAGTTACTATATTAATAACTAAAAAGCTGTAGAAATTTATAGGTGCGATTGTATTATGGTAGAGTTTTTCGAATTTTTTTTTTGTAAAGATGTTTTTTACTTTCCATATTGAGATATTTTTTGGCCAATTAATAAAATGCCACATATTTATCGGTTAGATTGTATTTTGGTAGAGTTGTTCGAGTTGTTTTCTGGTAGTGATGTTTTTTTTTCTTTCGATATTGTGATATTTTCTGGCCATTTTATAAAATGCTAGATATTTATAAGTATACTTGTCTTTTGGTAGAGATGGTCGATTTTTTTATTCAGGTAGAAATGTTTTTTAATTTCTATATTAAGACATTTCCTGGCCATTTTATAAAATACTAGATATTTATCAGTATGGTTTCATTTTCGAAGAGTTGTTCGAATTTTTTTTTTTTGTGGAGTTTTTTACATTCTATATTAAGATATTTTCTGGCCAATTTATAAAATCCTAGATATTTATCAGTATGGTTTCATTTTGGTTCAATTTTTTTTCTGGTAGAGATGTTTTTTACTTTCTATATTGAAATATTTTTTATAGACAACTTGTAAAATGTTAGATATTTATTTGTGCAATTGTATTTTGGTAAAATTGTTCGATATTAGAGTTGTAACGGGTAGAGATGCGTTTTAAGGATGTTGAGTCCCAAATCGCAAATGATGAGAAAATTCTGAAAATTTATGATTTTGGATAAAGCATTGAAGAGGTCGTGTAAAAATTTCACGACGACTAGGAAGCTCGTTATCGAACAATTAACATTAACAAATTAAATTAAATTAAATGTAGTCTTATGGAAACTGATATAACTTCGCGATAAGTTTTTTTTTGACCTCTCAATTTTTTAATATCTACAATATATTGAAAGCAACGGAAACAAAACGAAGTTCATTGATAAATATTTTTTTTAATTGTTTAAAAAATTGTTCTTAACAAAATGTTAATACTTTAATAACGAGCTTCCTAATCGGCGTGAAATGTTTACACGACCTCTTGAATACTTCATACAAAAACATACCAAATTTTCAGAATTTTCTCATCATTGTTCATTTTAACCCTTAAGGAGGTTGAAGTAATGATGATAGAATTCTGAAAATTTGGTATCTTTTTACATGAAGTATTCAGGAGGTCGTGTACAAATTTCACGACGATTAAGAAGCTGTTTATTGAACAATTAACATTTAAAAGTTTCATAGGGACTGAACATCCTTAAATTGTCGGTAAAGCAGAAAGCGTCAGTGTGTCTGCGATCGTCGATCGCGTATAGTGAATAAAGAATTCACGCACGCGCCTAAAAGGCTTCTCGCATAAATAGTCACCCAGTGCATTACTTGTAATGCTTATGCACCGCAACCAGCCTCTATTTTCCGTGCAAACACACACATCGCCTGAATTCTTTCTCCCTGCGCTCCATTCTTATATCAGCAAACGCTCTCTCTATATACGTATATATTTATAATACACATGTATATATATAGATATAACTCCGTGGGCGCGAGCAAGAGTTTTGCACGCCGTTCCAGAGAGGGTTTAGTCGTGCGTTAACTGGAACGCTGAATTAAAAATAACGGGCGCAAAGCAAGCTTTGACTATCTCTTTCTCTCATTTTTTTTCCCTCCGCGTCAGTCCCACGAGCACGAGGCAAAAAAAGACATTTACAACCTTCCCATCGCATTTTTTTTCTTCTTCATCAAGGTGGTACAGCTGTGTACAATCCTTTTTAATGTCACTCGCGCAAAATACCACGATTCATCTCTACATTTTATTATCCCTTTACAGGGATTTTTTTTTTTAATTTTCTAGTTAATAATTAATTTTTCCTAATTAATTAATAATTAATTTTTTCTAGCCATTAATCTATAGAAAAAAAATTCTAAAATACATAATTAATAAATAAAAAATTAATTTATTAATAATTGTAAATAATTGTCAACTTCTTGGGGATAAACAAAAATAATTTCTGCAACTGAAAATACATTTTGCTCTAAAGTCTCGCGGATTGTGCGACGCAAAATGGGATTTTTATTCTGCTGTAATCATTTCATTAATTATGCCTCTCTTTCGCAAATAACAAGTTTTTAAAAATTCCTTTTTATCGACGGATATCTCATTTCAACAATGAATCACGAGAGCACGAATAATGTAATTTAATGACCATTTTTAATGGGTGTTATATTACGATATACGTCGCTTCGGTGATAAGAGAAACACGTGTAATTTACATTCGATATTTCTCTTTCACATTTCTATACGATTTATTCTCATGCAGAAACGTGAATGGAATAAAATCGATTTTAAAAAAATATTTTTATCGAGTTAATGAACTCTGACGTTTCGCCGAACTATGCATATGCGTTGTATAAATTTGTTTCTGTGCGGAATTTATCGTGTACATTGAGAGGACCGATATAATGGAAAGTTGAAAAAAATTTCACCTCGCGGTTTCGGGCAAAATCGTAAATTTTTCGCGAAAGCCGATCCTTCGTGGGCGAGATCTCTTTCCCTCTCTCTCTCGCTCCTCTCTCTTTCTCTCTTTCTTCTCTCTTGTATCGTCATCGCGGGATCGAGGGCACAGCGAAAAGGTATGACATGTATACGGGTTGCCACTTTACCAGAGTCATGGAATCGATAATGAAATTTCCTTCCAAGACTACGTCACAAGACTTTTAGCTTTACTCGGTTTCATTTATAAATGATGATATATTTTAATTTAAAAAAAAATGAATTTCTCACAAAATCCAGTAAATTCAACATTTTTAATTAATTAATGTAGAGAACACCTTTTTTCACACCTCCGATGCACACCTTTTTTTTTATGGTCCACTTCTACTCGACGCGAAATCCATGCATGCGAACGAGAAATGACGAAACAAAACCCTTGTCATCGTCCCAAAAGAGTTCAAAGAGAAGGTTCACCAAAGGAGAGAAAAAGAGGCAAAGAGTGAGGGTTTTGAGCCTTCATGATAGTTAGCAGCATCTCGATCGGAAAAAAACGCGTCAAAAGCCTCTTTCAAAGTTGCGTGTGAAGCGCGTTTGATGGGTGAGATAGAAACATTGACGATTTTCGCACTAATGCATTGTGGAAACGTTTGACGGTTTCAAAAGTCCGAGAATATATGAACTTTGCGATGGAAATATGAATTTTATATAAAGTATTCGCTTTATCCATAAATGTATAAATATATTAATTCATTCACCTCTTTCTGTCGTGAGACAAAGGCTGGGTTTGATTTTGTGCGTTTGTACACCGTCTGACCGGAAATTCATAGCCAACGACCAAGGATTCATATTCTCCATGAAATACTGAACGAAATTTTCCTCTTTCAAATTTTTGTGCGATCAAGAGATCTCGAGTTAAAGGCATTTAAAGGCAGGAACCAATGAGGAGACGCGAACTCGCGCGTGAGCGAACCTCACGCGCGTGAACAATCATCGCGGCAATCTCGCATTGGACGTAATTACAAATGGCTATAACTCTGGATCATGGCGTCTCCCGTGATTTTGCAAAAGGAAAAATCTGTCTAGAATTTCAATGGGAACCCGATTATGTTGTCATTCTAGTAAAAAAAATAATTACAGACACCCAGTATATGCCAGTACAACTCTGCTGCAGTGAATATGACATATATCCACGAAAGCCCACATCTGAGCCAGCAACCATTCTACTTTACATTTTTTTTCCTTTTTTACGTCTCTTTTCTTCCCTATGTGCTTTCTCTTCTTTTTCCCTTTTTATTCAAACGAGACAAGCCCACTGTGCTCGTACAGATGTCGGGATAGATACATGGACATTTTTTTTTTTCATATCACTATTCTTTGCGGTGACAAAACGAACGATATGACTCAATGTTTCCCCACTTTTCTTAATGTCTCGTCGAGAGGCACACGTCCAAAGTGTATCCGACTTTGAAGTCTTTTTTCACACGTTTCAACGATTATACCAGAAAGAAAGTAAAGATTCTTCGACACGAGAATGAGAAAATATTTAACTCTCACGTTGCCGAACGAAACGAAATTTAATTCCCGATCTTTGTTACGTACAATTTTACGTATTATCGCGATGAGCAATCGTTAAGGTGGAATTTCCTTTTTTTTCTTCTTCTCTGATCGTTCTACTCTCGCTATCGCTCACTGTTATACGTATAAATCCTTTCGCGTCTTTATAATGCCATTGCGTATGAAATTCTCCGCGTGCGCTTGCTATACAAGAATTCCGGCACGTCGCTATTTATTGCGAGCTCGTAAATAAATGGGTTAACGATTTTTCGAATCTATATCGTTAGTCATGGCTGAGACGAAATGTGCAGTTACGGAAAATTGAGTTTCGCGCCGATCTTTTACGTCACTTGTTTGCATGAAATTTTTATGCTCGCGGGTACGTGCACATATTTTCATAGCGAATTGCAAACAAAAAAAATCTCGGATGTCGCGTAGAGAAAAGTTCAAAAGAACTTTTGAATTTTCGCACGTGACTTCTCAATTACGAAAATTCTCGCCGCAATGTCGTGCACACTTTTTTACGACTAGGAACATAATTTTATATGTGAAAACAAAATTTACCCGGAGTTTTGTTCCAGGCGTTGTAAATTACATATTACACGTTCCATTTTTTTTTAAATAAAATTTTTTATTCTACAAAAATTATTCTCATGAATTTTTTTAAACTAATCAGTAAATTATACATAATTTTCATAGTTCTCTCTGTTTTGGTTAACTTGGTTGAATAAAAATATTGGGAATTCGCGTTCCAATTTCATTATCGCTGTAAAACCTTAAAAATTGGATCGTTAAAAATTATTCGAATGGATTTCAATAAAATTTTATATTGACGTGAATGAAAAGGAAACATGAGAAATGGCGTGTTGAATGAAATTTGTGCTATCGTTGTACTCGCATTTACAGATAAGAAAACGAAAAACCACAATGGAAGGTAAAATGCTTGTATTTATCACGAGGCCATCGATGACGCGTGACAAAGTACACGCTCGTGGGAGTTTTTTTCTATTCACCGCGAAGCTTTTTCGATAGCTCCGAATTTATCAATGGGGTTTCGATTTTTACACATTTTTTTCTCTACATAAAGATTGCATGCGTGCATGACTGTGTCTCGGACATTCGAGCCTCGTCATCGTCTCCTCGAGAAAAAAACACTCGTCCATAAGCTTTCATTTGTCCACCATATGAAATGTGGGGCAAAATGACCACCTCCGTAATCGCGAAATTTTTTTTTTAACAACGTAACTACAATTGGAATTGATTTCAGAAGAACATCCAAAAATCTTGAATATTGAGGTGATATGAAAGGATTAAAAATGACGGAAATCATTTTTTTAAGTTTTTCCTCGTTTATTCGAAGTTTTTGAAAAGAAAAACTTTGCTCCTGATAATTTATTTTTTTCGATGCACAATAGAATTGATAAAAATGATATCATAAAATTAAAAGCAACGAGTTTACACTATCAGTGGCGTCCGTAGCTGCGTTATCTTCTTATGGTGGCCATTTTACCCCACCTTCCCCTATATTTATCTATGGAGAAATAAATATGGACAAGAGAATCACTTGCGTGACAGGCAGTCCAACTTGCTTGCCTACTTTTTGAAATAGTATAGCAAAGTATTGTCCTGTGACTCGTGTATATAACAGAAGAGGCGTGTAAAAACGAGAATTAATGAAGCCTCCAGTGACGTTTCATTTTCTATTTATTTTTTATTATTCCGGAAACAGAGGCTCGAATGAATTTTCCTCTAATTCTTATATTACCACGCACATACGTTTGTGCAATAGAGTCATCATTGGCCCATTTGTGCATATGAAATAATTGAACATTTCAAAATAGGTCAAATTGCTTCTGAAATTGTTGACACTTCTGGAGACTGTTTTTTTTTTTTTTAAATCCAACGTATTAATCCATCGATGGAAAATTTTCTCTCGTAGATAATGAAGAATTAAAGAATAAGATATCTCAATTTTTTTGTAGAATTTATTTCCACGTCAAAAAAAGTTATGGTAATTATTTTCAAAATCCAAAATAACTAAATGATATGTCAGCTAAAAAGTATTATTTCACTTTACAAAATTTCAAGTCAATTCTGGGCTGAAAAATAATTTGAATAACTGCGTGAAAGCCTCTGCATATTAATATCAACAATTTATGCTACTTTTGGAACATTTTTTTCATTTTTCTAGTAGGAAAACCCTCGAAGAAAGTGTACTAACTCCTCTGGAATTATCACTATGAATGTTTGCATTCTCCTGGGCGAGTTTGCGGTACCAAAGTTTCTCCAACAAATCTGAGTGACGGGAAAAAAATCACAAAAGGAAGAAAGAGCTGCTGCGAAAATCAGAGTTTGTATCGGAAGAGAGAGAGAGAGAGAGAGAAGGGAAGAGTATGTAATGGCAGACGTGATATCGGTTTCCATTCATAGAAACTCGTCTGACACACAACGGTTTCTCTCTCTCTCTCTCTCTCTCTCTCTCTTTCTCTCTCCTTACAGATGATATCCCCGTATGAATAGCGAAAGCACTATAGGTATATAAATAGGCAGTAGAACCAGCGAACGAACGTGACATTGGCGGAAATGGACGTTTTTTCACCAAATCCCATCGAGCTCTTGCAAGGCCTTGCGGCGGAGTGCCAATATTCGCCATGAAAGGCGTTCATTTATTTCCAAGTATTTAGATAATTTTTTTAATTCATTTTTAGTCAGATTTAAGCTTTGCTCGTGCATTTAGCATCCTGAGGACTTAATAAAAACCGCAAAATAGGGGACGAGGAGGGGACAAAATGGTCACTGGAGGCAAACCATCAAAAATTAAAAACAATAAATGAAAATTTGAAAAATTAGAAAATGTGGGAATTATCATTATAAATGGCGTACCTAAATAGATCCACCCCCGCTCAGCTTTAAATTTCGACATTTTCATGACAATTGTCTATCAAGAGTTTGAAAATTATTCTCAAAATTGCCATGCTCATCCCATTAAAAAATAAAACACCCAAACATACTCTAACAGTATTATGGTAACCTATTTTTACTACAATACTTTGATAATCTGAGCGCCAAAGCAAAATCAGGTACCAGAGGCAAAACGGCTCATTTTCATAATCATAAAAAAAATATTAGGTAATGCAACTACGATTAAAATTGAATTTCGCCAAATATTTAATTGCAAAAATGCCCCAAGCAGCTTGGTCCAATTATCTTGGACATTGAGGATGTATCTTGAGGAAGTATCTTGGATATTATTAATGTGAGAAGCGAGGAAAATCGCTTTTCCGACACTTTTCCTCGTTCACTTTGGAAACAAATTGGATTTTTAGGTGGTATCCATTTTGCATCATCATCATGAGCGAGGGCTAAAACTCCTCGAGGAGATATTATGTCATATTGTAATGAACTTGAAGAACGTTAAGCTAAACGCGAAAGAAGAAACTTCGAAGACTTAATTTCAAAAATCCACTCTGGAACATCAAATTCTGGTCTAGAAATGGAAAAAATTTTTTTTTTGGGTATTCTAAAAGTCTAGACCTTTCAGAATATATCCTCGAAAGGAATTTTTTTAATTCTAATAATTTACGGAGCTGATGATATTTTAAATCAAACTATAGACGTTTTTCTCAAAACTACTTTTCTCAAATTCTGCTCCCCCGATTTACTTCAAATTTTTTACCAATCTTCAACAATAACCACTATTATATCAAAAAAATTTTTTGTTTACTATTGTAGAAAAAATTAAAAACAATGAAAAAAAGCGTCGAAAAACGTCTTATTTTGTTCAGACTGCCGCCATTTTGCGAATTCTTCTCGTTCCGTTGTCTCTAAGGTAGAGGCTATAACGACATTCTTACTAATTAAGAATCTTTTTTTAAATTTTGTATAGAATTACTAGAAAGGGTGAAAAAAGTTACCAGTTTATAACTTATTTCATTTTCATTTTTGTCTCTCGAAAATTTTTTGACTGTGAAAGTATTAATAAATGTGTTGTAAAAAAAAGCAAAGGTAAAAATATTGTTTTTTTGATGGAGCTCGACAAAACACTAAAAATGAATGTCCTTAGATCAGAATACCGCCTTAATTGGTCATGATTAAATTTGTGCTGCATTTTTGCGTACCTCTCATTCGATCGATTGTATATTTCTTTTGTTTCGATTGATTTTTTTTCTCAATTCCATTGTGCTCGAAGAATGGAGAATAAAAAAAATCGTAAAAATCGAACGAGGGGATTGGTGCGTGAGTCTCTGCTCGCGCATTGTTTCTCTTGTTCACTCGCAACGAAAGCAACGGCCAATTCTCTTACATTACATCGGGAAAGATAGTGTCATCGGCCTCCCGTACTTTTTCCCCTCGCTCTTCTTTTGTAAAAAAAAAAAATAAAAAAAATAAGCCTCGCGATCCCACGACAACGTCAACGACGAGGCTGGGAGCCGTTCGCAATTCTCCTCCACCTCATTTTCATTCAACATATTCTCATCCTTCCTCGTTCACGCATTATGCATTTACACGTAAATAAATTTTGCTTATAAATACATTTCAATGCATTAATATCGCGGGTTCGTTAGACGGAATTTTTATACTTATTCAAAGCGCAGATTCGTCCTTTGCTGTTTAAAATGCAGAATAAATTAGTTCAGAGAGACTAGAATGGAGAAAAGTTCTCATATAAAACGTCGAACAATGGAGAAAAGCAAAGCTCGTGAATGAGAGACGTTGCGACGAAAACGATTTTGTTCATTTCGAAACTTTGTTAATTTGCGGTTCTAAACATTGCGATAGTTTCGTCGAAACGCAAAATCGTTTTAATTAATCGAGAAGAGAGAAAAACGACGATGAAATCAAGAGAGTTGAAGTCAACTCAAGCTGTAACGGCGAAACGTGTGAATTTATTGGGTTATTTTTTAAGTTATTTTACCTAAAGTCTCGGGGTCTTTTTTTAAGGACTTGGAATGCTAAATGTAGAATCAAATCACTAATAATTAATAAAAATAACTTATTTTAATTACATCGCAACGATGTGACGTTCAGCATAATCTTTTTGAGCCTTTTTTCGATTTTACCACTGAAGTGCAAGTTTTAGAACATTTCCAGCGCCCTTTTGTGAAAAAACAACGGCAGAAAATTTAGTTATCCTCAATCAAATGGCAATTATGACATTTCTTCTTCTCACTGGACGAAATAATATCGCTGAATTTAATTTACTGAGTGTGTAAATAAATCTTGGGCAAAATGTAATTCTCCCGATCGTCCAATGTGAGCCAACAATCCGTGGACTTTTAAACTTCTCTCGGGCAGCGAAAAATCGTCTCGAATCATCCGAGACCTTCGGGTACGCATCTATACGAATAAATATATATATAGATATTCAGGTGAACCAAACTTTTTTGTCAAACTTTTGAGCCGAAGAAAATTCACGCTTTTCTCGGTGTCTATGTACTTTCAAGAAAAATGCTTGACTTCGTAAACTTTTCCCTGTCTCTCTCTTTCTTTCTTACTTTGGCAAAGTTTCCGTATAAAGCATCGGCGCTAAACTCTCCGTCGACGGACGAGATGAAGAAAAGAGGGGTGAACAAAAATGAAGAACGAGGAGAAAAAAAAGAAGCTCGAGCTATTTATTATGATTAGCCGCAGGGACCTCGGGCCCCTATCCTTCTTCTGGTAGAGTAACGCCAGTTTACTTATTATATGTTATATGTATGGGGTATTTCAAGTCGATTTAAGGGGTTATACGTAGTCGGGATTTTCAAAAAATCGATTTTTTCAAATTTCATTTTCGCAATGTAAATATATTTAAGTATATGCGCAAAAAATTTCATGTCAATCCGACGAATACTTTTGAAGTTACTATACATATGTGTAAAATGCTTTGGAAACTTTGAACGCGTTTTTCTCAAAAGTGTGTTTTTACAGACGGTGAGCAAGATTTCGCATAAACGATCAATCTCTAAATTTTACACAAGCTTTATGAATATATTTTTTGGTAATTAATCGAAGATTTTTTTTTTTACTGATAAATATTTTCCATTTTATAAACCTTAAATTGTTTATAAAATTTTCTTCAAAAATCAATTTTTTTTTATAAGCTGCCATTTCGTTAAAAATAATTTTTTTTTCATTTTTTTATTTTGGATGGTCCAATCCAGAGATATCGTGCTCACCACTAGACTTTTTTTTACAGGACCTCCCGGGGATCGACTACAGCGGCTTCAAAAATCATTATTTAAAAAAAAATTTCAAAATAAAGTTAATAGTTACAGAAATATGTATATAAATTTTTACGTTAGTGAATTAAAATGTCCTGTCAGAAAAATTCTTGAAAAATCGTTTTTTTCGACCTCGTGACTGCGTATAACCCCTTAACCCCAACGTTTGTCCCTCACCCTCTCAGGATTTCGTTCGTGATTTATTTTCTAAGACTAATCTTAAAAACTCTGATGTTTTTTATGTCCTTTGTGTCAGCTATTTTTTCATTTTTTATTCTATAACAAAATCTTTCGAATAAAAAAATCGGACAAGATTTTTAGAAATCTTCAAACAAAAAAAAAGTGTTTTAAACAAAAATTCATAATGTTTTGAATTTTTTGAAAAATCGTTGGTAAATTGGTTATCTGCTGAAAGATATACAACAATGAAGTACTAAAAGTCCTAAATACAGAATAGAGGAATTGGTTTTTTTTACATTTTAGTCAAAATTCAATCCATTCACTAAAATGGCCGTAGTAATTTTTTTTCTACATAAAATTTCGACTTTATTCTGCGCTGACTCTCCTTTTGATCGTTGAAGCTTAAAAACCCCGCTCAATTTCAATACTTGGATATTTCTGAAGAGTGGACCGAAAAGAAAAAAAAATAGAGTTTTTGTCAAAAAAAAAATTCATAGGAGAAAGTGTGAAAGAAAACACGTTAAAATATGTTTTTGATGAACACAAAAAAAATAACAAAATTCACGGCCACTATTTTGTTTTATATGAATATATCCGAGGTAATCAATTTATTGAATGAGTTGAGAAATTCGAGAATTTACGTCAGGCAAGAGAAATTCCTCATACGAGAATTATTGTAAAACCAGACGAGAAATTTCCTCGATCTCGTCTCGTCTGGACGGAATAACCACACGTTTCGAAGAAGAAGATAGCGTGACCGAAAGTCGATCTGGATTACAGAGTTCCTATATTTAATATCGGAAAAAAATGCACATATTAAATAAAAATATAACATATTTCAGGCTCAGAATAGTAAAATAAAATCATGAACCAAATAGAAATGAGAGGCTAGGGCCCAAATTTTGTCTTGAAATGCCCCATACACACAAAAAATATGTATGTATATATTTCCATGTATGCTCGAGGCATGTATGATGTGTATACCCAACTATATACGGGGCGTTCCATATCAAGTCGACCTGAGTGTGACCCTCGACCTCGCTGATTTCGTTCAAGATGTTTTATATGGTTCTTCCAACTCAAAATAGCATTCAGAATTTTCTTCCGATTTTTAAAACCAAATTTGAGTACGTTATCGTTTTCTGAACATTTTTTTCGAAAACCTCGAAGGCCGTAATTTAAAAATGAGATAAGTTTCTCAAAAATTTTACGTTTTTATGAAGAAAACGTAAAAAAAAATAGATGCAGAAATTAACCAACTATCTTTGGAAATTGTTGGTTAACGATAAAAATATTCAAGCCACTTTTCACGGTAGATCAATTTCTGCATCAATTTTTTTTTACGTTTTCTTCATAAAAACCTAAAATCGAGGTGGAAGGGAAATCATGGACATCATGAATTTTGGGAAAACATTTTTTATTTTTGACACCGGATTTTTGAGAATTTTTTCAGATTTTTAAATTACGGCCCTCGAGGTTTTCGAAAAAAATGTTCAAAAAAATCATAACGTACCCAAATTTGGTTAAAAAAATCGGAATGCTGTTTTGAGTTGGAAAAATCATATAAAAAATCGTAAACGAAATCAGCGAGGTCGAGACTGACACTCAGATCGACTTGGTATGGAATGCCCCATACATATACAGAAATACATATATATATATGTATATAAATTTGTACATCATCATTACATATATATGTATGTTTCTCGCGCGTCGGCGACCTCTTCAATTATTTTCTCCGGCCCTTCCGAGACCCGGTGTCTGCAAGCGGCTACTCCTCTATATAATACCACTCGTGCATCGAGCGACCCGAGTTGGGCCACATTTTACCATACGAGAAACGCACGTTTTTCCTTTTTTCTCTCTCCTTCTCTCTTTCTTCATCGTCTCTCGCTTTCTCTCTCTTTTCCGGTGCTTCCCTCTATCACGAAATCCTCGAGAGCTCTTCATGCTCGCCGTGTAACTAAACATGTATACCGTACACGCATGAGTCCCATGCATGTACGAGAAACACTTTATATGGTCCTTCAGCTCTTTATTTCTTACTCCATACCGCAAAGAACTCCCCAAGCTCTCATACACCATCTCGTCCTATACACACCGGTATATATCTATATTAGGGTGATTCCTATTTAGAGCTTGGACCAATTTTTATCAGACGCCCTCCAAATCGACTCCAAATAATTCAAAAACACCACCCTAATTTTTTCATATTTTTATCGCGACTCCCCTCCCGAAGAGAGGGGAGATTTGCCCATTTGAAATACACGTGTTTCGGCCATGTCCTCAGGATATATTTTATTTTAAGTGTAATAATTTTTTTTTTTATCTGCTACTGCAAGATTTTAGTGTTCATTGGTGCTACTATTTAAGGAAGAATGCACATTATCATACGGGTCAATCTAGACGAATTGCAATTTGTCTAGATTGACCCGTATGAGAATGTGATTTTTTCCTCGAATAGTGGCACCAATGAACACTAATATCTCGCAGTTACAGATTTTTTTAAAAAATGATTACACTTAGAATAAAATTTATCCTGAGGATAAAAATCTGAAAAAATTAGGGTACTGTTTTTTAATTATTTGGAGTCGATTTGGGGGGCGTTTGATAAAAAAATCGTCCGAGCCCTGAATAAGGACCACCCTAATCTATACATCTATCTTTTGCCTTCTCCTCACTTGTACTTTGTCGACCCTCCTCCCACCCGCCCCTCAACCGCGTTCGCAGGCTCTTCTCAAGGACGACCTCGCGAGGAAGAATTTTTTCAAGGTGAATCACCGTCGTCGACGATTTTTCTTTTTCTTTTTTTTTCGTACGTGCGTTCCGTGCGTGTGTATAATAATGCATGTCATGTATCCCTCTACAGGTTGGAAAGACTCCACCAACGAGGGTCACTCGCACCGATCGTACCTGCTATTTTCTTCCTTCCTGGTGAATTTCGACGTATCATGTTTTTTTTCTCATCGGCTAATTGCAACTTATTGATTTTTATTTTTTAAAAATTTGATAGACTGCTTCTGCCTTTGTGGTGACTTTTTGCAAATTTTAGGGAGTCGTTGTAATGGAATCACTTTTATGGAATATTAAATTTTTTAATTGGATCAATCCACATAGTTGAGGCCCTTATTTTTAATTCTGCTGCACAGAGCTGTTTTAAATTTTTGAAAATTTGTCTTGATGTAAAAATCTAATGTTTTATGGAGGGTTTTTTTAATGTGCACTTTCGATTTGATGAATTAAAGACACCAATTTCTTTACCGAAATTCAAGACTCTCACTTTAAACATCCGCCATTTAATTTGAATCTGATATCTTTTTAGTACTGACTGCTGTTGAAAGAAAGCTCTGATTTGGAGTCAAATTAGAAGTTTGAATAAATTGATCAAATTTATGAATTTTATCGAAATTAATCAAAATTCTTGAAAGTATAAATAAAGCCTTAAATAATCCCTTGACCAAACCGCCTTTTTTCTCCCAAACGAATGGAATAATTTTTTTCGGGCAACTGACGAAAATACATAGAAAAGAAATACATTTATCTATCGATAAATTCCCAGCTCAGATTCGTTATCTATTGACTTTTTGGTTTAGCCCAGCTGTGAATAGTAGAAGCTTTTGATGTACACGCATCCAGAACTGGTTTTTCCACAGACATTTATCTACTTCTGCAGTATTGCCACTTAGGGACTTGTGTATATGAGGCATTCCACGCCGTTTCGACCTGGGTCTGACCCTTCACCTCTTCGATTTTGTTCGCAATTTTTTATGCTTGTGTAGTACCTCTGAAAAGCACTCAGGATTTTTTTCAGTTTTTTGGCGCGATTTTACTTAATTATAATTTTATAAACAGCCCAAATTTTTGCCCAAATTTAAAAATCTGAAAAAACTCACTAAGATTCGGTTTTTTGTATAAAAAATTTTGAGCATTGAGCCTAAGTGGGCAAGGGCTTCCTTCTGCTCATAACAGGTTTTTTCGAAAAAAAAAATTGAAAAAAAAATAGGAGACATCCGAATTGAGTGGGCCGTTTTCCAAACATTTTCGTATGAATTGATGGTATTTTTTAAAAAATACCGACTTCGGTGACCGGGCAGAACGAATAATTTGAAAAAATTACAGGCATGTTTTTAAGAGCCCAAATTTAAAAATCTGAAAAGAATCACAAAAATCCCGTTTTTTGTATAAAAAATGTCGAGCATTGAGCCAAAGTGGGCAGGGGTTTCCTTCTGATGATAGCAAGCTTTTTCGAAAAAACAGAAATTGAAAAAAATAGAAGGAGACACCTGAATTGATCGAGTCGTTATTCAAAAATTTTCTTATGGATTGAAGGTGTTTAAAAAAAATGTTTGGATAACGGCCCACTGAATTCAGGTGTCTCCTATTTTTTTTTTTCATTTTTCTATTTTTGAAAAAGCCTGTTATCAATAGAAGGAAGCCCCTGCCCACTCTGGCTCAACGCTCGAAATTTTTTATACGAAAAACCGGATTTTCGAGATTTTTTTCAGATTTTTAAATTTGGGCCAAAAATTGGGCTGTTTATAAAATTATAATCAAGTCAAATCGCGCCAAAAAAATCTGAAAAAATTCCTGAGTGCTTCTCAGAGATACTGGAAAAGCATAAAAAATTGCGAACAAAATCGGAGAGGTGAAAGGTCAGACCCAGATCGAAACGGCGTGGAATGCCTCATATATAACGAGCGATGGATCATTGTCCATCATCGGATTAGCCTCGCAATCGTCTAACGGGCGACGTAGAAAAGAAGAGAGAGGAGAAAAAGAAGCATCGACCTCTTTTCGAAAATCGAAAGACACACGCGCAAGTTTTTATCTCATATTCTTTCGCTAATCGTTCATCTTATCTACGGTGCTGTCGTCTTCTCTTCGTTGATATTCCGGTTGGGTAAAACGGCGACAAGAAGGAACCGGGCACGAGCGACCCGAGGCCTCCCCGATGAATCCGTTAATCTTTCGACCAACAATGCGTCACGCTTTGCTCTTATATCTATATACACATCGTACACGTATACGGTCCTCAAACGACAACCGGAAGCCTTATCGTTGAGTCCTGGTCGTTAGAAGAAATTTCCACGTTGATTGAAAATTGCGCGATAAAAAAAAACGTTTCTCGGCTCGAAGGAATTTTATTGCGAAGCGAACGAGCTTAATCAAGGCTGACGAAAGCGTAATTCTAATTTACCGAGTTAAAAACACGTTTGAGTAATCGATAAACTCAGTCTGACTCCGAATATACGTGCGATGGTTTAATGATTTCAAAATTTCCCGCCATTATTGCACTCTGAAGATATGCACTAGTGGCGCCGCCCCCGTGACGAGATCGAACTGAACGATCTTGACTTCGCCGCCATTGCTGAATAGCGATATCACCACCTCGGAATTTGAATTCTAATTTTCTCGGACATCGTTGAACGGAAATCAATGAAATTTGGACAATCGTTGCAAAATTATGGCTCAAGGTGAATGAAGCACGAATTTATCCATAATTAAGGCTCTTTGAGTCAAACAAAAAAGACTGAGAAATTTCTGGGGTTGGAATCTCACCGATCGGCAAATATAATACGGGGTACGTCATGGCAGCTTCACAAATACACGCTTAACCCTCTCGCTACCAAATATACGTAAATAGAACCCAGATGGGAAGCTTTTCTCGAAAATATAGTGACTACGCGGTTTTTAAGTACGTGATTCTTGAGGAGCGAGAAAATTGCCACCGAGCATGACAGAACGAAAAAGAAGCGCGAAAAAAAATATAAATATATCAACCCCTTCTGAGCTCTGGCGAGTCTCAACTTTTTGCCGAGCTCTGCTCGTTCTTTCGTCGTTGGGTAATTGCGAAAAAAAATTAAGATCTGCACGAAGTTGGCGTACCAAAGATTACTCATGTATAAACTATATATATAGATATATAGATATACATAAAATTTTCGTTCTCGACGATGTGCAGATTCTCGCGAACATATGGACGAAATCGTGAGTGAATCTCTTTACGATGTATTTTTTTTTCTGCTTGCAAATGACTAGTGTAAATTCTTCGAACCTCCCGCAAAAAAAAAGCACGTCAACAAATTTTCATCAAGAAGCCCATCCCGTTTTTCTTCAACGAAAACAAGCATGAAATTTTACTGTCTGTACACTTGGCAAGGGACTTCAAAATTATGCACTTGGTACAAATTGCAGAAAATTGCGGACAAACTTCCGTTGAGTGTAAACAGTTCAGTGGGTTTTTTTTCTTTCGTTTTTCAGCAAAAACCAACATGGAATTCAGTCTCTACCGCATCCGAGAAATTAGCAAACTTTGACTCCGTTATTTTTCACGATACTTTTTTTTTTTTGGTTTCCCAATTATTCCATAAAAATCATGGACTCGTTGCGATGCTGAAATAATTACAGCGGAATATTCGTTCGTGACGAAAAATACATTTTGATGTTACGAATTTTCGGCTCCCGCTTATACATATGGACAGTGCATTGACCTTTATCGACTTCCTGCCATAAAACCCGCAACCGATACCGCAAATTCGATAACGTGAGACGAATAAATAAATTTTTTTATGGTTATATCGACTATCTATCGAAAAAGTATGGTAATGCATATTATATTTTTCCTCCACTGATTTAAATTTTTTAATTAAAGTACTACTCTACTTTAAAAGGCCAAAAAAAAAGCAAATTTTTCACATTTTCTCTCTCCGCTCCTTTATCAGATATGACTATAAAAATGTTATTACAACATTATTTTGTACTTTCGAAAGATGAAACAATGTTGTAATAACAGTTTTATAGACATATCTGATAAAGGAGCTGAGAACGAAAAATCTTAAAAATTTGCTTTTTTGCCTTCTAAAGGAGACTAGTACCTAAAATTGACTTTTTCAAAATTTAGCGATTCTCAGACGTTCCAAAAATAGCGTCTAAATTGCTAAATTATTGTTTGCCTGATCTTAAAACCGTTCCAAAAAATTGTAAATGTATTGTCCTCACTTTTTAACCGTATACATTTCTCTCTGTGGATATTTTTCTGCATTTATACATCAGTATAATTCTCTTCGTCTCTCTCTCTCTCTCTCTCTCTAAGGATAAACGCTCTTATTTCTCTCAACGTCCTCACAATATAAATTTCTTTTTTCTGCATATTTTGTGCGATTATTATTTTTTCTTTCTCCATTTCCAATTTACACAGTTCGATTCGTCCGATGCTACGTGGCGTTTGTAATTGCACTGCAACTAACGAAAGCCCCGCTGGGTGTAAATACCGAGTGAAACGGAAGGAGCGAGAGAGTCGACGTAGAGAAAGGAAAGAGAGAGGGAGAGAAATAGAAAGACAAAGTTCAGTAGATTATACGGAGTGAGAGTGACTGAGAGAGACAAAAGATACACGATGGTGTCGGTCTGCCAGAAGGAGCGAGAAAAAAATACGCAAAAGGAAGAGTAAGAGAGAGAGAAAGAGAGAAAATTCTGAGGACAGCGAGGACGACGTATAAGCACTATCGTGCATACTTGCGTGGGAGTCGTGCCACATGCCAAGGTTTTCCTTCCAACTTTGTGGTCGTCGAATATGATATTTTGTACCGTCGTTTTCACGAGAGAGAGAGAGAGAGAGAGAGGGGGGGAGAGAGAGAGAGAGAAATCACGATTTCTCTCTCTCTCGATCTCTAGCGAAATCTTTTGAGATTACCGGAGCCCGTTTATGGAATTCCACTTTCTTAATGATCTCCAAATCCCTCCCTTACTTGCTGAAAAATTCTCTCTATAAATAGATATTTTTTTTTCAATTTCTATGAGTTGAAAAGCTATGTCCTTAACCTGGTTCTACTTCGACTAAAATACTATGTACCTACTTGTATACATCTGCGATTACTTCGTAATTATTTTTTAATTAAGACGATAATTCATTTATTGTTTTTTTTTTGTACCGTAGCGAATTTCCATATTTTAATGGGAAATTCACCGCTAACGGCAAATCACGCAGAGTTTTTGTTAAAAAAAGATTATTCATGATAAAAAGCAAGAAAAATCTAAAAAAATATTTTTGTATATTTTTATGAATATTCATAAAATTTTATTTTTTTTTTGAGAAAATCATTGGTAGATTCGTGTTCAGTGAGAAAAATTACATCGACATAAGGCTTTAATAAAATTAATTAAAAATTTTTTTTTTGCCAAAATTCAGTTTGTTTACTAAAATGACTGTAATTTTTTTTTCTAGGTGAAATTTACATGCGCTCATTCTCTTCAAGATTGTTCGAGGTTCAAAACCCCGTTCGGTGCATCCGAATCTGATAATTTTTCAATTTTTGGCAGATTTTCAAAGTTGGGCCATTGATTTTTGCAGGTTTTTGCATACATTTCTGTTTTTTTCGGCGATTTTCAAACTGTTCTCATTTCTACCAAAATTTAGTTATCGGGAGGAACCAATTGGCATTCTCTAAGTTTGGTAACAAACAAGCTTTCCGTACGAAATTTTAGAATCGGTAAAACCAAAGTAAAGTTATGTGCTCTTGAATTTTCGCTATTTTGAGGTTTTTGAAAATGAGGCAAAAATCGAGCGAACATGTTTTTGACGAAAGTTCATTAAAATTTTGCTCTTTCGGGAAAACTGTTGGTAGATTCGTGTTCAAGCGGAAAAAATACATCGATATAAGGCTTAAAAAATCAATTTAAAAAAAAATCGAATTTTGGTCAAAATTGAATCTTTTCGGTAAAATGACTGTAATTTCTCAGGAGAGAAAATCTCCCCTGCCTTTTATTTTTCAAACCCAGTAACGTGTCAGACAAACCACAAAAAACAAATTCCCATTGACGAGTATTTGAACAGCTGATGCGTCGATGAAACGTGGAATCGATTTAACGAATTCTCCAATCGATTAATTATTGCACACGCACACACGCGCGCGCTTACTACGTACCAAAATTACATACAATTCCAAGGCTCTATATTTAGTTACTTTTTTTAAAATGCTCGTAGCACTCCGGCACACGAAAATATACATTGGAATAGGTCGTGGACCGATATAAACTCACCTTGTAAACTTGACCGTAGGTTCCATTACCGACGACCTCGATTAGCTCAAATATACCAGCAGGATCCTGTGATAACAAAAAAAAAATCATCAATACATGATATATACATATTTGCATATAAATCAATTTATCACAGTAAATTTTGTTTAAATTCCTTAAAATATTTCATTAATTTTTTCAATTATTTTTTTTCTATAATTTCTAAAAATGCCTAAAAACTGAGGAATCCATTTTTTGACTCCAGACATTTTTAAAAGAAAGCTCTGACTAACAAATAAAAGCTTTCAACAATAATCTAAATTTATTCATAATTACTAATATTTATTTTGGCTTCCCACGATTTTTTTATCTTCCAAATCGAAAACAATTTTATAATCTGGACTCAATTATCGTGACACCACGTTGGAAAATTCAAGTAATTAAATTAAAAACAAATCAGACACATTTTTTATCAGTGAGATTTATCCAAATTAAAATTATCTCCAATTTTCAATGCAGCGGCGACATAAAATGGAATTGATTATTTTTATTGAAAAATCGTCCGCGAAGGGTCGAATGAATTTTTGCAATTTATCAAAATTAGAGAGCGGCAATTCTGGTACGAAGAAAAATAAACTGGACTTAGTCACCGGTCGTATTCTCGACGGGATAATAGGGGGTAAGTTTAATCAGCCTTATAATATTTGTTGCATGTCTGTATACATATATATTACACGGCCAAAGAAATTATGTATAACGAATATATAGAAAGGTACAGAGAGTGTTAAACCCGAGTTCAGAGCGTTGACACGACGCCGGGCGGATCGACCGCACTCTATATATATATATATTTATATACATATGTGTCAGTTACGTGGGGTAACAATTATTTTGTCGCTCATCGTTAACTCTGACGCGAAGAAATATTTTCTTCCTCGTCCTTCGAGCCCAAATAAAGAATTACATAGAATAATTTTCATACAATCAAAAAAATTTAATATCCAAAGTAATAAAACATGATTTTGAAATTTGCATCGTTGTTATTCAACGAAAATATATCTTTTGAAATTCTCAATCCTCAACAGAGACCCTAAAATAAACGTCAACGATTTTTCACTGTGAAAATTTCTTACAATCAGAAAGAGTAAATTTTATTGATAAATAAATTATTTCCGTTGCATTTCAATGATACAAACTTTAAATAACTTTTCCGCTAATCTAATTTCCAATAGTTTCATTTATTTTTAACGGTTTAAGTAATTTTCCACGCGAAAATTTTTCACTCGATTCAAGCATTTTCCTTATTGAGTTCAAAAAAATTTCCCGACTTACCTAACCATTCTTTCAATACCACCCCAAATTTTTTTATAAATTATATTATTATATCGAATTTTATTGTTAGATGTGTTCAGAGTTTATGGTGTACTTTTGTACTTTTGCAGAACTCGATTATCATTTTCCGGATATCTTTGGCGCAATGCGGAAAATAAATTTTTGTATTCTTTCCTATTGAAGCTTTTTTGCTCGTAATTTGAACTGTATTTGAAGTATATCTGAATTTTGAAATTTCCAAAGAAAATTATTCGTTCGAAATGTACGCTGATAGCAAAAAATCAAAACATAAAAATTGCAATCTTAAAAAAATTATGTTGAAAAAATAATAATAAATAATAAAATAATAATAAAAAAACACTTTTTTTAAATGATGCTATAAAGTTTGCATCGTTTTCATGCAGCAGTAATAGTTAATGTTTTTAATTAAATTCATTCTTCCGGCGAATGTTGAAAGTGAAAAATCATTAAAGTGTATTTTGCTTGTGCATAAAAAATTCCGAGTCCCGAATAGAGACCTCAAAATACACTTGAATGATTTTTCACTTTGAAAATTCCTCCGAAAAAATGAATTTCATTAAAAAAATAAACTATTACCGCTGCATGAAAACGATGCAACCTTTAGCATCATTAAAAAAAAAGTGTTTTTTTATTGTTATTTTATTATTATTTATTATTATTTTTTATTATCCTGCGTTTCATAAATAAATAAATAAACAGTCATGCTCTTGATGTGATCAACTGACACAAGTAACAGGTAAATTTAACTGTCGTTGAGCTTTTTGACGTTGTAGAGAGAAAAACATAAACAGACATTCCCGTTAAAGTTTCTGCTCCATCTAAATCTATATATATATTCATATGCATAGATACATATGTATACATTCGTGCTCGCTTCTGAACGGATTCCAAACGGTTATAACGTCGCAGACACCACGCGCCACGATAATATACGTATCCGGTATTTATACTCCGCGATAGTGAAGAAATAGTGAGACATAAAGAAGAAACTCGCTCTCTTTGAATTCGGCAGTTTCCAATCGTATTTACGTGAAAATTGTATCATGAAATAGCTCGTTAAAAATACATACATTCGACCATTTCAATCGTTATCAACGTCCCCGATAAAGAAAAATCCTTCATCTCATTTCCAGCGACTCTTAAAAAATATATAAAACTCCAAAAGCTACAAAGAAACGCGATAAGTAAAATCGTTTTCTCAAACGCTGACAAAATTTCCAAGACCTTAATTTCCTCATAAATAAACACAGTATCGCAACAAACGTCTATTACTAATGGACTTGAAGTTCCGAACGTTCAAAAGAACGAATAATCTGTAAATTTATTCTTCAACAGAACAATTTCGAGACCTTGTTAATGGAAATAATTCTCGAAATATCGAGTTTTTGATAATATTATTACAATACTTGCAACGTCTTTAAATTTTCCGTTAAATAAATAGTTCTTCGGATTTTTCGTTCATCCGAACGTGCGAAACTTTCATTGTTAATAAACAAACAAAAACCGCATCGACAATGATTACCGATTGAGAAAAATTCGTGCCGGAAAAAAGGATAGTCTGGCAAAAAAGAATCCCCGCGATCATGAATCACGAATAAAAACGCGCCTAAAGAATTTCGCAAAGAAAAAAATCAATCTTCACGGATGTTCATAAGTAGCCGATAAAATTCTATGTAAATTAAGTGGAATAATGAACGTACCTTAAGGGCATTTAAGTCGATGTCGTCGAGCGAGCAATTGACGCTCGGTGCCAAATTATGCGCCATCTTGATACGCCACTAGCGCTCCCTCTCTCGCTCGCGCGCGCACCAACACACACGCTTCAACTTTTCGCTCTCTCCCTCTCTCTCTCGCGTCAAGACAAAAAAAGAGAATCGTCGTCGTTCGATTCCCGTCGTTTCGCACGCGCTATCGTCGACGATAGCGACGTACGAGGTAGGAACAATTCGTATTTCGAACGGATGCGTGGAAAAAAAAATAGTTCGCGCACTTCACACTGGGGCGCGCACGCCCGCGAAAGAAAAAAAAACAATCAAAACAAAAAAAAAGGTTCGGGTGATTCTCGTGGAATTGTAAAAAAAACGGTGTTGTAAAATTTACAGTACCCGTGGCGCAATCTTTCTTTCACGGACACACCCGGTTACACCCGGAAGGTCGAGGTCTCGCGGAATAATGGTGGTAGTTGAGACACTTCGATGTGTCTGCTTCACACAAACACACTTCACACACGAGCGCGAGAACAAAGTATATATCTACACGCACCGCGCCTTACGGCCCTGCACTGCTCTCTCTCTCTCTCTCTCTCTTTATCGTGCACCGACGTTCTCCTCTCTCTCTCTCTCTCTCTCTCCTTCGTCGCTTTAAATCCTCCCGTTCAACGCTGGAAGGAAAACCCTCCGTCTCCGCCGTCGTTAAAACCACGTTTAATACGGCACACGTATATTCGAAGCGATTTTACAGCCGCGATGTCGATGGCCGTGCCGCTACTGAATGAACAACCGCAAGACACACGCGGAGCAGCGGCACATGGCGACGCTCGACAGGGGATTCGGAATAAAAAGAAAAAAAAACAAAAAGAGGGAAAAAAAGCGTGGATAAAACCCCACACGGGTTGGAACGACGCGGAGAGAGAGAACTCGCGACTCACTGTACCGTTGCTCGCTTTTCGTT
Source organism: Alloplasta piceator (assembly GCA_946863875.1). Lineage (NCBI taxonomy): Eukaryota > Metazoa > Arthropoda > Insecta > Hymenoptera > Ichneumonidae > Alloplasta > Alloplasta piceator. The sequence goes on along the minus strand of OX333077.1, from coordinate 7,430,015 downwards.
TCTCTCTTTAAATCTCTGTCTCGTTTTTTTACTCCGAAATGAAGCAGGGTTTTTGCGGCGATTATTTTCCTTTATCTGTACAATAGAGACGACGTGTTGTCGTCTCCGATGCAGTCAACAAGCCGGGGCGCGACGCGCCTTCATCGTCTCTCGTTTTTATGCGAGTTTTTCTTTCGCGAACAAAAAAATCGCCTCAATCGACTCTCGATGACAATGAGAATTCTCGCAGCTTCAGGGAGACTCTTTGACGCTCACTTTTCGCGATTAACGGGTTATATTGTTCCGTATTATCGGCTTGTTTGTTAAATACATCGCTATATATTTATACATATATGTATGATGTGTGAAACTCGCGATCGGTGCGACCCTCCGCGGCTTCTCGATTCGGTCTCCGTTACCAAGGACCGTTCACAGCTATCTCCCTCTCTCTCTTTCTCTATCGTCTTCTGACAGTCTTGCGCGTCTACCCGGTGAAACGAATTTACCGAATTCGCAAACTCTGCAGCATTGTCTTATCTACGAATGTGTAGTAGTCAACTTAGTTTTTTTTTTTGAGGTTAAATGAGAAAACGCAGACGAGGAAGACTTTTTTTTGGTTTTTAGGGCCCGTCCTCACTCTCAGCGCTCGACGGAGGCGCTGTGTATATCACTGTGCCGTCATAACTGAAGAACGGAGCGTCGAGCGAACGCAGCACAGCCGAGCCCACACACTATTAAACATGCACGCGTACGTGAGCGCGCGCCCCCCTCGATAAAACCTTTCCTCTCTCTCGAGACTGGCAAGACGTGCATCCACTAGCGGATATTTCTCCCTCTCTTTCTCTTGTGTAAAAGTCTCAAACTGCGAGGAGCGTTTTCTCCGCACATGCTCGTTCCATCTTCAACCCGTACTAACTCACACACACGGGACTTCGTTTAAGCTTCCCGTGCATGTGTGACGATATTGCCGTCCTTTACCCACAGAGTGCACTGCACGCGCGTCTCTGACGTCATCCGCGATTGGGCTAAACCAAGATGGCGGCGGTATTCGACCCCCCCCCCCCTTCACGACCGACTTCCAGGCTTTTTTTCGCGCTTCCCCCACTACAAAAATGCAAGTCTCATGACGCCGCCCCGGAGTGCAACGAGTGCTTCTTTTGTTTCTTCTACCCTTATTTTAAGAGATGCTGCGGCATGGAGCGAATAAGGGATGATGAATACTTTGTGAAACTTTAGGATTGCACGTTAGTGTGAAAATCGAGAATTAAATAGGATTGAGGCGGAGATTTCAAATATTTTTTGGTCTTCTGGATTTGGATCCAAGGAAAGAATCAAAAAGCGATTGCAATCCGATATTTTGTTTTTTACACTGCTTTCAGGTTATTACTTCAGATAGTCTTTAAGTTAGTAAAGGTTAACTAAGGCCTAAATTTGAAGATGTTAAGATCAGACTTTCTATTGAATTTAAGTTGGAACTTGAGATCGAACTTAAGTTCCAATTAAAGATGAATCTTAAGTTTGAACCTAAGTGTCATTATAAGTTCAAACTTTAGTGCGAACTTCAGATCAATCTTACGTTCAAACTTAAATTTGGTTTTAAGTTTAAACATAAGATCCACCTTGAGCTTAAACTTAAGTTCGATCGAACTTAATTATTTTGACAGCTCATGTCAAAAAACACGGTCGAGGGAAACAATGAATGAAGTTTCATCGAACTTAAGTTCAAGCTCAAGATGGCTTGAAATCAAACTTCAAATAAAGTTTAAGGTAGAACTTCAGATCGATCAGAAGTTCGCACTAAAATTCAAACTTAAGTATGAACTTATATCGATACTCAAGTTCAAACTTAAATTCATCTTAAATTGGAACTTAAATTCGATCTTAAATTACAACTTAAGCTCAATGGAAAGTTTGATCTGAAGAACTTAAAATTCGGGCCCAAGATTGGGATGGAGAGCTTTAATGTGCAAAATATGCAACGTCGCACTGTCGATAATTAAGAATTTCGGTGACCGCAATTGAAGAGACAATTTAATTTGAAAAATTATTTTTTTCTTTTAATTGTCGCGATTTAATAAATTGAAAACTGGGTCTTGATATTTCGGGCTATTTTAACACGCAGAACGATTTACGGGAGTCAATCCAGAGTATCTTCGGCTTTTTTTACTATACAACATACATTATTAACTTTAGCGCGATAACAACTATTTTTCCTTTCGATGCCTTCTCCACCTTGATCACGTACTACATTGTGCGAGAGTGGCCATACAATTCATGAGAAAAGAAAAAAATATATATATATATATTTATGCATAAATAATAATCTTTGATGGATAGGTTTAATTCAACTTAAAACTGTACTTTGAACTTTGAAGCTTTTCAACAGTCCACGACAGCATAAAGGCTCCAAAGCGGAAACAAAAGTCACTGGGCTTGACGTGAAAAAAAACAGTTCTTTTTCACTGCTCGAGAATTCGTCGCTCGAGCAATTGGTTAAAATTTCGAAATCCGACACTCAGCACAGAGCGGCCAATTTTCGTACCGTGCGCAAATCTCGCAAAAGCATTTGCACAGTTTGCTTTGTTCGACGTTGCACGTCCGCGGACGGCGCAGCATCGTCAGGGTCCATAGATTCCAAAACTGCGAAATGTGAGCAATCGTTTAGAGGATAATTTTTGGTTTTTTTTTCAATAAAAATATCGGAATGGCGTCTTACCACAGACTTGAGACTCGATCGTGGTTAATCGGGAGTCTATGTGATTCTGAAAGTGTTCGATGTGCTCCAAGAGACGCTGTCGACACTCGTCAGGGTCGATCGGGGCTTCGGGCTCCGGTATAAAAGGCTGCAGATGTACGAACGACTCGTGAATCCTTGGAGAAGCTATTGTTTCACCGGATTCAATTTCCTGACGAATTTCCTCGCCCAGGGTTTTCATATCCAATGTGGAATTCTGTTGTTCTGCAATTTTCCATAGAATAAATTTCGTGCTTTTTATGTTAAACGAAAATATTTATTAAAAACGATAATAAAACAAAGAAAAACACTCACCGCCATTTTCCGTTTTCATTTCCGTCGTGCCGAGCGTTGAACTTTTCGACCCGGCGAGACTCTCGTTCTTGTCCAGCGAATTCCTCAAAATGCTCGATTCACCGGTCGAATTTTTTGCATGCTCATTCTTACAAGTGACTCTCGTCTCGTCCGAATGTGTACTGTCCTCCTCGAGAATCTTCATCAATTCTGTATCCGAAGCTATGGATTTTTCGTCGCAATCCTCCTTCGCGATAACCGGAACTTCGGATTTTGGCTCGACGAATACTTCCGGTTGGGTATCGACGGGCTCGATTTTTGGCTTTACTATCTCCATAACCGGCACCGGCTCGATCGTCGCTTCTGGAATTTCTGATTTTTCCCAATTTTTTGCCCACAGATACAATTTCGGATGATCCTTTTTCCTGAAAAATCAAAATTTCGCATTTGAACTTTGGACGTAACACCCTGAACCGCTCTTACTGAGACAAAATTATAATTTTTTTTTCAAGACACTCACTGCGCTACGCTGATTTTCACACGAAGACTGTGAAGAATTTGCTGTATTTGCAACAATGCCGCAACGAGATCGTAAGTTCGTTTGAGCATCGCCGTTCTTTGATTTATTACGTTTTGGTCCTTGGTACGATTGCTCAAGCTGTAAAACAATGTTTATTATTAGATAATAAATAGTCAACCATTGAAAATCAAATCAAAGAAATGCTGAAGAGAAAATTCAACAACTGAATTGAATTTGATATTTCTAGAATTCATCAATTCGAATTCGATCAAGAATAATTTTTATATCACTCAGTACAATAATGGACGCTTTTACGCCCGCAAGCGGACGTGAAAACGTCCATACTGCATCCTCGTGATATAAAATATCGTACATCACTCGACGTAAAAACATTTTCTGACAAGTGTGAATTTGCAGGACGAGCCGAAGGCGAGACCTGCATTCACACTTGTCGGAAAATGTTTTTACGTCCTCGTGATATAATGTACCATTATTCTGGAGGATTAAAAATTCTTTTACACAATAAAATTAATTTCGTGCTCACAATCTTTTTCCATTAGAAAACTATAATACATTATGGTCAATACTGATTTCTAATTGTTGTAACGAGATTATATCGATTTTTTTACGTTGTGGCAAGTATGGCGCAAACACTTCAAGGGGTTGCACGCAGTCAAGATTTTCAAAAAATCGATTTTTTAAAATTTTGTTTTCCGTAATTACCATGTGCAAAGTGGTTTTAAAACTTTGAACGCGTTTTTCTCAAAACTGCGTTCTTATATATTTTTGATATGTTATGAATATATGAATATGTTTTTGTATATTTATAATATGTTTTGAATATATTTTTAATTAATTAATCGAAGGCTTTTTTTACCGATATTTTTCATTTTATAAACAATTTAAGACAAAAATTTTCATCACAAATCGAAATTTTTGTTTGAGAAGCCGCCATTTTGTTAAAAATTGATATTTTGCTCATTCCTTCGATTGAATACCAGATTATACTTTATTTTAACGAAATCTTTTTTTTCCATTTTGTATGATCCAATCCAGAGATATCGTGCTCACCGCAATAGGCCTTTTTTTAGAGGAGCTCCCGGAAATCGGTTACAGCGATTTCGAGAACCATTATTTTTTAAAAAGAAAAATTTCAAAATAAAGTTAGAAGTTACATAAATATGTATATCATCTTGTACGCTAATAAATTAAAATGTCTATCCAGAAAAATTCTTGAAATATCGCTTTTTTCGAATTCCTGACTGCGCCCTTAATGTATTCATATTTTGAAATAATGCGGCGACATTTTTCTGGAATTTTTACCTTGGTAATTTGCCATCCTTGAGCCATTCCTGATCGTGAACGTACTTCATCGAGGGACGTTGTCGATACGGATGTCGACAAATATAACAAATATATTTTTCCGGCACATCGGTTTCCTTCTCGATGGCGTTGCAATGTCCGTGCTGCCAGCACAGACAAAGATCGCACTGTATCATCAATCCATCCTCTTCCATGAAGCCGCAGGTGCAATTTATTATTTCCTCACGTCGCAATTGCTCGACCTTGATCATTTCTCCATTGATCATCATCATAACTCCGTCGTTTTCTATTATCGATTCGGAGAGAGAAAAAAAAGATTATATAAACAACGGTGAACGTTAAAAAAAAAATCATATGTGCATCTCAACGCTGAAAACTTCGTGTGATTTTTGGATCAATCGTGAAAATGCATCGACGGATGTAATAAATAACAACGATGAATCCGCGTTGGTTGAACAAAGGACAACGGACGAATGAGCAAACAGACATTCATGCTGAATGAAATTCAAACCAGGAGGAAAATAAACAAATAAACAAAAAAAATGAATATACCTTCCGTCTCGTTACTAATATCTCTTTTAGCGGCATCCCCTTTCGGGTTATCGGCTTTTTCAAGACGCGAATCGTTTAGCTGACCTAAAGAACAACACAAAACAAAATAATGTAACGCGCCAATGATATCCCATTAAAAGGCAATTCTCGAGCAAGTGCTCCGCAACGTTGTAAAAAGTGATCATTCAAAATAGCAACGAAATACAAAAAAAAATTCTCGTTGCTAGTAATCCGACTTATTTAAGGGTCTAAACGTCAAAAAATCTTTTAAAACTTTTTTACCGACTTTTTAAATACACTTGAATCCTAAAATATATCAAATAGAATCATGTCCCAAAAAGGATTGTAAATTTTTTTTGTTTAATGTACAAAAAATGGCCTCAATATGCTAAGCACTGCCTTAATTCCAAAATATCAGAAAAAAAACCATAATCTACGTGCTAGCATTCAGATCTAGAAAAAATGTAATTATGACGTTACGGATTAAAGGACTTACTGCTTTGGCTGTTTTCGTCGCTCTTCGCGTCTGATTTCCTACGACTGAATCTATAAACGAGAGCAGCTGGCCCCTCGGCATCCAATGCACTGTCATCTAAATCCCCATAATCATCCGTAAGCTCCTGCATGCCTGATAGCAAGAAAAAGCAATTTTTTGCTGCCTACACTCATCCGCGTCAACCAAACATAATAGGAACAAATTGATAAAGCGACATTTTCGTTTTTTTTTCGTTTTTTCCGATAGCGAGAGAAACAAAATTAAACGTCAATCGGTGAGTTCAAAAACGTCTAATGCGCGAATTCTCTGCTTAATTCAAAATGTGACTCGAATCCAGGGTTGCAAATAATGCATTACTTTTTTTAATGCATTTATATTTTCAATAACTATTATTGAAAATAACAATTATTGATTAATTGAAATAATTTCCATTAACCATTAATATATAAGAGTTAATGTTTAATGAAATTTATCTCCATTAACCATTTAATGTTAATAGTTAATGAAAATAATTTCCATTAACCATTTAATGTTATTGGTTAATGAAAATTATTACAATTAACCATAATACTAATGGTTAACGGAAATTATTGCCATTAACCATTGACATTGAATTTAATTAAAATGGTACTAATCGATTGGTTTTATTCTGGGTGAAAATGACCCAAAGATACTAATCGAGGTTTTCTTGGTTACTTGTAGCCACAGGGGTTTCGTTATGGGTCAAAATGGCCCAATGTTACTAACTGTAACTAGCCGTTACATATTTACCAATAATATCAGTAGTTAAGGAAACGAAATATCAAGGAGGAACTTTAAAGATTCGAAGGGCCGATCAGCAGCTGACTGGTTGACTGATTGATTTAGGATCAAATAACCCAAAGATAAAATTTAGAGACAGAGAGAGAGAACGATGTAGGAGCCGGAAAACGTTTCTTCGTTATCCTACTTCAAGCGCGTTGGGACCAAAACCGCTAAGAATAGCTAAATAATCGATCACGACCATTTTAATTACATTAAATGTCAACAGTCAATGGAAATAATTTCCATTGGCCACTAACATTAAATGATTAATGGACATTATTTTCATTATCCATCAACACGTAATGGTTAATGGAGATAATTTTCATTAACCATTATCTCTTATTGATAATTGAAAATAACTTCCATTAACCATTAACATTTATTGATTAATGGAAATTATTTCCATTAATCATTTAATGTTATTGGTTAGTGGAATATATTTTCATTAACCATTAACATGTAATGGTTAATGAAAAGAGTAATGATTAATGCATTACTTTTTCATTAAAAATTTCGCAACCCTGCTCGGATCTTGCAAAAAGAAAAAAATCTCGATAAATGATGAATCAAATGAAGGAAATGAGTACGTTTCACACGAGGTAGCACATTCTTCTAGAGGAAACATGTGTGGAAATAATCGCGAGGTCACTAGACTATTAGCCGTGATATATCGTTCATGAAAAAAAAAAACAAAATGGCCTCCGAGATCAACCACAATGAATATTTGAAAAAGTAACTTTTCGTTACCTTGTCTCTCTTTGAGTCTCGGTATTTCGGCGCTGTACTCGGAAAGTTGACGTTTTCTCGGTCCTTTGCCCTTTTCCAAGTGAGTTACTTCGTCGAGTGACTTGGATCTGTCGAGTCTGGATGCGTCGTTCGCCGAAATCGGTGGTCTCACCGGTAAAAGCGTTTTTATACCAATTTGAGTTTTTTCCTCGCGTATCTTGAGATCGAAAAGTGCACCGGGCGACATTGCACAATTGAGATCATTTCTCTTCGACAAATCCTCGTCGATGTCCATGCTGACGTCGTTAGAAACTGGCGACATGAGTTCGAGCTTTGAATCGACGATTCCGGAACCCAGGATTTTATCCGGAGTGACGATTTCGGTGCTCGTATTAATCAAAGTCGGAAGGGGCGAGGTAGGAAGCAATGGCATTGCCGGTGACGGTGTCAATTGCACTCCCGATTGAAGTGGCTTCTCATTGGCGGCTTTGCGCTTCTCGAATTTGTTGATCTTGTCGAGAAAATTGCTCGACGACTTTTTCGGCGTAACGTCGATCACCGATTCGCCGATCGTTCTCGCGTAAGCCAAATCCGCGACGTTTGGCGTTGAACCGAGAAATTTCGAGTATTCAGGATGATAATGCTTTATGTGCATCTGCAGGAGATTTTCCTTGCGAAAATTCTTGCAACAGCCCTCTTTTGGACACTTGTAAGCGCTGTCCTCCATCTCGACT